>CM037778.1:5990941-6000971 GCA_021229015.1 Solen grandis
AGGTGGAAAGGATACAACCATAATAAAAATAATATAATAGGACGGACAGGACACAACCATAATAACATATAATAATAGGACGGACAGGACACAACCATAATAACATATATATAATAGGCGGACAGGACACAACCATGATAATATTATATAATAGGACGGACAGGACACAACCATAATAACATATATATAATGGGAGGGACAGGACACAAACCATAATAACATATATATAATAGGACGGACAGGACACAACCATAATAACATATATATAACAGGACGGACAGGACACAACCATGATAACATATATATAACAGATGGACAGGACACAACCATAATAACACATAGGACATATTCCATCATGCTATACACAGTATTCAATTCTTACTGCTATCCATCAGGTGGCCTAGAGACGAGGCTATATTCATGCATGAGTGAAACCATAGGAAAGTGGCATTGACTTTCAATTGTGTGTCTTACAAGACCACATGGCTTCTGTCTTGAGTTCTGTCTATTCGAGGAACAATGATTCAACAAATGGCCTTCTAGTTTGGTTAAAACAACAGGACAAAAAATTGAACTGCAGGTGGAGATTGGACTACTTGAGACCAAATTCTATGCATGATTGGTTGTGATAATTTGCCCTTTGTTCATCATAGATTGCAGTAGTAAATGAAAAACTTTAATGACTAGTGATGTGTGTAGGTTTTATTACAAATAAAATTTGTTTGAAAAATACTATGCCCCCATCTGAGCTGGTCAGATGTTATCATAAATAACTGATGCCAAATGAAAGTCATTCATGAGTGTGAGTAATCATGTCAAATATATTGACTTAATTCCAAATGCATAAGACCAAAAAAAATAATAATAACAAAACAAAACAGGAGGGCCAGGAAGGCCCTGGAATCGCTCACCTGAGAATCAGGTATTAATGGATGGAAAAGAAACAGTATATAATTATCTTATAATTTATGGAAAATGGGCTCTGCCCCCTGCCATCCATATTTTCAGATGGATCCAAAAAATTTGAACAGTCTTGATAGAGAGTGACCAAAGGAACATCTGTGCTGAAAAAACTTAAAATCCAATATGTGCTTTTGGGCAAGAAGATTTTTCAAATTTGTGCTATATACATATAAGGAAAATGGACTCTGCCCCCTGGCAGCCATGTTTTTTTTATATCCAAATAATTTTTATGATCATGATAGAGAGTGACATAAGGAACATCTGTAAAAAAGATCTTCAAAATCTGGCCAGTACTTTTGGAAAAAAAAAATTCAAATTTGTTCCAAATACATGTAAGAAAAACAGGCTCTGCCCTCAAGTTGCCATGTTTTTGGTATGGAATTTAATTCTTTGAACAACTTTGGAAGAGAACCACCTACGGAATATTTCTGAAAATTTTTATAAATTTTTATAAATTTGGCACAGTAATTAAGGAGGAGATGTCATTTAAGTTGAATGTTGACAATGAATGACAGATGGTGGATGTCTGACATTCATCGGTCACAATAGCTCACCTTGACCACAAAAAAACAAAAAAAAAACAACAAATTTAAAAAAAATAAAGTGGATAATGAAACCCCCCCCCCCCCACAAACAAAAAACAATTAGTTCTGTTCCATAATCATTACCTTTCTACGTCTCATTATCTTTTTATATTATATGTTCTGGACAAAAATCGGACCTGGCAGAGTTATAGTTCTTGGTTACTGTACTATCCTACTTGCTATCATATTATATTTAAAGTTTCAAGTCCTTACTTTGATGTTTTGAATTTTGGTTCAAACAAAAATTTATAAAAAAATAAATAAAATAAAGATAGATAATATTGTGCCAAGTAGAGTTATGGTTCTTAGTCACTGCACATTGTTTATATGAAGTTTCAAGTCAATTTAAACCCTTGAATAATTTTCAAGTTATGGACAATGTTAAAGTTGCTGACAGACCAACCAACAAACAAACAGACAGGACAAAAACAATATGCCCTCGATCACAGATCTCAGTGGCATAACAAGATGAAATTGTTATGTTATTCATGATCAAATGCATAATAAATATGCATGAATGATTTTTACAATATGACTACATGAAATTGGAAATAGTCATACCATGTGATTAAGATCTTTGTTGTTTTTACTTAAGCTCTCTGAGCTTGGTGAATACCAAAATTTCATTTTCAGTAAAATACTCACAAATACACTGGACTTTGGTATAAGACTGCAAATTTCAATAACAAGGTTCTTAAACACAATATCCATGGTGACTCAAAACATACAAACAACTGAGAATAAACTTCATTAGTTTTTTCCAATCAAAAACCTAATGATGGCCAATAAAGCTTGCTTAATGCCATACAGGAAAGAATCTTAAGACAGCGTAGAATCCCAATATGGTTTGGACCGAATCCATACTCTAGGCAATCTCTAAAAATTACCGACTAATTGAACATGAAATTGCGCTCCTCTCCCTCACTTATGGATGGTCATGTGTGCATGCGATCCCTCCATTAATCTACGGTTTTAACCACACTGACCATTTACTTGTCACAGTGTGAGAGTCACGATGTAGCTAGATAAAATCTTAACTCGACACATTATAACATGGCAAAGTTCAGGTAATACAGAGCAGATCCATTAAAACGCTATATAAAGGGTTCAAACCATGATTACCGCGCTGAAACTGGACCAAAAATTTATTTACATGAAAACAATTTCCAAATAAGAGTTTTCAGCATGTCATTTATGCAAAAATGGTGCATGCAGAATTGGGTATGTACTGTGTTCAACTTATTGAAAAAATATATAAAGCAGATTTTGTTCTCTTTTTCATTAGGAGCAATCACTTTTATAGATATACTATAAAGAAGTTAGTAAGCATTTATGTAAAGAAAAAAAAAATTATTATAAGATTTGTGCTCAGATTTATGTAATATTGCCAAACCAATGATTAAAAAAGGCTTAAACAAGACTTGTTTCAAGTCCACTTGATCCATACTGAGAGCAGGTTATTGGAATTTACGACCCGCTAACAAAGCAAACAATTGCTCTCCTTTCTAAATTGACAAAAGAATTTTTGTTAAGAACTGCTGAAATTATGGGGCAAAAATTCCATTCAAAAAAAACTGAGACTCTGAGAGGAAGGAATCATGTAGAAAATCCACAATGTATAGTGTTAGCCATGTGCCATCCAAGCAGAAAAAAAGGCTCAAAATGTCTCCAAGCTTATCTCAAATCTAAATTCGCCAAGATGTTACAAAAGGATTCTGAGTTGAATTATTGCATTGACTTGGCTCCGGTTTCATTCCAATGACTCAGTACCAGGATTGACCATAAAAAATCTGGGGAGCCCAATTTTAATGGAAACAATAAGGATCAATTCGGGTCTTAAGACAATTATATTTTCCATTCCAACCATGTTTATCTGAGTACAACTGGTTTATTATCTTTCTCAAGACAAAAAGATTAAATGAAAGACAAGTTTTTACATAACGACCAGCTGTAGAGCTTTTTATCTGTTGTCTTGACATACCGTAGTTCACATATGAAATATCCACCAAATAAAAATCAGTTGGGTAAATGGCCAATGTTTCTCCTATATACGTAAATGATGAAAAATTATAAAAGCATGCATTCAATTAGGGATCTAATTCGTATATTTATAAGAGAAATTCCCCCCCTAATTATCTCTGAGTATTTTATAAAAATTCCAATCATTTCGCCCCCCCCAAGACTTGTTTACACATCCAAAACATCTGACTGACACCCCCTATAAGTTTAATGGCAACTTAATGCCAGCAATTTCACATCTTTCACTGATAACCAAGTTTCAAACGCTGCAGCGATGGAGACTTCAACACGTTTGCACACGGGTCTATTTCCTCAATCATTACAACAAATTTAACATTAATGTTCACCTTAATGAAATTTGATCCAGATAATATGCTAATTAGGGGGTCCCACTGTTCAAACATTGACTGTGCTCCTAATTCAACGCAGATCATATGATCTGTGGTCACAGTCCGGGCGTCATAATTACACCTTATGGCCATGTGGTGACGGCTGCAAAAGCATTGTGGGTCAGTATCAGGTGACGATATTTTAAATTGGTCTTCACACCAAGAGGAGGAGCTCTTTAAGCTATAAGAAGCTAATGGCATACCACGTTATAGCTTGCTGTTTGATCAATAGCATGATGTTTTTCTATAATACAATAAAATCAGAAGTTTTATGGCTGTAAAAGGTGGAGGACAGTAATAATTATACTGTAAAGGTAATTTGGTTTAGCATTAAACAAGAAAACCGTGTGACAGTAACATATTATGAACAGAAACTTATTGATTATTAACATCTTTAAACAAAGGTTTGAGACCCTCAGCATGCCAAAGACATAAAAAGAGATCTCTTTTAAAAGATTTTTTTACAGAGGGAGAGTTTCCAGGAAATTAGCTCTCTATGAAAGGAGAGAGGATATAGACTTTGCTTCACAGCGGGTCCTGAACATTTCACTACCAGACCAATGGTCAAAGAAACCTGTGTAGTCCAGGACTCAAGAGTCACCATGCCTTCTTTCGAGTCATATTCACATTCAGAATTCTGAAGTTTTCAATGGTATTTAATATTTTCTTCATTGTTGGATATCTATCCCCCATTTGATCTATATCTGATGTCATGAAGTGGAACAGAATAAGTCAGCCTCAGGAAGAATTCATAAGAAAAAGATTCATAAACACATGATGAAACTATCTCGGTTTAATCTTTAATCATCATTCAAATATTCACATAATTTGTAAACTACCAATATAAAATATCTGCCATTTCTGAGCCCTGCATATAAAATATGATTTCTGAGCCTGCATATAAAAAATATAATGTTCTGAGCCTGCATACAAAATATAATGTTCAAAAAACATGTAACTGAGAAAATCTTGCAGCCTGATCTAAATTTTGCAACAGTCTAACAAAATGTATTATGGGATACAAGTTGAAGAAGTCCATTCATAGGTTATTTCTTTAAATAAGCTTCCAGACACTTGCATGGTCTGCCAGATGTAGCAATTTCAATACCATTCCTTTGAGTACTATTTTTTTCTTAAATGTTTAATTCTGATTGATAAGCCTGAAATTGAAAATGCCAGAAAAAAAATAATTTTCAGTTTCAAAATGCAATTTAAAGTTTTTTACAAGCCCTTCACAGAAAAAAATTAGTCTAAAGTTTCAAAGTAAGTGTTTTCATGCCTTAAAGATATGACCAATAATAAGATAGTACAGTCATTCTCGGAATGAAGTAACTACCCTACAGAGGTAAGAAATGTTTCCATTGAGCTGCATGAAATAAAAGGTGCATCTAAAGCCTGCCTGATAAAAAAAAAAATGCTATCACTTTAACCCTTTCCCTCTAGAGGAAACCATGAAAAGACCTATGTGAACAACATAAAACCAGATCAGGTTTTATGCTGTTCGCTGCTCCTCAGTGGTTTTGGAAATGAGGATTTTGTAATTAAATTTGGTAAGGTTTAACTGTGGTTTTCTGCAGATCAGGCTTTATGAGGTATCTATTGACTGCGTCAAAATGAGTCTAAATGAGGGAAAGGTTTTAAGACACAACAACATTTTTCTCCAATAAACAAAGTGTTCTTTGGGAAAATACATGTTGCATTTGCTAAAGTGTGACGGAAAAAGTGTGATGGGAAAGTGTGACAGAAAAAGGTGTAACAAACTACAAACAAGAGGACCATGATGGCCTTAATCGCTACCTGAGAAATATTGTTTTCAATGGTTTATAATATGAACATACTTAAAGTGGGCCCAAATTTTTGGGAAAAAGGGCCATGGTTAAAAACAAACTTTGGTAATGAATCCACTAGACAATGCTGCATGCACATGCCAATGGTTTTCTACAAGGTTTTTTCCCTTTTCCCTTTAAGCTTACTGATCTAGCTTTAAAATTAATGGAGCGTGTTCTAGACCCCTTCATTCGCAGGATGGTGAACATCGACTCTATGCAGTTTTGCTTTGTGCCTGGCCAGGGCACCACCAGATGCTATCTTCATCTTGAGACAGCTGCAAGAGAAACCTTTGCTGCTAACAAGCCACTGTATCTTCCCTTTGTGGACCCTACTTTTTCAACCAATCATAATAATTTGTACAATTTTTTAGAGGACATCATCAGGATGTTTCCCTGTGAAATTTTATCAAAATCCCTTTAGCGGATTAGGAGGAGATGTTGTTTAATGGAAAAAGTTGACGCAAGAGGCACGCACGCATGGACGACAGACGCCGGACAAAAGGCAATCATAAAAGCTCACCATGAGCATGTGTGCTCAGGTGAGCTAATTACTAAGCTCCAGGCCTTATGGATTCATAAAGGAAGATTTTAAGATTTTCCTATATAACTCTATGTAAAAAAAGTAACCCCTGGTGCGGGGTCATTTATCACCAAAGGGCTATGATTTGAACATTCTTGGTAATGAACCATTAGATGATGCTACATACCAAATATCTTAGCTCTAGGCCTTATGGTTTATAGGAGAAGATTTTTAAAGTTTTTCCAATATTAAGTCTATGTAAAACAAGTGACCCCGGGGCAGGGCCAATTCTAACCCCAGGGTCATAATTTGAACTTTTGTAGAGATTTACTAGACAATGTTACACGCCAAATATCTTAGTCTAGGCCCTTTTTGTTTCATAGAAGAAGATTTTTAAAGTTTTTCACATATAAACCTATGAAAAATAAAAATGACCCAAGGTCATGATCTGAACAACTTTTGTAGATGTTCAAGACAATTCTACATACCAATTTTTAAAGCTCTAGGCCTTACAGTTTTGCAGGGGAAGATTTTCTAAGATTGCATTTTAAAAATCTATTTTTAGCTCCTGTGACCTACTTATTCACCCAATCAAAATAATTTGAACAACTTTGATAGAGGTCATGAAAAGGGATGATTCCTGTGAATTTGGTCAAAATCCATCCAGTGGTTTAGGAGGAGAAGTTGTTTAAAGGAAAAGTTGATGCAAGACGCACGCACGGACGGACTGACGCCGGACAAAAGGCGATCACAAAAGCTCACCTGAACACGTTGTGCTCAGGTGAGCTAAAAAAAGATCCCTATGTGTCACCCTGCTCACAGCAAGTGACACAAAAATGGCTGATTTGAAAGGTTACATTTTAAAATTATTAGTCATTTATTCCAACTACCTCTCTTTCTTAAAATGATCTGGCACCGTTTTTTCCCCCCTGATAAATTGCAGATTATTATATAAGCACGCCTACAGTGTATTTTTTAAATATCTGCGCAAGCCACAGTGAAAATGTGATCATTTAAGAGGAAATAGAAATCTGACATCTGTACTATGACAAGAGTGACCCTGTGACATTTATATAGATAGCGTACTACTGGTGCTGTTGACACACTTCATCCACCTCAAATAAATTCCTTTACTTCATAAATATTCACATGTTAAAAATTATATCTTAATGAATATTAATTGACTGAACTTTAAAGGGAAACAATGGATTTTTCTTTGATGTGAAACTGTGTGGAATCGACCTTCAATATTATGAGCAACAGAGGAAACTCTGATCAGACAGCTCCTGGACTTTATAACAACTCCATAAAAAAGGCAGCTTTTTTTTTTTTCATTTTGTAACAATTTAAAATCAGATTTTATTTGTTAAGCTAGGTTTTCCCTACATTTGAAGTTTTTTTAAATATATAATAAACTACTGTAGAGACTTTTGGAAAGAAAAGATTATCCTAACACTTTTAGCTTGAAACCATTGAAGTAAAATGATTACCATAAACATTAATGATTGTTCATCAGGTTCATGTCTGTAAGAAATGGAATTGGGTCTAGTACTGTATCACAACCCGTACAAGAAAAGCAAGCTGCACATATGGCTCATTGATGGGATTAGACTGTTTAAAAGAGAGAAAATATTAACATAACAACATAAAAGCGGAGGAAAGTTAAGAGAAACAAGAAACAAGTATGATGTGAAACCAGGTTTTCAAGTGTCCCCCCAAAGCATGCAAAACTATTTTTAATAACATTTGACTTTGACCATGACCCTATCATCCGAAAATTGATCAAAATCTTCCTCTTCCTATAAGGTATCTAACCACCAAGTATGAAAACTATATCTCTATTCTAACAAGAGATATTTGACAGAAATATAATGTTTGATGCCCGCCTGCCGGCCCAACAATGGACCCCCTTCTAATAACTGGTTAAAATTAAATTTGGTAATTTCTCCCTACTGCTAATTTCAACGTATCACTGAATGTAGAGGTCTGCCATCTGTTTTTTATTAATGAGGTATGCACCACTTCCTAAATGAATTTCAAACTTCATTACCGAACAATGTAACCATAAAATTGCCACAACAAATATTACAAAGAAGCACATAGGAAGTTTATCAATTAATCAAACATTTTTGGGCCTAATACACTGAGGGACTTCATTACATGTCAATTTTCCAAGAGAATGGGGTCAGATTTGTCCCCTACATTGTTAGATGACCATTACTCCAAACCCATTCACCCAAGGACCCAAATTTGGGGGTCATCATCAATTATTTATAAACAGGACTGATAAGGTGAATTTTTGATTGGCTTTGAGAAAGCAAGTCACCGTGGTAACAAAAGAAGATCAATAATGACAACATAAACTTATGACCGTGTCGACAATTATAATGCAAGTGATAGCGATTTTTCTTTTACCAATCAATGGTTATTGAAACTGCTCCATTACTATCTTTGAGGTCCAGCAAAAGTATTAACATGTATCAATGATGATAGGACAAAGAAGGGGATGTTCCATACTCGATGACCTTTTTCATAATTACCAGCTCCCCTTTTGTATTAAAAGACTAATACAAGGAACTTCATTTTCCTTTTCCAGGAAATTAATAACTCAAAACATATTGACAGAACAGGGGATTTATCCATTAGGGAATGAAGGTTGCCATTTTGCGGTTCAAATAAACTAGTGTTGATTTTCAACAGATAAAAAAACAAAGCCCTAACAATATTTTTATTGCAATATATTTGTCCCTTGGAAGCCAGAAGACTCATAAGCATATAATAAATAACGCTTTGAGTCTTTCTGGCTTTCAGTGGAAAGATTGTATTTAAGTTTGGCAAAGACATGTCAGGCAAAACTTGTAATGCCTCCTGCTTAAGACAACACTTAAATTCACCGTCTCTTGGAATTCTCGGAATGAAGTCACATAATTTTATCATGCTGTAGTGATCTCACAACACTGACATCAGGTCTCTAATTACTCAATCACCTAAGTCCATATTTTCCCAAATTTGGATTCCCGATATTTGAAATAGACTATATCCTCTTTGAAATAAATAAATCTATAAAAAGCCCAAAAATATTCATAACTATTGCCTTTCACGTGTATATATTGTCACTGAAATATTTATAGATAAGGTAAACCATTACTTTGAAAATTACACTGTTAAGGTAAAGTCCCTGTGATGCTTCAGCTACATCTTGGACCACTTAACCCATTCCCTCATAGAGGACACCATTAAAAGACCTTTGCGAAAAGCATAAAACCAGATCAGCCTGCGAGTAAAATCGCAGGCTGATCAAAGGGTTTTTTGCTGTTCCTGCTCCTCAGTGGTTGGAAATGAGGAATTTTATTAATTAAATTTGGTAAGGTTTAACTGTGGTTTTCTGCAGATCAGGCTTTATGTGGTACCTACTGAGTGCGTCAAAATGAGTCTATATGAGGGAAAGGGTTAACCTTTACCAAGATAGCCAAGGTACCCTAATGAAACATTAAGAAACCTTGGTTATCTCTGTGAAAGGTCATGATAACCAAAATGTAGCAGAACCATTACAGGACTTTACCTTAAGCTGGAGTCTAAAATATTAACTTAGGAGAGCAAGACATTCAAGATCAAGCCTAAGTCCCAGCCACCTGAAAAAGTAAAATTATCACTTTACGAGACAAAAGGACTGGGCTAATTTTTTCACTCTATGAATTTCTTTCCAAAACTAAAAAATTTTTTTAA
>CM037778.1:6001071-6051071 GCA_021229015.1 Solen grandis
AGGCCACTTCGTGTAAGACCATGCCAATAATAGCATGTATTCAGAATTTCTATCATTTACGGCAGTTCTAGATCTTCAATATTTTTAATTGTGGAAAATTTCAGTTTGTCAGAGAAATTTTTGAAACAAGCCAGTATTCCAAGGGGGCCTATGTCTAAAAAGATACTATATGTATATATGGAAAAAGATTTGGACAGGATTCTCAAATCATTATACTAGAGAGTTTGATATACATGTACATGTATATCTGGATTTGTTATACTGACATA
The DNA here is from genome assembly GCA_021229015.1 of Solen grandis. Taxonomy (NCBI): domain Eukaryota; kingdom Metazoa; phylum Mollusca; class Bivalvia; order Adapedonta; family Solenidae; genus Solen; species Solen grandis. The sequence goes on from CM037778.1 coordinate 6,001,341, forward strand.
TGGAGTTACTGTCCATAAAATAATCTTTTCGGACGTACAGGACCTTTATGGAAAGAGTAAAACTAGATCACCATGTTAGTATTTCCTCTGCTTATGATATGGAATCCCCAACCCATGAAAGCCAGATCTTACAGTAATTCTTGAAATATGTTAAGCAGCATTTGTGTGTATCTGTTCTGGGAGATATAGAGTAATTGTATATTTGATGGTTATTAAGGTTTCAACTAGTTGCACACTGGTAAGTAGTTCAAGTGGTCATAGAGTTGTGAAAGAAATTAAAACTGACATGACCATTATGTGGTTAATCATAAGCCTTCAGTCTGTTATCATTAAAGACAGCGTTTCTCTAATAGACGAAATCCATAACTCAGGTGAATGGGTTTTTCCATATAGGTACAATCAAGGTGTTCATGCAATGCATGCATACAGCACAACAGAAATTCTATTATTTTACTCCCAGATACTATTTATATGGGGGCTTAAATGGAGTCACATTTGTTGGTCAGTCCATCTGTAGACGAGATTTGTCTGCCATATTTCTCCGCTACCTTTGGTTTGATTAAAAAAAAAGTTTGCAAGACTGATAAATACCAAGCCTAGTTGGCATATTGTCGGCATGTCATGATCCGCTTGATTTTTAGCTCACCTGAGCAAAGCTCAGGGTGAGCTATTGTGATCCCGTGAGCGTCCGTCGTCCCTCATGCGGTTTTTAGTGTTTACACTCTATCACCTTTATTTCTTAAGCAATCATCTTCAAACTTTAAGACAATGTTTATGACCATAATGTCTCGATTGAGTTCGATTATGGCTGAGATCCGTCAATTAGGTCAGGAGTTATGCCCCTTTTAATATTAAAAAAATGCCATATTTCACATCGTTTACACTCTAGCATCTTCCTTTTTTTAGCAATCATCTTCAAACTTTATGACATTGTTAATGACCATATTGTCTCGATTGAGTTCAATTGTGGCTGAGATGGGCCATTTAGGTCAGGAGTTATGCCCCTTTTAATACAAAAAATGCAAGATTTCACTTTGTTTATTCTCTACCAACTTCATTTTTTTAACAATCTTTTTTAAACTTTAAGACAATGTTTATGCCCATAATCTCACAATCGGGTTCAATTATAACTGATATTGACTTGTAAATTCAGGAGTTATGCCCATTTCACCATAAAAAAAAAGCTAGATTTCACTTTTACACTCAAGCATCTTTATTTCTTAAGCAATCATCTTTCTCAGGTGAGCGACTAAGGGCCATCTTGGCCCTCTTGTTAATGAGTTATGATTTCTCAAGACTGACAGGTAACAGTAACTATGACAAAGCGTAGGGGGGGGGAATGGGTATTCATCATCTTCAGTGATATCTTGTTACTCTTTGTAGACCGCTATTCATTCTAACAGTAAAACTGTGTTTGTACCTAAACCCACTGTGTTTGTTATTCTGGAGTAAGTCTATAGGCAGCACATGATATGTTTAACAGTTTTTCTACTGTTTTTAAATTTGTTTAATTAGTTAATTAGGCTATACAGGATTCATGTCTATCGGCATACACATTTTTTTTGTTCCACAATTTTTTGTTATTGCATGGTTGTTTTTCTTTTCTTTAAACATGTATCTTTTGATAGGCCTTGTTTTTGGATACTGTCAAGGCACTGAAAGGCATTGAAGTCACCTTTATTGTAGCTGTATTTTTATTTTCTTTGTTATGATAGAAATAAACACAGTGGAAAGTATCACTGAAGTAAAATGTTTTGAAACTTTTGAATACCACATGATTAAATTTCATGTGAAATACTGTTGCCTTCAAGTAAATATCTTTCAAATTGTGTTGAAACCTGCTCTTGACTGCAGCTATTTGGTGTATATTTGTAAAAAGAATTGCATGATTTTAGATGTTTTAGATTTGTTAGAAACCGTATGTGTTCACCATCTACAATTGTTGATAAATAAAATAGTCATACCTCTATGTATATCTTATTTTGTTACGCTTTCCAGAACCAGCCGATGTCTTAGTCTGGTTTCCTGCTTACTTTACAGTGGTGTCAGGGGGAGGAACTCAAGGCCTGTTTCAATAAACTTGGCACAGAAGAAATTCTTGTGTAGGAGTTCAGACAATTGCATATTTATTAAAATATGCTTAACAACCACTGACTTAAGACAAGCAAGAAAAATCATGCACTAATCTTTTGCGGAAATATGCATCATTGCATTTATAAATACAGTAGAACCTCGTCAAACCAAACATCGTTAAACCAAATTCCTCACCATTTCGAAGTTTTTTTTCGGTCCCGATTTTTCCCCTTCTTATTTTAACTAAAAATAAAATGTTTAATCTGAATTTCACTATTTCGATTTTTTCGCTATTTCGAAGTTAAATCCTGGTCCCGAGTTCACATTTATACCTATTTTTCAATTTTTATTTCGAAGTCAATTTTCGTACATTTTCAAAGACATATCGCCCTTAACTTCAATCGTACACGAGTCAGTTTATTTTGCGGCGTCACTGGAATGATGGCTCAAGTAAGTTTTTTGCACCTTTTTCCAGGTAGGGATTATCAGCACGTGTCTGACCGGAAATTATTGATTACTTCTAATCGATGTCGACAGACTGAGTAACAGACACGCGTCAGCAATAAAACCAGGTGTCAGATCTTGAGTACTTGTTTTTTTATGGGAATTTAAATTTTAGTCAGCAGAGATTAATCATCAATTGTATCTCTGTCGTCTCTGCACACTTACGTCCGAAAGAATTATTGTCTCCAAAGATAATTCCTCACAATTGTCAATATCAGAACAATCCAGTTAAATACCCGGTGTGTCCGGGGGGAATAACTGGGTTTGTCTCAACCCTATCCGTTGTCGAGCAATCTAGAGAAGGGCCCGGTAACCAAACCGGGAGGATATCTGGATCGGCATAAGGACGGAAGGGAGTTAAACGTAGGCACAACTCCAAAACCTATCAAGAGAAGTTTGCGGCCATCAAGGAAGTCGAGCGGGGAATTAAATCAAAAAAGCAAATTGCAGAAGAGTTTGGGGTACCATCAAATACGCTTTCAACTTGGTTGAAACAGAAAGACGAAATTACTGTTGAACTGTTTTGTTTTCTTATTATTTCCATACGTATTTGCATACATGTATGAAAGAAATTTCAATATCAGTAATTGTATGTGCTTGTATTTCCGTGAAGACCCTCTTACGTACAGGATCCGTTTTTCATTTCATACGTACCAGTAGTTGTTTTTACGACGTAGTGATTTTCACGATACTCACAGGTAATGATAACGCAAACATACATGCACACAAACTGAAATTATTATTATTTCGAAGTTTTCAGCCCGGTCCCTATGACTTCCGATTAACGAGGTTCTACTGTAATGTTCAATAATGTTCCATAAAATCATTTGAAAAAAAACAACAAAATATTCAACATTTTTCAAAGGTGAGGCATTATTGAAGTCTGACTGTGAGTATACAGTGGGGAAGGAGCTATGGTGGTCTGACTGTGAGTATACAGTGGGGAAGGAGCTATGGTGGTCTGACTGTGAGTATACAGTGTGGAAGGAGCTATGGTGGTCTGACTGTGAGTATACAGTGGGGAAGGAGCTATGGTGGTCTGACTGAGTATACATTGTGGAAAGAGCTATGGTGGTCTGACTGTGAGTATACAGTGGGGAAGGAGCTATGGTGGTCTGACTGTGAGTATACAGTGGGGAAGGAGCTATGGTGGTCTGACTGTGAGTATACAGGGGGAAGGAGCTATGGTGGTCTGACTGTGAGTATACAGTGGGGAAGGAGCTATGGTGGTCTGACTGTGAGTATACAGTGGGGAAGGAGCTATGGTGGTCTGACTGTGAGTATACAGTGGGGAAGGAGCTATGGTGGTCTGACTGTGAGTATACAGTGTGGAAGGAGCTATGGTGGTCTGACTGTGAGTATACAGTGGGGAAGGAGCTATGGTGGTCTGACTGAGTATACATTGTGGAAAGAGCTATGGTGGTCTGAATGCAAGTATACAGTGTGGAAAGAGCTATGGTGGTCTGACTGTGAGTATAAAAGGGGAAGGAGCTATGGTGGTCTACTGTGAGTATACCGTGGAAGGAGCTATGTGGTCACGACTGTTAGCAAACATGGGAAGAGTATGCTGTCTGACTTAGTATACATTTAGGAAGGAGTAGGTGGTCTTGACTGTGAGTAGTGGGGAAGGAGCTATGGTGGTCCGACTGTGAGTATACAGTGGGGAAGGAGCTATGGTGGTCCGACTGTGAGTATACAGTGGGGAAGGAGCTATGGTGGTCTGACTGCAAGTATACAATGGGGAAGGAGCTATGGTGGGGTATGAATAACCTTCAAAGATAGCTCCGGTAAATTGTGGAATAATATCACCAACGCAACTTTTAAACCCAAAACATTTAAGATTGCCACTTCTGAACCTTATAAATACAGCTGATTTTCAAAGGGAATGGTAGTTTGTAACCAAAGTTGAACTTGACCTTTAAACTCCTGTACCAAAAAACATTCAAATCAAACGATATTACAAAAACATAAGCAAAATATATTTTTCGGTTGACATGCACTGATAACAAAAGTATACCTAATCTCTCTACTAAGGCTGAGTGCCAAGCCTGAGGGCTCTATCAGAACTGAATATACAACATTTACAATTGCAGGTAAATTCACTCACTTACCTTAAAGACTTAAAAGGAAACATCAAGCTCCAATGTCCATTGGAAAGAAATTCTTACAAAGATCCATTTCTCAGAAATAACCTTTTACTTCAAGTACAAAGACAGATTTTATTTTTCCATCAAAATTTATTTATTAACTTGTGAAAATTTTAAGTAAAATCACAAAGTAAACACTCAAAATCAGCATACAACTATAAACTATTTCAATTAAACTTTTTTTTCCTCAGTTTCGAGACAAGGTCCTTTTCTGGTCAATGGAATATTTCCTGGGGGTGCAACAAAATACCCTTCATCAAGTGTCTGTGCATTCTGTAGAATATCTTTCTTACAACCCTCCACAACTACTTCATCTTCACGCATAACGAGTTCACAGTCCTCCAATACTGAGTACATAGGCTCAACACCCTCTGTATTCACTACAGACAACTCATTTGCATATTTAATTGCCGAGTACAGTCTCTCAACTCCGGCCTGGTTGTTAAACTGAACCAGTGACAACCGTTCCAGATGTTCTATCATCTCACTGCTGATCTCTGGAATCTCTGGCATTAATTTGGGATCATGCACTTTCCAAATTGGTCTATCAGGCACCTTGGAACTGTAGCTGCAAGACATCACTCGGATATGACATGCTTTAGGCATGCACCTTGCGGCACAAGACATGACCTGATTGAGTGCCATTTCTCCGGCAATTTTCACAAAACACAATGTCTTGGTTTATTTTCAAACAGACAGCAAAATTGCCTGTTACTGGTCTTCTTTTGCATCTGCTTGTTGCAGCTCCTCTTTCAAAACTTTCTTCCTTTCCTCTACTAAGTCTTTAAAATCCTGAAATGATATAAAAAAAGGGATACTGTTGATACATAAGAGTTATGGACCATTCAAATCTTCAGTTCAATATACCAACCTTTTACCTCATGAATATTCATGTACAAATTTATCGCCTGATGAAAATTTAATTTACTGAATGAAATAATGGATTTTTTTCTTTGTCATGCAACTGTTTTCAACCTGAGCTACAATACTGTACACAGGTGTGTATGAACAAATGGAGGAGGCCTTGATTAGACAGCTTCTGGAATCTGGATCTGCTCTGTTTGCCAAGGCAAAAAAAATATCTTTAAGAGGTAAGGGATTAATGCAGATTAGTAGACGAAAACAAGTTTTATCTCATTTTATCTTATTTTTTTGCTTCAAAATCTATGTAATTATTTTCTAATTTGAATTATAGTTCCAATCTCAACCGTATAAATTATAATTTTTTTTCAATATTTTCCATAAGCTATTCCCTGTGCCTATTTCAAAAATCAATTTCCAAAATTCCTAAGTAGATGCGCTTGATTCCCTCCAAATTCTGCTGAAAAAAAAAAAAGTCAAAATGCATGAACACTTTCTGACTGATACCGGTATTTAAAATCTAGCTAGGGAAAATGGTTCAGGTTAAGTGGTAGCTGGATATGAACATCCCTGGCATGTGTTCAGTATGCTTACAGATTGTGTCGTAAACCGTGATGTTCATGCATACCTATATACGGCATAAGGAATACATAAACAGCATGGTATATGGTCCTAAGAAAACTTCATAGCTGAATGTTAGCCTCTACATGTAGTTGCATACAGTTTGGCATACTGAAAGCACGCCTAAGTTAAGGTCATGATACTCACATCCAGTGGTTTGTAGATGACGTGGACTGTTTGTGCCCCGGCAAGTCCAAACAAAAATGAAGTTAGGAAAAAGCGGATATACTGTCCAACAGGTATGCCACCGAGCATGTTAATGGTCTGAAAAAAAAAATGTAATTACTCTCAAACTTACCAGAAACAGAAGGATTTATTGATTTTTTTAGTTTACCGTCCCTGTGACAGTATTTCAGTCATACAGTGACATCAAGCTAATTACCTATGAGGAAGACCAAAAATGCACTGAGGCATCCAGGTAGAACCACCAACCTACCGCAAGCCAGCTAAAAGGCTCAGAATGACCGTACCGGGACTCAAACCCACGTGGTGAGGGGCTGAGTGAGTGTTAAAGTCAGCGACTTTACTTTCTCCGTCACTGACTCCCCAAGAAACATAAGGAAACAATAATTTAATTTCTGCAAGACCTGCTCAGACCTCCCCCATCCTCTCCCCAAAAATAGGGTCTGCAAGACTTAAAGATGCTTAATCATTTTCAGGTACCGTAGTATTTGCTGTACACAGTGATCATGATTCATTAACCCTTTCCCTCATATAGACTCATTTTGACGCACTCTATAGGTACCAGATAAAGCCTGATCTGCAGAAAACCACAGTTAAACCTTACCAAATTTAATTATAAAATCCTCATTTCCAGATCACTGAGGAGCAGCGAACAGCATAAAACCTGATCAGCCTGCGAGTTACTTGCAGGCTGATCTGGTTTTATGCTGTTCGTATAGGTCTTTTCATGGGTGTCCTCTATGAGGGAAAGGGTTAATCTTTACAGTATCACTATTGCTAAGTTTATTTTTTTTTCTCTTGCCATATATTTTATTATGTTTAGATTTTATTTAATGATCTGGAAACTTATATTTGTATCTTTCCTTCATGATTTGTGTCCTTAAGGTATTCCCACCCTAATTGTCATATTTCATATCTGGCCATTAGGTGGTAATATTTCTACAAATTGTTGTCACTTTAAAAACTTCTAAAAATAAAAATGTTTCAACGAGAGTTTTTTTTTAAAGTTTTGTCAGATTTGGGGGAGATAATCCATAATAGAGTAGACATAGGTGCTTTGAGAAATAAACTCCTTAATTGTGAAAAAAAAATGAAATTGAATTTTTGAGAAAAACTCATGGTAGAAAGCCACAATTTGTGATACTGTTTCAAATTTCTCAAACCTTTGTTACTCATGTTTTTCATAGGAGAAGACTCATGAAAACAAAATTAGGGGGAGGTAATTAAAAGAACTTATATCACTATGTGATCTTGTCAATATGTTCTTTGGATTTGCATAGTTTGACATCTTGAAGCTAATATTGTCAAGTTATATTGTTATGTTTGGGTGGAATTTTTGGCTATTATGATGGGAAAACCTTAAAAGGGATCTTTTCACAATGAGAAAAAAAACTTCCCTTTTTTAAGTAGTGTTTAATTTCATGAAAAGGATATCAATAAGGAGAATATAGCTGTAAGAATTATAATTACACAAATTATGTCAGAATACAGAACTGAACATGCATTTCATTAAATTCATTTACAGTTTCCTTATATTGTGCTCTTTGAATTTCTCCCAAAATCAAAGAAACTCATTTAACTGTTTTTTTTTGCATTTATGAAATTGGGTCCTTTTCCCAAAGTGGTAAAAAATTCACTTTGTTTTATTGTTTATACATGTTGCACTGTTCCTTTCCTTTTTATCTCTTAGGCTTAACTTAAATAAATTAAAGTACACGGTAACATTCCTTTTATAATGAACTGCAGCTATAGTGAAAACTATCAAGTTACCTTCTCTCGTCTTTTGAAAGCGTTGCAGTTCTGGGTTCTCTTTAAGCTGTTTTTCAAACTCAATACTTCTTCTGGCTACAATATCCACCTGTTTCCTTTTGTAAACGTCATCTTCAAAGTACAAAACAAGTAATGCAAAGAAATATTCTATAAAATTCAACAAGAGGGCTCTGATTGCCTCTGATCACTCACCTGAGTATCATTAAACAAAATGTGACTGAAAAGGTCACTTACAACCACATTTTCCTTAGATTAAGAACACCTGATATATGTATCTAAATGATTTTTGATTTTACTTTTAATCAGAAAATGATATGACCTAATGCTTTCATTGATAATTAAATGAGAAAACAATTACACACAAAAAATAATCAAATTATGCAACTATTTTTCACTTAAGAGTTTTCAATCAAAAGGGATAACCTTTTTTTTTTTTTTAAAGACTCTTATGATGTCAATCAGCTTTTCCCATTCTCTCCCAGTTTATAAACATTTTATTATTTAAACAAGGACACCTCAAACAATAATATAAATACTTACAAAAATTTATTCCATTTGGTTTCCAGTGTATCATAGCATATTCAATTGATGCCCCAAGGGCAAAGAAGATTGGACAAAGTCTATAAATTCCAAATATTTTCTTTCCGGGGATCTTTTGTAATACCCTGCTGACAAATGTTGACCTCATCTCATAGATTCAGAACAACAGGTTAACCTGTAATTAAATAAATACATGCTGATTACATGTACACATCATGACATGTCTTCTATATCATATTAACACTGCTAATATTATATAATTATAATCATCTCTTGGGACAACAAATTCAAGTCCTCTGAGATGCAAAGTACATGTTCATCCTTACAACAATCAAGAGCAATCGGTGTAATTGTTAAAACTTCTGCAACTGATGTAAAACAAGAGCTGTCTTGAGACAGTGCACTCCACTTTTCTGAGTGCTGAATAGTATAATATTAGCTAGTATTATTTTTAGTGTAAACATGGAAATATGTGACATAAGGTATTGAGCCAAGACACATGTGGAAAGTTTCAATCCCCTAGATTTAGTGTTTAATTAGATAAGACATTAACCAAGAGAATTGGACATTTAACAGTTCATGTGAAACTGACCTTAACCAATATCATTATATGGAAAATTCTATGTAAAAAAAGGGGTATAACTGTGCCAAAATAAATTTTAGGGTTTCCTGCCCTTACTGTAATAACAGTTAGAAGTGAATACGGCTGAGCTTTTCAGAAATACCTAGACTTTAAACAATTAACCAGCCAAGAAAATTCTAAGTTGAAAAAGGGCTGTAACTGTGCCAAAATGATTTTAAGAGTTACGTGCCTTTTTGAAATGGATTCCTTTTTTCAAAGTATACATGGATTCCTTTTTTAATGTAAACAAGTACCAGTATATCAAGTAAAATTTTTTTTAATAAATAAGTTTGATTTGTTTTGAGTCATTGAGTATCACTAGAGTACTATCAGTTGTTCCACCATTGAGAGGGAGCCGAGGTATTCTGGTGAAGTTTGAGAACATATTCTTCTCCTTCTTCGTTTTTTGAAAGGCTTGGGGCATCATTAAAAAATTGTTTGTAGTGCTCTGACCCTGAATTCCAGGGGTGGGTAGGTAGGCAGGTTTTCTTTTTTTCAAATGATAAAAATATAGCTGGAGGTACTTTCTTTCTACGGAATAGACATAAAAATATCTCAATAAAAATTAACAACTCCAACCCCCACTCAGAAAAAAAAATGAGTAGAGGCCATTTGATGGGTCAGTCAGAGCACTACAAACGTAAGTTTTTAATTTTGGCTTAGCAATCATTTTCTGATTTTTATGGCCATAATTTTTGACTTAACGGTCAAGGATTTCCCATGTGTGGGTCTTGTTTTTGCTGAAGAGACAGCATCGAACAGACAGTAGTTGGATAAAAGGGATTCTGGGTGTGATACCCTAGCTCATTTTATTTCTTTTACGTGCCCAGTGTATAGCACATATACACAGGAGACAAATTCCTTGGTAACAGAGTATTGAGTACTCAAAGTTTCAATTGCAATCCCATTTTGCCAAGTGCTAGGCAAAGGTGCATATATGGTACCAATTTTCATACGTCTTCAGGCCCTTTTTTATGCCGAATTGGGGGCTGATGTTCGGCCACATTCCCCTCATAAAAAAGTTGTTTTTTTTCCCAATTCAATCAAAAAATTCCCCCGACAAAAACGTACATTGATTTAAAAAAAAAATAACCCACAAGAAAAGCAATAGAGTGATATTTCTCTAAATTTAATTATAAAATGAAATAATAATAACCAGGTGTGTTTCAGTTACTGCATGATTTTTATTTTTCTTCATAAGTAAATTTTCCCCTGATCAACGTATTTTCCCCTCCAAAAAGGACCTGCCACCTTTCTTCAAACACCAAAAAAAAGGCCTCCCTAGCGCAAAACTCTACCACTGAGCTATATTGCGCCTAGACTGCCAAGGACGATGACCTATCAAGTGATGCGAAAAGTAACCTGACACGGATTTAATCTAGACGAAAACAACATTCAATAATGAGGTTACGAAACGTCAAAGGTCCGAAATCTAAGAATTATACAACAACTATACAGTGTAATTGTTTGTGTATGCCGTTAAAATTGATTAAAAACTTCATAAGTTATCTAAAAAAAGAATAAGCCATGTTAGCTTTGTTCTAGGATCAATGATTTATACTAAAATAAATAACTTATCAATGTTTACCCTTGACAGCCGCATGACAAAAAGTTCGTAAGATTGCGATTTATATCGATAGCGAAAAAAAATGAGACGCACCAAATGAAGCCTTCTTTGATTGGACAAATACGCATATTTTCTACCAATCGAAATTAACGTTGTATATCTGAAGAAAGCGGTGATGTCGATTGTTTTGATGGTTCTGATTAGTTTAATTCAAGCAAAACAAACCAATCATTTTCGTCCTTATACAATTACACAGACAAAAGCACCTGTTTACAAGCATTACATGTATAATGCATTTTCATCCGTCAATGCTGGCCTAGATTTGTAAGCACATTTTGAAAGTTTGTATTGATTGATTATGAAAAGCATTATTTTCATTATTAAAATGGACATAATTGTTCATGTTTACGCACAATTTGTGCAAATGAAATTTAATTTCTGTACAATTTCGATGGGTGGGGTATTTTTCTTATTTGGAATGTGTATTTAATTTAACAATGCTGCCGTCATTACGATTCATTAAGGAAATGCATTGTAAGAATCTTTGCCATTTTTTTAAACTGTTCCTTCACGATCAACTCTAGATATGAATATATGGCTCATATATCGTTTTTGTTTGTTGGTCTAAAATTCATATGCCAAGTGCTAAAAATCATGTATTTTCTTGAATCGACTTTATGTTCAGGATGTAAGCCATTAATCGGAAAGATTATGTTCAAAGTTAAATTCTATATTGCAAAAAATACTACCATTCATTGTAGTAAATGTATGCAAAATAGATTTATTGATTTATTTATAACTTAACAATTAATCCTGTCGTCAGTTTATGCCTGAAAAAAAAAACAACTGTGACTCAGAAATATGTAAAGCATTTAGAAAAAAACAAACATTTTAACTTAGCATTTTTCTACTTATCGCAAGATCAAGTGACATTGAGATATTTTGGGGGTGGGGGTATGCCACCACATCTTTTGACTCCTTTATAATGTTAACAGTACCAGCAGTTTTTTCTACTTCAGCCTTAATTCATGGCTCAGAAGGCTCGGGTCCACCAATAAATTCCTCCTCAACTAACAAAAATCAGAACAAGCCGAAACCACCTCTATATTATAATGTTAGGCTCAGACCTACACATTTTGACAGGCATAGAGACATGACTGAATGCAACCTTTCCCTTTAAAACCTTACGTAATCTTCTCACAGAGTTATGAAGTAAAACGCTTGGATAGGAGTGATGTTTATAATTTTTCTTGTGATAACAGGGATGGCAAAATCCATTGTCCGAGTCATACTTTTGCCGGCACAGACAAGTTTTCAATGTTGACTTGTCTGTGGAAAACCAAAAATCCAATTCCGTAGCTAAAATTTAAATTCAAAACTTTAAACTGCAGCATTTCACCTGTAAAGATATCCTTAATGCGTGTCTGTCAAATAAAGTTTATTTTTCGGCATTTTACAAGATGATCCTCATATTAAACCATTCTGTTTTGAATGGTTTCGTTTCTAAAATGTTAAGATATGAAAATTAAAGGTCAAAGTCAGCGCTTTGATGCACAGTCTATAGTATAATCGGTAAGTTCCTTGTCAAATGGATTGATTCCTTGTTAAAAATCATCCCAAACAAGAAAAGGGGAAGAATATCCTGATCAAACCCCCAAGAAAAGAATAGAAGACTAAGATTAAACATACAATAATTTTAAGAATCATGCCTTAAAGACTTCCAATGGCTTAGAGACGACAAAAAGGGCTCAGCGAAATGTCGAATTTGACGGCAATAACAGATGGCAAAAGACAATTCTGCAGTGTTAAAAACCCTTGACATCTTTCTGACAGACTATCCCTTGAATACATATGCACAACTAGACCTGCTTTAGGAGACAATTACATAAAAGTCTAGTCAAAACAAAACTATCCTGTAGGGGAATCCATCTGTGGAAATGAGCTGATTTAGACAAACTGAAAGAAAACACAAGACTGCTTTTTCACTGAAGAGAATGTATATAGGCCTTTTTCAAGGATAAAAGGTCTTAAATTCTTGATGAATGCGTAGGGCTCAAATTTAATTTTTTTCCCCACTTGCAAAAAAATGCGAGTGCCTTTAATTTCAACTAGCAAATTCCCAGATTTTAGTCTTACTCGCAAATTATCTCATTTAGACATGTTTAAGAAAATGTTTAAGCAAAAATTTTCACTCGCAAAAAAATGCTAGTGGTTTAAAATGGAACTTGCAGACTTCTTTTCTACCCGCATATTGTCGAAATGCGAGCATTAATTTTGAGCTCTGATGTGTTCCATCAAAAATGAGCTTGACTAGATACAATCAACCATGGAAAAATAGTGAAGTCATAAAAGCTTGTCGATGAATCATGTACACATCAGATTATTAAAAGAAAATAAAGAAAGAGTCAAGATTAGGAAATAACATATGATATTAATAACTATATGAATTATTTGGTGGACCTTGATACAGAGAATAACGGTAATCCAGTTACTTGATTTACCGAAATCTCCTGGAATCCACTTAGATTTCATCGGAATCGACCTTATTTTCTTGCCAAACAAAGCATATTTTGACTCAAGTTATTGAAAGTACCCAGGAAAATGTGATCTGACAAATAAAAACTGCATTGTTACATTTAACATCAACAAGTTCTGGAGTTTCTTGTCAACAGATACTTACTTTCTCAGATACCCAAGCCAAAGTAAACATTCTGAACATCAGTGTTCAGCAAGACAGAACAGAATGATAACATTCAACTCCTGATATAAAAGCCCCAAGGTCTCACCTGTCCTTGCCTGCACATATGAACTTAGTTTAAGATGGGGCAGAAAAGCTTCTTTATAACCTCAAGCCTCACAAAATAAGGGCCAAAATAAAGCAATATTTGAAAAATATTTAGTTCTTTAAATGGACAAAATGGAAAGGTAGTCAACAATGCCAATATAATATTATTTATTAGTATCTATAAGGGGTGATCATTATATTTGAGAACTTTTACTATAAAAAATTATCAATTTCAACCACAGGTCAATAAAACTTTACTACTTTTCAAAGCAGACCTTGTGTGACCTAATGCATACATTTTCCCAACAAAGAATCAAAAGCTTGACATAAACCATCATGTGACAACATTCAACATTGCCATAATAGCACCACCAAGCTCTCATTGTTTCCGCGAGAGCGCGTTTCTTGCGTCTTTGACGCAATAATTTCAATGTTGGCGCAGTAAAATTCTCCTTGTGCGTTTTTTCTGACGCAACTAAATAATAAATCTTAACTTTTGTCTCACAGTCTGTAATATCTGACATAAAATACCAGCAGATACATTATTTAAAAAATCCGAGTCTAACTGCATAAGTGCAATGTTTACTTGAAAGCCGACACTCTTCCGGTGAAAATGCATGTTTAAATTGCGGCATAATGAAGGGGAAATAATTGCGTGGATCCGCGTTTTAGACTTGCACGGTCTCTATATACACAATTATGGCAGACGATCCAAAACAGAAAAAACAGAAACAGATTGGAGATTTCTTTGTGGTTCCTTCCACGAGTGTGGATAACACCGCCAATAATGTAGAAAAAACTATAGATCTGCAACAAATGCTGCAAAATGCTAGTTGTATAAAAAGATCGGAATCGGAGGAGATACAGGAAAAAGAAAAACCGAAACCTGTAAAATGTGAGTTTAACGATTCCTGATTAAAAAAATTTCCCTGGCTTCATTATGAAAACCATAAAATGACATGTGAAATATGTATTAGTGAAGGGAAAGACAATCCTTTTACATCAGGATGCACAAACTTTAGACATTCTACCCTTCTCAGACACGTTTCATCCAACCAGCATAGAGCATCCCTTGAAAGCAAGTCACTGCGATCAGGCATGGTGAAACAAACAGTCGAGCTTTTGTCAAAAAAGAATGAAGCTGTCACTTGGGCAATGCGTTGTGTGTACTGGTTAGGGAAAGAGCAGCTTCCAACCATTAAGTACAAGTCCCTGATAGAACTTCAAAGATCACAAGGTTGCACATTCCCAGATGATGTGCTGACTCTTTACTTGTAATGTAAACCTTGTTAAAATCTCCAAAAAAAACATAAATAAAGCCAGGTTGAACAGTTATAATGTACATGAGTTTGCGTTATGTTTTTTGTAAGCGTTTAAACACTGACCCAGTCACCCTCATATTTTCTCTATGACCCTCAGAAATTAGGAAAGGGGGTCACACATGACCCTCAAAATTTTGAAGCTGGCAGAAACACTGAAGCTCTTCTAGAGACTCAAATCTCTGATCCCACAACTGATCTTTAATAATTGGAAAGAAAAGATATTGCTCATGGCCAAATCTGGACTATATGGTGGATGTTGTAGATGTTTGATATTTAACTCTGTCATTGTGGCCTGTACAACATGGCTGAGATGTATTGGGGCATTATCATGGTGCAAAATGAAACCTGACCTGGCAAGTTCTTGGCTCCCTGTCTTTAATAGCCCGACTGAGTTTGGTTCAGAATTTGGTGGAGTAATACTCACCATTGATTGTTTCTCCAGTACCATTTGATTTAAGAACTCTACCCGAAGTGTCACATAAAATGATTGTCATGACATACCAGCTGACTTGTTAGACATGCTTTTTACAGGAGATGGAGGTGAATTATGCTTCCAAACTGAACTGTTACTTACTTTCAGACTCAAAGAAGTGGAACAAGGTTTCATCTTGTAATTAGCTTAACTTCCCTTAAGAAACATTTCACTTTCATCACAAAAAATCTTGGGACTTTTTCTTGCTCCAGTGTTAAAAATCTTGGCACCACATAGCTCAAATTCGTCTCATAGCCAGTCTGTTTGTTTAAACATCTTGTGCTTTGCCATAACTCCTCAGCAACCTGCCTAACACTTATTCACTTGTCTTGCTTATCAAATGACTCTATGACAGAGTCTTAATTATCTGTTTTGATGGAGATTTTCCATTCAGGACAAAGGTCATCTTTGATAGAGGATCTGCCATCACTAAATCAGTGCAACCACTTGTGGACAGCAGAGCTAAAGAAAGCAGACTCACCATAAACTTCTGTAAATCTGCTCTGTTCTCTGCTATAGATTTACTGGGTTTCGTTAAATAACTACTATTCTACAATTCTTCATCTTTCATCCTTAAAGAACATAATTATGCACAGGTTGTTATTTAAGCAATATGACATCACAAGTAGATTATGACATCATAATAATGAAAATTGACTAAAAATGTTAGAAGTAGAAAAGGTTTGCACTTTATTGTAAATGTGTTAGATCTGATCTATGTGGACGACAATGAAAATATGGTGAAAGTTCTTGAGTATAATGATCACCCCTCGTAAGTCAGTATACGAAAATACATAGTTTTCTATTTGCAATGACAGTCTTATATTCCCTGGTTCCATATGTACAAAATTTAAATTTTTGTAAATATTAATGATTTAACATGCAACATTCAGGGCTCATGCTGTCGGTCGCCAATGGCGCCAAATGCGACAAAATTATGAAACTGGCGCAAGATTTATCTAATTGACGAATGTGAGAAGAAATCAGTAAATTAGTACCGCGGTTATTTAAGTTCCGTAATGCACAAAAATGCAGGTCGCTCTACACTGTATACTACTTTACGTAACCAGCATCTGCTGTGGGATCCAATCAACAGGCATTCTAAGGCTTCCTAATTATGCAAAGATGTGGAATACTCAGATGGTATTGGCAGCTTATAACTTGTTTATATTTGTCACACTCTCTACCGGCTTTAATTTGAGATGCTTTGTTTTGTTTATGTTGTTGTCTTTTTTAGTATAAGATCTTTTATTAAAAGCTCAATTTGGTAAAAGTTATCTACTATTATATCCTTTCATTCATGAAATTAGAATTATTGCAGTCAGTGAGAAAGAGTATGAAAAATAGGATAAATCTTTGAATAAAGAGCATTTTAAAGTTTGGTTATTAAACAGACAATGTTGGGCTATAAGAATCCATGACATGACTGACCTTTATAGATACCCGAACTGTCTGATATATAGAATATCACAGAACTGTCTGACCTATAGATACACGACATGTCTGGACTATAACAATATAACAGATACTGTCTGGATCTTTTTTTATTGGAATGTCTGTTTTGTTAAAAATTGTTTGGAAGTTTATTTCTGTGCCGCGGTTGCTCCTGATATGGTTGGATATTATACTTTTTTTGTAGATCTATAAGTTTTACTCTATATCAATTCACAAACTTAACATGATCCTATTAATTAACTGAACATCCGATATGAAACAATGAGGTTTTCTTTGCTGTGCAGTGTAGAATCAACAAAGTTGTATGAACAAGCAGAGGACACTCCTAGAAGGAGATGCCTGATCTAAGTCTGCTCTGTTTGCCAATACATCAAGATGTGTCTGTATAAGGTAAAAGGGTTAAGATGACATTTAGGATCAGTAAATGTGTAAACACTGTACACATCTGTTGCAGTTTTATTTTCTTAACATTATTTAAGACTTGAAGTATGATGCTTTTGTAATTTTCCATATACCATGCACTACAGGTATTTTTGTGAAATAAATATAAAATTACAACTTAAAGTTGACAAAATGTTGTATATTGTACTCTTGACAAGTTTGTATGTAAACAAATTTGCTTTTTCATAACAAATAGCTTTGTCATAATAGCTTTCATTCATGTATATTGCCCACGGCAACATCTCTCTGTCTGCCAAATAAATGCCTCTGGGCACAAAAAATACACTTCATCTATAATTGCCAACATTATTTCTTTGTGCATTGGGTTATAATTTTAGTGAGGACATTGAAGTGATGAATATCATTTATTAAAATGAAGAATATTACACACATGTGAGCCCATGAATTTAGGACAGTGTTTTCACTCAGCCATGTCTAATGAAAATATTTCACAATTTATGCATTGGCTTGATGATGTTCAGGTTTTGGTATTGTCAGCGGTAATGGAGATGTATATTTTGATGGTGTGAATTGTGATGCATCTACAGATTTCGTTATTGCGGTAAGACTGTGTGTTTGAGGACTTATAAAGATGGTCACTTGCAGAATATATGTGATAGTTACTGTACAGATGCCTCGTCAAAGATCTAAGGACTAAAGGATGAATGGCTATTTGAGGAAATAATTGCCTAGTGGATGTAGTGAAATTGTTGCGAATGTTTTGGATTAAAGTCCCTGGAAATGCCAATGGCCTGGTCATTCTGCATTGGTCCTTTTGCATCACTCATGATAGCAAATGCTGATTATACAATTTTAATAGTGGAAGAATTCAGAATGATCAATAGATTATACAGTTCACGTGAACAACTGTCATATCAGCGTGTCTTCTTATGAGCTGTCTGATCAGGGTCTCCTCTGTTTGCTCATACAATATTGTAGCTTAGATTCTTCTCAGAAAAAAATCCTTTGTTTTATATAATATGATTATACCATATAAATGTTCATTTAATTAATATTCATCAAGTCATAAATTTGTACATGAATATTCATGAGGTAAAGGGTTACTGAGGATCAAGGAAAACTGAATGCTGGTTTGACTAAGTTTTTCTGGATATCTGTCAAAGTGACTGACTAACATTACTAATATTTATGTCCATTTTTTCTTTTAAAAAATCATGCATTTAATATGTGCCTTCCCAGGGCTGGAAAAAATCATATTGCATATACTTATAACTAGGGGTTGGTCTGTTGGTCCTTGTGTTTTGGACTTTTATTTAGACTGGGTTATGGATTACCATGACTGACTGTTGGATAAGGAGTCTGTGAAACTGTTGTTGCAGGTACCAGTCAGGCGCCAGTCATTGCCGGGAGGGGTTTGTGTGGGGCCAAGGTCACAACATGATCGACCCCCAGAACATCAAGATGGAGCATCCAGATATAAAACAGGAACTGGATCCAGACAGGTGAGGCTATGAAACTGACCATGTTGATCCTTAGGCAAAAAAAAATGTGTTTATGGCAATGGTTTCAAAAAAGAAAGGTAGGGTAGGGATTTATTTCTTTATTTATTTTTTTATTTAAGTCCAGTCATAACAGTGAATGAATCACGGAAAACTGCTGTCCCAAAATGGTCGCTAAAAACTTTAGGGTCCGTGGGTTTTCACTAGATAGGGCTGGTTGCCCAGTTAATCAATTTGTTAATAAAAGCTTTGAGGAAGACCACGTTGATTACCGGTAATCAATAACAGTAATTTCTTATTCATCAACAATTTTAGCATTTATGATTTTAGACAGGGTAGTGTTATTTTGGTATAAACAACTTAGATGTTACCTAATTTCTGATTGAATAGTCTGAATGCCATTTTGGTCTATACATTGCTACAGAATATTTTGACTTGTAAACATTGGAACTGATCGCATAGTACTGATATTGAATAACAAAGACATTCAAATTTTATTGTTGTGTTTTAGTATTTACTATAAGTTAAGTTACACAAGCTTTAAATTCTTTGTACAGTCTGTATATGGAAAAATAGTATGCAAATATATATCAAATTGCACATTGCGCTGAGAGACCGAGATGGGATTAACATGAAATAGCTATAATTCTAAACCCAGCGTTTCTTAAGTTATTGAAGCAGTCATATGACAACAAAAACTCCACATGCTGTTAATACAGAGGTAGTAGAAATCGCTCTCTGTTTGTTACATAATAATCTGGAGTTAGGGTCAAGACCCTTTCATTCATAAAATATAGCTGCATACCTAAGTAGGTCATTCTCTTTCTCCTGGGGCCTCTGTGGCCGAGAGGGTAAGTCGCTGACTTTAATACTCACTCAGGCCCTCACCGCATGGGTTCGTATCCCGAAAGGGTAATTCGGATTTTCATGTGAGGAAGCCTTTCAGCTGGCTTGCGGTAGGTCGGTGGTTCTACCCAGATGCCTCCGTGCATTCGGGGTCTTCCTCCACCTGTTATTAACTGGACATCGCTATATGACTGAAATACTGTCAAAGCGACGGTAAACTCAAATAGTCAAGTCAAGTCATAAAATTTTCACTCTTGCTTCCCATAATCAAGAAAAATACTAAGAATATTCTGGTTTTTTGCTCACCCAAGTCTAATGCTCACATCACATTTAGCATCTCACTGCTGTGGGTTCAAGTTCTGTTAGTGTCACTTGGGGTTTTCATTTAATGAAGCCTTTCTGCATGGTTGTGGTAGGTTGGTGCTTCTGTACACTTGGGTTTTTACTTAAGTCTTTCCTATAGTTTGCTGGATATATATATACTTAAGCATTGGTGATAATCTCAAAAGCAGCAGTTTCTCTAATTAACTCAGAATAGAAGGAGCAATATTTTGGATTATTTAAGCTTACAGTGTACCTAGTCATCCATGTCTTATGATTAATCCTTTCTCTCATATAGACTCATTTTGACGCACTCTATAGGTACCACATAAAGCCTGATCTGCAGAAAACCACTGTTAAACTTTACCAAATTTAATTACAAAATCCCCATTTCCAGACCACTGAGGAGCAGCGAACAGCATAAAACCTGATCAGCCTGCGAGTTACGTGCAGGCTGATCTGGTTTTATGCTGTTTGCATAGGTCTTTTCATGGTTTCCTCTATGAGGGAAAGGGTTAATCATGCTGAGGTATGATTACACTTACTGCTAATTTGCTTTTTGTTGTGTAGTTTTTCTTTTTCTTTTTACATAATTTAGAGGTATAGAATAGCCCTTTGACATTTGGATGCCTTTTGGGTGTTGTGTGAGGCACTGGCAACCATGACATAGGGGATATTAATGATAATGTAATTATTGTTTGAGGGGAGTTTAGGTGTGCTTATTGAAGTATCAATTTGTAGGAGTAGAACATATTTTCCAGCTGTCATTAGACAAATTGCAGGCCCCAGGGGCTAAGTGTGAGAGTACTTTGCTGTTGTGTTTCTACTGTGTTGTTTTAAAGGCCAATGTTCACAAAATATATTATCATTTAGTGATAACCAAAATAACATACAATATAACTTCTAACTTAAACACTTAACCTTATTTCAATTATAATTTATATCAAAAACAACCCCTGTGACTATGTTTATGTTATTTGCTAATAGTGTTTCAGTTTGCTGCTCATCAGTACAAAATTATCTGAAGGTTACTAATTTCTTTTTATGTTGATTGGGAAACAAAGCTCTTATACAAATCCCTCTTGATGGTTCCTGGGTTGGACCAGTACTTTGTGCCTTGAAAAATCATGAAAGAATCTTGCCTACTAAAAGATTTAAGCTTTAAACTTGTATGCTATCACTATACCATGGTGTCATTAATCAGCACCTTTGAAGACTATAATTTGTTCAGGCTGAGAATTGCTATACCTCTTTCCATTTGATCAAGCCTTTTCAGATATGGTATACCACAGTGGAATAGGGCATATGGGAAATGTTAATTATTCATTTTTTTCTAACATGTTACAGCACCACAGGTAACGCTCCAAAGAAGAAGGCAAGCAAGCCAAAGAAGATGAAGCAGGAGAAGATCACAGACCACGTGGTTGTGAAAAAGAAGAGGAAGGTAGACCGATTCAAGGGGATGAGCGAGGAGGAGGTCCAGTCCAGACTTCTGCCGGACCACTTGGCCCCCAACCTGGATATTGTCATAGTGAGTGGTGTCCTAGCTTTACCTTGATCATGACAAGGTCACATATAGCTTCCCCCCTGGTGGCTGTGTGGTTAGAGCATCCACCTCGGGAGCAGGAGATTGTGGGTTTGATCCCTGACCATGACATATCAAAGTTGTTTAAAATGGTAGCTCCCTGCTTGGTGCTCAGCATATATACAGGGTAGATCAAGGACTAGTTGGCTCTATGTCATGATAATGTGACTGGGTGTGGTATCGTGACACATGTGTTATGGTGTGATACTGCAGTTTGGCAGCACTATATCTGTCTCAAGAAGACATAGTCTCCAAATGACTGAAATTCTGTTGGTGAAACATTAAACCCATCAAACAAACAAATTTTAGCTTATTTTGTATGTTTGTACATATTTACTGTTCCTAGATGAGCTGAAAGCTATACTACTTGAACTTGTCACTTTTTTGTGAGACTCAATTCACTTTTGATACTAAGTCTTGTAAGTTATCTTGTCATATAGAGGAATAGAGAAGATTTCTAATGCCCTATATTTTGACCTGCAGAAAGTTTCATGTCCTAGTCGTTGACCTTGTGTTTCAGGTGGGTATCAACCCAGGTCTGTATGCAGCCTTTGTCGGCCACCACTATGCTGGTCCTGGCAACCACTTCTGTAAGTATGGCATGCTGCCTCTCATCTACTGTATCAGACAGCACCATTTTTAGTATGTTAAATAGTTCAGGACTCATGTGGACATTTTTATCTATGAGCATTCGCATACTCCCAAATGATGCAAATTTGAAGCTGCTTTTTTTCTCTCTATGAATCATTAAGAATGTGACACTTTCAGTTCCAATTTTGCATGTTCATTTTCTTCTTCTGAACGAGGCAGAATATTGCAAAAAAGAACAGTAACAAATTCCTTTGTTAATGTCATTTTGCCCCACAGTCAATTAAGTGATCATTACATCCTTCTTCTACCCATTTGTTGCTGAAATTAGCTGATTAACTGCTCAACACTTCCTCAGTAGAGGAATTGTCATCATTGTGAAATACACAGATTCTAGACTTTATTGATTTTCTTGGTGCAGCATATCTCTAGCCAAATTAAAAGCCAGACTGACTGTACAGCTAAATGAAAGAAATAAAAGAAGAATTAAACTTATGTGATTTACAAAAATTTAACCAAACAATTTTATGGATGGGTAGGGGTGCTAAAATGAAATTACTATGTATTATAGCCCAAACCATAGTGGGCGTAGGATCATCTGAAGTTCTAGTTGCATCAGATTCCTTATTCATTGTACATATAAAAAAGGAATCAGTTAGAAAAGTTTTGCACCAGACTCTGACTTGCAAGTGTATGGCAATGTAAGCTAGATTAACTTGTGAAACTTTCCTACAATTTATGATGTTGTCTCCCTTTGCAGGGAAATGCCTGTTCTTGTCCGGCTTGATCCCAGAACAGATGAATGCCATGCAAGACTTTAAACTTCTGGAGTATGGGATAGGCTTCACCAACATTGTTGCCAGGACAACAAAAGGCAGCGCTGATCTCACAAAGTACTTACTGTTTATACATTGTGTTTATGTGTATTTTGTGAAGTTGGAGTATGTGAGTGTGTGTGTGTTGGGACTGGGTTTGATGCAAGTATTTTATTAAGGTCTGGATTTTACAACTTAAACTTATCCCTCTTTGGAGTTCCTGAGTTGGACCAGTATTCTGCATCTGGGATGGTCATGATCCTTAACCCCAGTGGGGACTGGGGTTCGAACTCACAACTTTCGGATTCATGGATAGTCCAGTTTAAAATGATATCCTTGAATAACTTTCTAATATCACCTACTATTCTGAACGAGTCTTGGTTAATAATGTGGGATTCATAAGGTGTTGTCTATTAAATGTTATATACGGTGGAAATATACAGAATTGTTGTGTTTATGGCTTTAGTTTGTTTTCTTTTCTATAAATGTATATATTTTTTTCTGCATGCCACTGTACTTTTTGAGTCTTCCTCCACCTGTACTATAGCTGAAAAACTGTTTGAGTAACTGTGAATTCAAACTCTTTTTTATATTTTGCCAATTTCTATATGTAAGTTTGGATTTGCTGTGAATTCTTGTTGTAAATATTATTTCACTGACATGGACCATAAGGAAGAATGGTTTATACCAGAGATGTGTTATCTACCTGCTTAGTTATGCAACATTCATAAAATCAAGACAGCCTGCGAGTCCCTTGATACTGATGAGGTTGTATCAGTATATAGCTAGCCAATCATGATACCAAAGCTTCATCAGTTAAGTCATTGTGCTGTTTATTTGTTGCAGGAAAGAGATTAAGGAAGGTGCTGAGATTTTGAGAGAAAAATTGTTGAAGTATAAACCGAAAATTGCAGTGTTCAATGGAAAAGGTATGCATTCCATTATGGGTTTCAATGATAAGTGTTATCTTTAAATCTCAGATTTATCCTTATTTAGCAAGTAGCTATTCTTATTTTGCTGATTTTGAGAGTTTGTTGAATACTTTTAACTTATGTTGAGGGGGCCTCCGTGGCCGAGAGGGTAAAGTTGCTGAACACTCACTCAGCCCTTCACTGCGTGGGTTCGAATCCCAGCAGGGTCATTTGGATTTTCATGTGAGGAAGTCTTCTAGCTGGCTTGCAGTAGGTCAGTGTTTCTACCCGGATGCCTCTGTGCATTCGCGGTCTCCTCCACCTGTAGCTGGACGTCGCTATATGACTGAAATACTGTCGAAGCGACGGTAAACTCAAATAGTCAAATAAAGTCAACTTATGTTAAAATGGCAGTACTTTGATGTAAAAGCCCATGCTGAAATGCTACTTGTAACTTTTTTTATCTTTCTCTATTGCATGTACATCTTTATTTGTATATTTTCGAATGTATGGAGTAGGCAGAACAGTAATTGTAATAGTAATATGAAGTTGATAACTGTAAATGAGCGAAACATTCTGTTATACTAGAATATGAATTTTAAAGATTACGTATCAGTGATACAAAAACAACAACTGGGGGGGGGGGAAAAATTGTATTATCATTTGTTAAATACAACAGTCTGTGAGTCTTCACATTTGCAAAGTTTCAGTTGCCATAATAACTCTAATGAAATCACCATACTGTTAAT
The DNA here is from genome assembly GCA_021229015.1 of Solen grandis. Lineage (NCBI taxonomy): Eukaryota > Metazoa > Mollusca > Bivalvia > Adapedonta > Solenidae > Solen > Solen grandis. The sequence goes on from CM037778.1 coordinate 6,025,979, forward strand.
ATTACACTATTACAATTACAGATTCATTTTAAAGCTTTATTAGGGTCTAAATTGGTAGCCTGTGTTATGCTGGACTGTATTGGAATTCATCAAATTAAGGAATTGGGGTCAATGGTAGAATCTGAATATTATTTAAAGCATTAAGGAACAAATTGTTGTTAGAGATTTAGGGTCCAGGACAGACCAAGATCAGACAGCTCCTGAAAGAAACAGTCTGACCAGGTTCTCCTGTTTGCTTATACTGTATTGAAGCTCAGGTTCTAGAGTTCACATTGCAGAGAAAAATTGTTTCATACACAGTTTAATGCACAGCTATTTCATTTTCATGAAGTCATAATTTGTATATGAATATTCATGAGATAAAGGGTTAAACCATGTTATAAAGTATATTGGCTCTAGTGTTGTACTGGAGCGTGTTGTAATGGATGTGTAGTGTTTTCTATTGTTATCCGCAGGTATCTATGAAGTATTTGTGGGTCACAAGAACTTCTACTTTGGCAAGCAACCAGAACCTCTCCTAGGCACAGAGACAGTAAGTTTCCTTTTGAACTCTTTTATAAAACAGGCCCTAAGAATATCGCACTCCAACTCAGACATATGTAGGATTATCAGGCTAAACTTAGTTTGATCAAATGAGCGGTGTCCACAATGTCTTTAAAGCACATTCTTAGAAAAGTCAATTTTTTTATTTTTACTCAGATATGCTTGGGACAGTGTTTGAGAACAACCCGTAGTATTCATACTTCAGCATTTGCATGATTTTTGGGTAAGGATTTAATTTTGTCCTAAAACAATACTCAAATAGCATACTCGAGCTCTAACTCAAATTTGAGCAGGTATTTGAGTTTTAGCCTCAGATCGTTCTTAGGTATTTTTCGAGAACACGAGCCAGGTTTTGTCATAGAAAAATACATTTTTTAGTTTGGCGGGTGTCAACTTGTCTTGACGGTAGGTGGTCATGCATCAGGGCCTTTTTTCCAGTTTTGGGGAAGGTACCCTAGCCCTTTTTGTGGGGAAAAATCAGTTTTGGGGAATTTTTTTACAATGAATCGAATGCTGTGAATATGTTCTTTTAATTATGTAATACAATGAATAATCAATATTTTGCTGTTTAACACTGTATTTGGGAGTATATGGGTAATTAAGGAGTATTTGGGTATATTTGGGTGTATTTGGGTATATCGTGCTGCCGATCGATGGTGCTGGAACGGATGGACTGTTCTTACTTGAGATGTCAGTGGCATCGGAAGTCTGAGCTGTGTCATCAGTCAACACTTTACTTGTTGACGGCGATTCGTCATTTCTTCCTTTTTTAAAGTAAGAAGTCAATGACTTAGTGTTCTTTGAATCACTCTCGCGGATTCTTTTATTGTAATTTCGCCAATTGTGCGACGACATTCTGTTTATAACCGCAAACCGTTTCATAAGCAGAAATGCCGTAAACGAGTCTCGTTGTCGTAACATGTGACTGATATTTCTTTGAAATTATCATTCGTTAAGCAACCAGAAATTAAAAAAGTAGAAAAGTTACATAAGCCTAGTATCATTATTCACATCCTCCTCCCTCACACAAAAATGAAGAAAAAAAAATATAAGTAAAACCCCAAACACACGCAATAATCAGAACGAGGCTGTTTCATGGGATTTCCAAAGCTCTTCGGTTATCAGAACGAGGCTGAGCAGTAATGCTAAATATAGAAATTCCCTCTCAGGTTGTTTGTTTACAAAAGTCGCGAAAAATGTTTTTCTTTGTATTTTTTTATCGGTTTTCATTTTTTGTTTTCATGGGATTTTTATGAACGGGAGGGGAATTTTTCATGATATTTTGGGGAAAAAAGGTGGCTATATGGCTTGGGGAAGAAGGCTAAAAAGGCCCTGTGCATAGAGTTATTATAAAACACCTTTGTATAGTTGCTAACATATGAAAAACTTGGTTTTCTTGTAATTTAATTTAGTAGAATGAATAGACATATTTCTGAGTGTACAATATATCACATGAGTAACGATTCAAGGAAAAGATAAGTAGAATTTAAAGCTATCACCAGAAGAGAAGATTGAAATCTTTACAATTTTTTTTTTTTATGGAATAACGAATAAAATGTCAATTGTGAATCTGAAATATGGCTGTTTTAAATATGATAGTCATCAATTGAAAATGACAGCAGTATCAACGTTTTTAGGAATGGGAACTGTTAGACTTTTTTGTGGGTGAAAAGAGAATAGCTTGTATAAAAGTTTGTAACCTTGTTGAGGCTTTCATATAACTTGTTCATATAACAGACCACTGCATAATGGTAATTGAAAAATATGTAATAGTTCTTATTAAGGTAATAGACCATCCTTTTTTATTTCAGGTTTGTTTGGTTGAGTGAGTGTAAATCCAGTTTAATCTTGTATGGAAATATATTTCGAAGTAAGTAAAATTGTTGGGTGGTTAATGTTTATTATGAAGCTTTACATTGGGTTGTGTTCATTTCAGGCTGTGTTTGTCATGCCATCCTCCAGTGCTCGCTGCAGTCAGCTACCTCGTGCCATTGATAAAGTGCCATTCTACACCGCTCTGAAAAAGTTCAGGGACCACCTGAATGGCAAACTGCCAGATATTGACGAGTCGGAAATTACGTTCCCAGACCTGGAACTGAAAACTGTGAAAAAGGAAGTGAAGAAGGAAGAAAGTGACGAGGTTTATCCGGGAGAATTTGGCGAAGCATTCCCTCAACATTCCGGCATGAACGGCAATCTCGGACAGTTTGTACCAGGCTCTTACCAAGTTTTACCTCACAGTGTCCCGTCTTCTACTGAATCTCAGGGAGCTGCTAGTCAGTTTACATTACCTCACATAAAACAGGAACCTGGCATAGGAGTGCCAACATCTTTCCCGACAACGCAACCGCAGTTTACCCAGATCAAACAGGAGCCTGGGGTATCAAACTGTGGTCAGACCAGTTCTTGTGCATCGGGCCAGTATGTGTTTAATCAGTCACAGGAAGGTGGGCAGAATGGGAACAGTTCAAGCACCAACTTCTTACACGGACTGTACGGACTTGTGAACCAGATGGCGACTCCAGAGTCGTCCTTTAAGTGCGGGGTTGTGGAGCCTCCCGGCACGTCCAGGAACGCACCTTTACAGTTTAATGATGCATTGTGTGATATTGTATCTGAAGGAAACATGTTTGATACAGAGCCGATCATGGAACCCGAACCAAAGCCTAGCAAGGCACCGGGTAAGAAATCGAAACCACGCAAGAAAAAGTCTAAGTCAGCGAGTGATGACCAATCTCAGGAGAACTCACAGAGTCCTCCGAGCAGTTCTGGTTCCCCACTGCACCAGCTTCAGCCCATAACGCACAGCCAGGTTCCAGCCAGTCAAGGCAACATGGCTCTGATGTCACAGTCTGTCCAGGCATATGGAATGCCCCCTCAAGGCCAGCCATTCCCAGGTCAACTGTTTTCCCCACACACCTTTGCTCACATGCCTCCTTTCCCCCAGCCCCCACCATATCCTAGCAACATGGCTGGGTACCAGTCTAGTCTTCCATCAGCTCCCAGCTTCACCCAGATGATGGGGGACGACTTGGCGTTTACCGGCATGTCTGGCCCACCAGGTCACATGTATCAAAATGGACAGATGTTCCGTCAATACCCTCCAAGCACTCAAGGTCATGTCTCGGATTTCAATCCAAACTTGCAAATCAAACAGGAAAAACCTGATGAATGAAGCACCTAGGCAGCTTGTACTTGTCTACTACTGATAATTGTCTCTTTTTTTCAATTTGTAGTCATCGTATGATTGATATTTTCTGTTGAGATCTGAGTAAGTCACGCATTTGTTGTCAAAGGTTTGATGGAACACTCATTATCTTGTAAAAATTGGGCTACTCTTATCCTTGTTTGATGTATTTGTATATAAACTGCCAAAATAATTCCTTGTAGTGAATTATTTTTATATGAGTGTATTCATACATTGTTTACTTGTTATATTTTATGCAGAAATGATGAAATACGTGTGTAAATTGTCTCGGTGTTTAATTCAGAAATGCATTTATCTTTGCTTAAAATCAGTTTATGACCAAAAAATTCATTTCCCTTGCAGAGCCACATGGTTTATGCCCTTATATATGAGGTAAATTTATAAACAGTTGACATATCATTTAACCTTTTACCTTTTACCTCATAAATATTCATGAACAAATATATGACTCAATAAATATCAGTTTACTGAACTTGGAATGGAATAGGAACAGTGGATTTTTCAGACAGTTCAGAGTCTTAGCTTCAATATCATATCCAATGAGCCAGCGGAAAATAACCTGATCAGACACTCCTGTTTGGAGCTGCCTGAGGTGGGTGTGCTCTGTTTTCAAATGCATCAAAGCATGTCTGTATGAGGTATGTAATGATGAAAGGAAGCACTGGTTTTGTTAAACATTTTTGGGAAGGAAAATGATTTTGCCAAATCTGTAGTTTTTTGTTTTCTGTGTGAGATTTGTCTTCCTTTTCTTTACAAACTTAATGTAAGAAATTGGGATTGTTTTTTTTTTGCTGCATGAGCCGCATGCATACATTTTTCAAAGTGAAGTACAAAGAAATTGATGGAGTTCTGATAGGATTTAGTCACTCCCAGTCTTCAGATTGAATGTTTGAGTTATATTTTTGATAACAAGGCAAAACCCTTTAAGATTGATACATGTACACGGGAAAGGAAGTCAATAACCAGTGTCTATTCTAGAAATTCAAAAATAGGGGTGAATTTCCCCCCTCACTCTGAAAAATAGGGGTGATTTTCAAAACCATGGGATGCCAATATAAAATGCCAGTTTTAATTATTTTTTACATGTTTTAATGTTTTACCTTTAACATCTTACACACTTTTCTTGTAATTTGGGGCTTGCTGTATCAACAAACAATTGGACTGTGTATCCCCTACGAGCAATGCTTCGGCAGCGCCGGGTTTACGAAAAAAAATCTGTAATTTGTTTTTTAGACATGATTCGTCTGCTCTGACTAGTTTCACTGAGCTTTCAACCGATGAAATTTTTAAATGAAAATATATTTATTTATTACAACAAGAGTTGTCTTCCTTAATTTTTTCAACAAAAATATTGATTTTATTTAGCTTATAGTTACCTCCCTTTGGTTTCCGGTGTTCATGTAAACAAATACGGCGACTGGGAATTTTACACTTTTTGAGTAAGTTTAACTATTAAGATGCAGGATTTTCACGCACATTTCAAAAATGTGCGCCATCTTTAAAAAATAGCGTGAATTGCCAATCGCATATCCTAGAATAGACACTGAATAACAATTGTTTTGGTGGAGAGAAATCTCCTGTTGTGACTGATTCAATGAAACTGGGAGTGTGTTACCAATATATGGATCTCAGGGTTGTGTTGGAACCATGTGTGTGCAGGCGTGCAGGCTACAGATGGAATGTATGTAAATATCCATATGTGTGTTGTACAAGTGTGCTTGTATGTTACGACTTTTGTTAAATATATTAAAAAAAATGCTTTTGATTTTTTTTTTAATTTTCTTGTAAGAGAAATATTTTAAATAAGGATTTTTTTTTTTTCAAACTCAAATGTATGTATTGTTTTTATTTTCATTGGAGCTCAGTATTTTTGTTACAATTTTAATATGCAGTTCTTGTCCCATGACTATGAAGAAGCTCATTCCTTCCATTTGTAATCTATGTTTTATTAATCATTCAGGTTATTGACTGTATGAGACACTGCTATGGTGTGATTACTTGGTCATAATTTCTATTGCCCCTCACTGATTTATGGTTAGAGTCACTGTTTGGTTACACAGTTTCTTGATGTTAGGAAGTCTTCTAGCTGGCTTGAGGTAGGTCTGTTCTACCTGGATGCCTCCATGTGCTCATGGTCTTTCTCCACCATTAATGAGCTGGATATTACTATATAAATGAAATACTCTCAGAGTTACAGTAAACTTAAAACAAGAGTGTTCTTTGGAACACGTGTCGCCCGCTGAAGCGCGATGGAAAAAGTGTGACAGACAGAAAGCCGATGAAAAAGTGATCCCTATGTGTCACCTTTTGCTTACAGCAAGTGACGTAAAAATGTTTTTGAGACAATGTTAGTACTTTACTGAGTGTTTTTAGGGTTGAAATGCTGGCTGTCTTGTTAACTATTGTGTAATCAAAGGAGGAACATGACTGACCAATGATATTTGATTTGAGAACTCTGTTCAGTTTGATCATAGCCCACAGATCAGTTTAATACAGTTCATTTGTCATCAGTATACTTTAAACCTTTTATGGACCAAGTATTACTTTGTTGTTAGATAAAACCTGTTTAGAAAACTATTTTTTTGAGGTACAGCAGTATAACTAGTGTTAATAGTAAAGAGTTATTGAAAAGATTGTTTGTGCATGATCAAATTTTGTATTTTGCACCTTCAAGTAAGACACTTTATCCAAGGCAGCTAGTATGGATTGAATGCCTTTAACAAATAAATGTTGACCGATTTTGAATAGTGAATTTTGAATTATTGTCATAAAAAATGCATTTTTAATCCTTTAAGTATTGTATAAGCATCAGTGACATCTCTGTTTAATGTTTATTTATAAAATGCAGATGAGATAAATTTGTTTTTGTTGAATGAGGTGTCATTGAATTCAGCTTAAATTATTTAGGTAGAAAGTAGAACCTGCAAAGGTGCTTAAAAACAATGTGTTCACTCCGTTTCAAAAGTTAGGCTTTTCTGTTTTTAAGCTGGCATTTCTATTTTTAGCTTTATTTGTTTACTTGCCAATAAATTCTTAATGTTTTCTTACATGTAATATTTTGTGTTTATTACGAAGATATTATATATTTTATTAATGTTTGATTGTTTAATGACAATAAAAATTTTTTCTCTCATTAGCAATCTCAAGCATAATGAGTTCAGTACCTACCATTTAATTCAAATATTAATATTTGTTGTAAGATAAATTTTTTTAGGATATTTATCTCCATGATTGTAATAAATAAAATTTCAGTAATTTATTGTATATTTTTATCAGTTGAATATTTTGTAGTATTTGACCGAAAAGATTGATTTCATTACATATCATAAATTCAATAGCAGTCATATTTTTACTGAGGATATATTCAGTTAAAACTATTTATATCTTATTTATTAGCAATTTTAGCTTTGTGATTGTATTTCGTATAGTTATTTTTTTTCTAAACAAAAGACATAACTTAGTATTAAAATCTGTATTTGATTGACTTTGTATTTGTGTTTTTCTTTCCTAGTCATATGAAAATGTCTGTAAAAAATGGTAATGGTATAGCTCCCTTGCTTGGATATAAGGGTAGTTCCAAGACTGGTTGGCCTGGTGTTGGGATAATGTGACTAGGTGTGGTATCATGCCACATGTCTGGCAGCACTAGATCTGTCTCAAGTAGACATCATTTCCAAATGACTGAAATACTGTTGGTGGGAATTTAAACTCAATAAATAAACATATGAAAAGGTCTTTGTGGCTTCCATGGCAAAGTGGTGTAAGCATTGTGGGATAACCCATGGCTGCTGATTATGCTGCTCTCTCATACATCAATGTTTTTTGTTTTTTTCACTACTGTTTCATCATATAGGTTAAAAGCCAACACAGTAATCCAAATGGAAGCAGAATAACCTTGTCCTGCCTGGCGTTAACCAATCCTAAAGCTTGTAGCATAATATCCTTTACCCCATGTCCCACCACCACTGATGTTTTTAATATCATCCTAAATGTAAACATTTTGACTGGCTTATAAGTGTTCATGCTCTACAAGTGAAAGTGGCAAATTGCTAGATGAAAATTCAATGGTTGGTGAATGGACAGCAACGGAAAAAATTGACCATGGGTTTCCCGACGACGGGTTTTAGTTGCTAGCATACTCACATAATGCCTCTCACCACTGTTGAGCCCCAGTTTTACTACTCAAGATTTTTAATGTGAGTTAGCCTTCTAGATGGCTTGCAGTGGGTTTTATGGTTCAACTAAGTCACCTTATGGAAATCAGGTTCTTGTGGTCTTCCTGCACTTGTAGTTATCTGGATAGCACTTTATGATTGAAATAGTAATGACTAAATTTTAATACACCGAAAATGAAGGTTTTATGGTTTTTCAAAAAAGAGGAAAAATCTGATCATTGAAAAGTTAAAGGATTGTTTTTTTCTGTATTTGAAAACTATTATTTAGTTGGCTTTGCAGTACAACCTGGTGATCTACCATTACATTTTAAATAAAACCCACCGATTTTGAGTAGTATGGGCTATACTGGAATCAGTCCTGTCATGTCTCACTTTCATTGTTACAGTATCTCTTGAAGGTATCAATATGAAAACATTTTTTGCAGATTTTGTTAATTCCTCTTACCAGTTCCAGAGTTGGACCAGTACTTTGCATCTACCCCATGACCTCCCTGAGATGGAGAAGCTCTAACCACTCTGCTTATGTTCTAAACATTGGATAGGTCCAATGATCTGATACTTGGTACAATCCATATTTGCTGAGAGCCAGGCAACTGTTCATTCAACTTTGTGTGTATAGTGGATGGGAATGGACCCTATTACCTCCCCTTCCTGTGGTGAAAGCTCTATTACCGTACACACGGTATAAGGCGCATCCTAACTTTCAGGGTAACTTATTTGAATTTTTTTTTTAAAAAAATCACTTATCGTATTGTATGTGGCTAAATCTTGTTTTGAAATTTGCCCGTCGTACATTTTGACACACTGAAAGCTATCCGTACATCACTGGGCTAATCATACGGTGAACCGTTTTATTTAAACATGGCATAAGATTACCGTTAGACCATTACATTAACGACGGGTAGGATAAAGGTGACACATTTTCATATCATGACATTACTCAACTGTGTCCCCGCATTCTAACTGGGGACCATTGTCAACTGTCAAATTCTCCCAACTGATAAACATTACGTAACAATTGCCACCTGTCAAGTTTCTCCTATACACCATGAAGTCCCGTAAAATAAACTTATTCGTTTATATTGAAAATGGCTTCCATCAAGTTGTTTCAGTTTCTCACGATCATTTTATCATGAACTATACCAGTAGGATAACTGATAAGAACAAAAGCAATAATCTGGTATTGTTTATCATGGTTTCGTATAGACTTTGTGGCATATTATCGTATTCATTGGCTTTCAGTATATCCATTTTCTGAGATCGTAAACCGGTAAATTTCACTTCTCGGTGATAGAAAAAAGAAACCTGAAAAGCTGTATATCATCATATAAGGTGCACCCCCTCTATAAACTTGAATTATCTGGGGAAAAAAGTGTGCCTAATCTGCCGGTGTATACGGTACTTACTGTGATGAAAGGTCTAACTAGTCAACCATATGGATCAGTTTGATGGTTAAAAAAATAAACATGTATATATTTGGTAAATAGACTTTAATAGTTAGCACGTCTGTAATTTAATAAAAACAATTCAGTACTATCAGTATAAAATGATCAAACTCACATTTAGTCAAGGAACAATAAATTTTGCATCTGTATTAAATAATCAGTGATTAGGCTTTCCACAAAAGTTATTATTTTTTTAAAAATAAAGTCACCATAAGGAGAGTCTCTTTTTTAAAAAAAAAAAAATCCAAAGTGACTGAATATCCCAAATGGAATACCACAAAGGCATGGAGATAACAAAATGTTCAATACAACAGGGGCATTAATTCTCAACTCTGTGCACGTCTCAAAGGACTTTTCATGATTGTAAGGCAAAACAAAATCAGTTGTGATCACATCTAACAATCGTCATTTTTTGCTTTTGGCCGCGTCCTGAGCCGCTTTCTTTGCTCGGATCAATTCAACCAGCTCCTGAAAGGAAGGAAACATTATATATTTTCTTAAAAGAATCTAAGTCTTGTATTGAAATTATTGTCAATTTTTTACTGAAAAAGCAGGATGCCATCTTTTTCCCTTCTTTATTGGGGCCCATTATAGGAGTTTTCCTCTTTTAAAATTTCTTAAAATTTCCTGCAGTTTTCCCAAAATTTGCTATATACATGTGCCCAAGGGTTTTTCTTTCCCCAAATACTAAAAATGGCCCATTTACTACACCAAATATGGTTTGAAGGAGCCTTCTCTATCCTCAAAAAGAAGGCCCAAACTTCCACATGTACTTAGCCCACTATAAAAGGGAGGGACATTATCCTGGCTATACCTTTTGGACCCGTCCTGCGACTTGCATAGGAAAGCATTTATCAACATTCTTATGCCTCAATTTATTGAGTTACGAGTTATGACCCTCAATATTACAAGGGCAAGCATGACTAACCTTGTATCTCTTCATACAGTCCTTCTTACTGCGTGTGGGCACTGCCTCGGCGATCCTATCCCATCTTTCCGGGGTGCTGGCTGGGTACGTCTTCAGGGCCTGCTCCAGTAGCTTCTGCTCGTCTGTGGTCCAGGGGGCCGGGTTTGTACCTGTCTCCCGGATCTGCTGCTCTGCAATGGCTGGAGAAAACAAAAATTATTCTCAGATGCACAGTACATATCTAAGATAATGCTGTATTATGGCCTCAAGTCATGATATATTTGATCATGTTTAAGACCTCAAAGAATCTGATCTGATCATTCAATGAAGATCATTTCTTTTTTTTCAGGTAGCATTCCATAATTAATTTTTTAAATTTTGATATAAAATACCAGTACTAAAATACCAGTACTTTTTCTTAATAGAAAACCTATGCATAGTACATATGAAGCAATATATATATAAAAAATACATGAAATAATTAAGATACAAAGATCAGTTTTTGTTTTTGTGCACTGCATTTCTACTTGATGCAAGCAACCCATAATTCCAAGTTTCAAGTGTGCTCTAGACACACGTACACACCCACAACTATCAGCACCATTCTCCATGCCTTCAAGTGGGAGATATGGTTCCTGTATCACTTACCGTATACGCAGTCAGATTAGGCGCAGCTACGTATAAGGCGCATCCTAACTTTCAGGTTAACTTATTTGCGGTGAAATCTTGTTTTGAAATTTGCGCTGTTGTACATTTTGACAGACCGAAAGCTATCCGCACATCACCGGGCTAATCATACAGTGAACCGTTTTATTTAAAAATGGCATAAGATTACTGTAGACCGTTACATTAACGACGGATAGGATAAAGGTGACACATTTTCATAACATGACATTACTCAACTGTGTCCCCGCATTCTAACACTGGGGACCATTGTCACCTGTCAAAATTCTCCCAACTAACAAACATTATGTAACAATTGCCACCTGTCAAGTTTCTCCTATACATCATGAGGTCTCGTAAAATAAACTTATTTGTTTATACTGAAAATGGCTTCCATCAAGTTGTTTCAGTTTCTCACGATCATTTTATCATGAAATATACCTGTAGGATAACTAATAAGAACAAAAGCAATAATCTGGTATTGTTTATCATGGTTTGGTATAGACTTTGTGTAATATTATCGTATTCATTGGCTTTCAGTATATCCATTTTCTGAGATCGTACACCGGTAATTTTCACTTCTCGGTGATTGAAAAAACAAACCTGATAAGCTGTATATCATATGACGCACCCCCTCTATAAACTTGAATTATCTGGAAAAAAAGTGTGCCTAATCTGCCGGTGTATACGGTAACTTTGTTTGAACAAATATAATCTTAACTTCTTAAGCCATAAGAATATCCTATATAGTGTCTGCTGTTTCTTATTGCACCATAAAATGCAAAGAAAGGTGACCTGTTTTCCTGTATAACATAGAAATTACAGTTTGTGGAGAAGAAGATAGGAGATCAATGCTATTTATGTATTTTACATCTGTGAAATTGCTCATGTATTTTTTTCTCATACAAAGTATAAAGAAATGAACATCTGGAACTAAAATATGTGTAACTTTTTACTTACATTCGAACCTCTCACTGACTACTCCTTCTTTTGGTTTGGCTTCATTCAATTTCTTGGTGTCCTTTCGGAAATTCTCAAAAGCTTTCTCAGATGCCTGAGTTTTAAGTGAAGTATCTACAACACATTTTGATGCTGAATTAAACCTCACTGTAGCAAACAGAACAGAAATTATTGAAAAGTTTTGCAGATCCTTTTAGGCTCTTCCTGGAATCAACTTGTACTTTAAGTAAACTTCCGAAAGATAGTTTTAGGTAATTTGAGGACTTGTCTGAATGAGACAGACATAGTACTGCCACACTCCAATATCACACTATATATAGAGACAACATCCAGGCATAATATCCCGATACTGTAACAATCGGTCCAAGAACTACTTTTATGTACTGAGCACAAAGTAGATATACCAGTACTAGTTTTAAAGCTTTTGATATGTCAGAACCAGGGATTGAACACACACAACCTCCTGGATGCATGCTCCAACAACACAGCCACTGGACCGGTACTATACTTACAGTAAAATACTTCATACTTAATAGTAATTTCAGATTTAATTTCCAACACAATAAAATCTGTAAACAAATACCATTAAATGGATATTAGAAACTGGCCTTTATTTTGAGGTGGCTGTTATTTAGAGACTTAATTCTGTATAAATCCAATGTAGGGAATCCAGTCACTGGCCTTTGTTCACAGGTTGGTTGTTATTCAAAGGTGACCACTAATAGTTTTGACTGTATTAACCCCAAATCATCTCTGGTTCTCATGGACATATTTGAGACTTGGTTTGAAATCATGCTGAATTACAGTCTGTATCTTCTAGGGCAAGTTTAACAGTGATATTGGTCATTAATTTCTTTTTTTTATCTGTAATAGATTCAATTCCATGATGTAAATATTTTAGTGGATTATTGATGAAGAAATATTGAACAGTTTTCAAAAGATAAAACAATCTACAAAACCCTACAGAATTAGTCTCCTATAAGTATTAATGAATCTACAGTACAAAAACACTAGGAATCTGGTACAAGGTTGAAAGGAAATGACTGCGAAAAAATAATTCTCACCATTTTTCTGGAGCTCCTTTGCTTTTGAGAGTACATCCTTAGCATTTTTAGTACTGTCAGGCACATGTTGTTTGATGAAGTTGGCTATCACCTCCCACCTGTGTAAATAAACTTCAGCTGATCAGCGTTAATCCTTTAACTCATAATAAGACAGTTGAGAGCAAAACTAGGCTAAGTGCATTTACATATATATCAGCTGTTAGCCTAGTTTTGCTCCCACCCCTCGATATAGACAAGTTTTGATCTCTTGGCAAACAGAGCAGACCCTACAGACAGCCTCTAGAAGAAGTTTCATGAGACATACATTCACAAGATGAGACTTAAATGTTATTATAGATAAATTTCAATATATTCTATAAATAAAGAACAATAAATAACTAACGTTAGTTCTGCTCTACATATTTCACAGACAATCAAACACACAAGAGATACTGCCCCCACACAACAACATTATATTAGCTTTTTATCAGGGATGGGTATCATAGGAATTTTTATATCAATATTCCCCGAGCATATCACAGGCCAGGCCACCCAACAATGGAGTATCATATTACCTATCCTTGGTTCCAGCTGGAAAGACGTTTACTCCTTTGATCAACGTCTGTATCTCCATCTCAGCCCAAGATTTAGCTCCCTTGGAAGATTTCTCCCCTGATGACCTTGAGGTGATCTCCTCCAGTTGTTTTTGTTTCTCTGCCTCCAACTCATCATTCATCTCCTTTACCTATATGGAATGTAGGAAATATCTGTTAAATGTATTTTTAGCAATCCTGTATTATTACATTAATAGTCATACACAGTAAACACAATCCATTAACATTGATATAAAAAAACAAATACAAACAAGCTACGTTCGAATGAACACAATCATGCCACCACAGGGGGCTTTAGACCTTGGGATCAAGGTTATTTGAAGGTCAAGGTCATCTGGAGGGTTGAGTTCATCCAGGTGCTTGCACCTGTGAAATTTGGAGGCTGTATGTGGAAGGTCTTTCAGGTTATGGTCAAGGTTAAAGTTTTGTGACCAACAGACAGACAAACAAACAAGACAGACCAAAAACAAATGCCCCCTGATCTATCGACGTGAAGCATAAAAATGTACCCATGGGATACATAATGAGAAAAATCACTGAATGTTTACTGCTTACTCTCTTGTTATCTTTTTTTTTTTTTTTTAAGGAATGTCAACAGTGGTACATGTAATAATTTTCTAGTTAATAACAAAACCAAAAGCTTTAAGATCTTTACAGTAATAGCTATGTGCATTGTAAGGGACTGTGTATCTTTTCTTTTAACTCTTTCACTCTTGACTTTCTTGTGGATTCCTTAATTCCAAATTAGAAGACAGAACCTCATTTGAGACAAGACTCCTCCAAAATGATCAGTTCAGTGCTTGTCCAACCTAAAACCCACTCAAAAAAGTTTCAGATATATTTAAAACTGAAAATAAATATTTTTCATTTGATATTTTAACAACTGCAATTACATTATATTAAGAAGTCAAGGTTGTACTTACATATGTCTGGAAGGCTGATTTAGCTGTGTCTCTATCACCAGATGTCATTTGTTCATTTAGTGACTGTAATCTGAAAACATTGGATGAAAGCCACCTCTATAATACTTGCTATGTCTAAAGACCCATTCTCTCTTTAAAGCAAATTACGTATACAGAAAATTCAGACAATTTTAAATGGATTCTGTTGGTGTAACAGATTACAAAATGACAATGATACCATCAACTAGGTGTTAAATCATCTAATGGTTAATCAATGAGCAGACACACAGGCTGATGTCTTTCTGTGCTAAAGACAATTCCATAAAACACAGACATTCCACTGTATTACTTGCACTTAGTCATATTATCGTGAAAGCAAGCCGTGTTTCATTCTTTAAAAACTTAAAATATGTTACAGCCAGGGATAGAACCCATGGACTTTCCGTTTAAAGGGCAAATGCCTCCGGGCTTGAATTCCACCAACAATACTTTTAGCTAATTAAAACTTAAATTCTTAAATTAGATAGACACACATTCCACCATTCTTATTTTATGAAATATTCAAGTGCATGACTAATATGAAATCAATTATTACCTTAATATCTAACAATATGTATAAGAAATGAATGACCTTGTTATTTTTATTAGATACAAGAATAATGAAATTTGCCCTTAAGTATTCAAGTATTACATAGCACTAAGAATTGCTGGTGGAATTCCATCCAGTTTCTACAGGCTCAGAAAATGGTGAGTATTGTATCAGCACTTTATCCCTTTACTTAATATAGACTCATTTTGACACAATGGCCAACGGAGCAGACCCAGATCAGTCAGTTCCTTCCTTCAAGGAGCCGTCTGATCCCAGTCCTTCTGTTTTCTGGTACAATACTGTAACTCAGATATTACAGCCTGTATGGCAAAGAACAAATTCATTGTTTCATATAGCATTTAAAGTTCCAGTGAATTAATATTCATCGAGTCATAAATTTGTATATGAATAAAGAAGTGTAGTGCTGAGATTCATTATACTGAATGGTTGAGTAAGGTATTACAAGCTGGTATAAAGTGAGCACTTCCACCTACTTTGTTAGTGCCAGTAAATCGGCAAGTTTATCCAGTTCTGCCATATTCGTGACCTTCTCATCCTCATCACTAGCAAAGAACTCAAAATCCTGTAAAATATTCCAGACAGTATGTGGCACACATTGATATAACTAACAACAAAATATGGACTGAATGTCAAACAGTTTTATTAACTAAATCAATGCTTACAGTCAGCCAATTCTGTCTTTTTTCTTTCATATTTTAATTATTGGGAATTCAATTTAATCCAATTCAAAAGATAAAGTTCAGCTATCATTAATGGTAAGGAATTTCCCCCGTAAAAATCTTTGAAACAACAATAAGAACAGATATTATTTTTTTGTATCTCTTATTGTAAAGCTAGCTAAGAGGCTAATGATTTCTATGGTACAAAATGCATGATTTACTATATACAGTAAAGCCTCATATAAAGACCACCTCACTATTAAGACCACTATTTTCAGGTCCCCTTTTCCTTATTTCCTGTTAACTGAAACTTGATTATCAGACCAACTCAATATTAAGACTTGACTTGAGTATTTGAGTTTACCGTCGCTTTGACAGTATTTCAGTCATATAGCGACGTCCAGCTAATTACAGGTGGAGGAAGACCCCAAATGCATGGAGGCATCTGGGTAGAACCACCAACCTACCGCGAGCCAGCTGGAAGGCTTCCTCACATGAAAATCCAAATGACCTCAATATTAAGACCAGCTGATAGCCATCCAAGGGTGGTTTTATTATTGAGATTTTAATGTAGGTCCTATTTCACCTTGTGAAGTAGGGGTATAAAAATAGATTATTGCATCATCCAGAAAATCTAAAAAGATGATGTTTGACTGTTAGGTTTACCATCCCACTGACAGTTTTCAGGCATTTGGAGAATATGTCTATCTGAGACAGATATAGTGCTGCCACAATGCAGTATCACACCACAGACACGTGGCATGATACCACAGCCAGTCACATTATCTTGACATGGGCAAAGAGTCCTGGAACTACCTTTATATGCTGAGCGCTAAGCAAGGGAGCTATAGCAGTACCAATTTTTATGAATCATGCACCTGTGGCAGACAGTTATTTTTTTTCCCCAAACTTTATCTTCTACTGTGAAGCTTGTCTACAAGCTGATACAACATGTATATTTCTTATATAGCCCTAATTTCACCTTGGGAGATGTGGATATAAAAAGTGATCATTGTGTCATCCAGATAATCTATGAGAGGGCCAAGATGGCCCTGAAATCGCTCACCTGAGAAAAACTGCCTTCATTGAATGTAAAAGTTACTAAATTATAACGATTGGACTGAATACATAATCCATGAGATAATTTATAATTCCACAAACCAAACAGTACCTGTGGTCAAAATTTGAAGTCAAACTTGACTGAGAGATTATGGCTTTAAACATTGTCAATGAAACGATGAAAAGATTCTAGAGTGTAAACAGTGAAATCTGGCATTTTTATTAATCAAAGGCCATAACTCTTGACCGTATTATCTGATATCAGCCACAGTCAAGCTTGGCCTAGCGAGTATGGCTATTAACATTATTATATAGTTTGATAATGATTGCTTAAGATGTGAGGATGCTTGAGTGCAAACAAAGTGAAATCTGCAAATTTTTAATTTTAAAAAGGCCAAAACTCCTGTCCAAATTGGCCAATAATAGCCATAATCTTAACTATCTTAACTGGCCAAAAGATTATGGCTATAAACATTGTCATAAAGTTTGCAGATGACTGCTTCAGAAATCAAAATGCTAGAGTGCAAACAAAGTGAAATCTGGCATTTTTTCATATTAAAAGGATGGTAACTCCTGACTTAATTGGCCGATATCAGCCATAATCGATCTTGGCCAAGAGATTGTGGTAATAAACATTGTCATAAACTTTGAAGATGATTGCTTAAGAAATGAAGAGGCTAGAGTGCAAACAAACTAATTGTAGACAAACGACGAACGGGCATTCATCGATCCTAATAGCTCATCCTGATCACGTGCTCAGGTGAGTTAAAAAGATAGTGTTCCACAAGTGTAGCTAATATACCTTTACAGCAGTACGTAAGGTTTTTCTTTCTTTCTTCAATACTTTCTTCTGGGCTTCCTTCTCCTTTTTTAATACTGCAGCCTAAAAAACATCACAAATATATACTTTAATTTTTCAAGATAGTAAATATGAAAGCATACAAACTGTAATAAACTATGTCCACTGAGGTATCTTTTTTATATACTAAATACAGTGCATCTTCATTATAGCGCTATATCTGGGGTTAAAGTCCACATACAGCATTTATATTGGACTGCATTTTAGATATGTGAAAATGCAGCTAAAATCAATAAAACAAGTCACAAAATAAAGATTCGGGTCATATGATGGTCCATATAATAGTTGATTTAATGTTAAAATGGAAATGTACAGTACTGACTTTTAATGGTGATTTAAAGATTTTTGGAAGAAAGTGTGTTTTCTTTAACAATACATTAAGAAACAAGAGGGCCATGATGGCCCTGAAACGCTCCCCTGAGTACCATTGCTACAACTGATTACAAGGTTTTTAAACAGACAAGAATTCTGATACTGTGAAATCATTTTATTTCGTGGGGATGAAATTTCGTGGATTCGGTGAAAAAAACATGTTCGTGGGGACAAGAATTCGTGGATTCGTGCGTTAGAAAAAAAAATTTAATTTATTTATTTCAACGTTATCTGGACGTTGATTTGAAGACCTTTACAAAATTTAAGTTGAAAAGAATGCAGCCTAATATTGGTCATAATATGTTAATGACATGATGTTTAGAACATGATAAGATCTGTTTTTAGTACTTACTTTAAGGAAAAGTTAATCAGACCAAAGTAAGTGTAAATAAATCTAAGCTTGTGGTCATATAATCTTCGTAACATTTCGGCCATGTATTGCTTAGGATAAAAACCGAGGTACCACAGTTGTGGCACAGCATGATATCCCGGACCCACTCGTCATCAACTGGGACCAGACAGGATGTCCTGTAGTGCCTGGGGGCAAGTGGACAATGGGGGCACAGCAGGTGTCAATCAGTCGTCTTGATGACAACGACAAATCACTGTGTTACATTAGCAATAATACAGAGTGGATCTCTCCTATCCATGCAGCTTATCTACGCAGGAACTTGAAGACACTCGTACACTCACAAAAATTATGACACAATTTGTAATGAAGCAAAACTTCACAAATGAAAGGATAATATATATGACGAATAATATATATACATGTACATATATCATGTATATATTATAAAACTATGTACCATAAAACACGTCTAGTACAGCGACCGCAGTATAAACAAAAGTGGGTGGAGTACTGTAAATTATGGTGGAAACCAACTCAAAATTGGTTGCAGTTGTACATTAAACACAACAAGGCAGTCCAAAGGACAGCTATATCCCCCGCCGCTGGCCAAATATTAGAATTTGTTTGGTCATAGGATTATGTTCACCTTAACCTGGCATGGTTGTAGCAGACATAGAAGATCAGTTTAAGACAATTTAACTTTCCGGAGTTATGTATGAATCTCAGAATTCGGAGGCACATATATTAAAAGTTTACTGACAAGTTTTACATGGGAAACAGTACAAAAAGTGAACATCAATGAAGTATAGGATGTGTTAGGTAACCACAAAATACATGTGTAACTCAATTCAAAACTTTATATATCATGACATAATTTGTATGATTGTGAACATGACATACTATTATTTACCGAATACAATAAATCACGAGATATCGAGATGACATGAAAAAGTGGAGGCTTAAACATTTGACCTTCAAGGATGACCTTGACCTTAAGCCAGGTTACTTTTTTTAAAACCAACTTCATAGATATGGAGCGGACACGAAAATAACATTTGACCTTCAAGTATGACCTTGACCTTGAGCCAGCGTGACCGCCTCATACCTTCTGCACATCAGCTCAATGAGGTTAACATTTTAGCCGAGTTTGAAGAAAATGTGTCCAAGCGTTCATGAGATATGGAGCGGACACGAAAATAACATTTGACCTTCAAGTATGACCTTGACCTTGAGCCAGCGTGACCGCCTCATGCCTTCTGCACATCAGCTCAATGAGGTTAACATTTTAGCCGAGTTTGAAGAAAATGTGTCCAAGCATTCATGAGATATGGAGCGGACACGAAAATAACATTTGACCTTCAAGTATGACCTTGACCTTGAGCCAGCGTGACCGCCTCATGCCTTCTGCACATCAGCTCAATGAGGTTAACATTTTAGCTGAGTTTGAAGAAAATGTGTCCAAGCATTCATGAGATATGGAGCGGACACAAAAAACATTTGACCTTCAAGTATGACCTTGACCTTGAGCCAGCGTGACCGCCTCATGCCTTCTGCACATCAGCTCAATGAGGTTAACACTTTAGCTGAGTTTGAAGAAAATGTGTCCAAGCGTTCATGAGATATGGAGCGGACACGAAAATGTTTCGGACACACTGACGGACGGACGGACTGACGGACGGACGAAGGGCATTCCTATAACCCCCCTCCCGCTTCGCGGCGGGGGATTAATTAGTAACACAACTAACAGTATGAAGTTTTCTTTGGCGATTTGTTTATTTGCTTTTTAATACATTATATTCCATAACATAACTTTTATATATATTATTGAACTCAATTTACTCGAGTCTGTTGGGGTATGGGAGAAGGTCGTTATTATCGGCGAGCTGTTTGACATGATAAATGAAAACTTTTCGTGGGGACATAAATTCGTGGATGGCGGCGTCCACGAAATCAACGAAAATTAATCCCCAACGAAATATAATGATTTTACAGTATAACTCAATCTTAAACATTTTAGCCCTGACAATACTACACACCAAATATATAAGCACTGGGCCTTATGGTTTCAGAGGAGAAGACTTAGTGCGGGGTCATTTATTTCCAAAGGGCCACCATTTTGAAAATCTTGATAATGAACCATTAGATGATACAACATACCAAAAATCTAAGCTATAGGCCTTATGGATTCATAGTAGAAGATTTTTTTAAAGATTTTCCTATATAACTCTATGTAAAACAAGTGACCCCTGGTGCGGGGGCATTTATCACCATAAGGTCATGATTTGTACAATCTTGGTAATGAACCATTAGATGATGCTACATACCAAATATCTAATCTCTAGGCCTTATGGATTCATAGAAGAAGATTTTTAAAGATTTTCCTATATAACTCTATGTTAAACAAGTGACCCCTGGTGCGGGGGCATTTATCACCATAAGGTCATGATTTGAACAATCTTGGTAATGAACCATTAGATGATGCTACATACCAAATATCTAATCTCTAGGCCTTATGGATTCATAGAAGATGATTTTTAAAGATTTTCCTATATAACTCTATGTAAAACAAGTGACCCCTGGTGCGGGGGCATTTATCACCATAAGGTCATGATTTGAACAATCTTGGTAATGAACCATTAGATGATGCTACATACCAAATATCTAATCTCTAGGCCTTATGGATTCATAGAAGATGATTTTTAATGATTTTCCTATATAACTCTATGTTAAACAAGTGACCCCTGGTGCGGGGGCATTTATCACCATAGGGTCATGATTTGAACAATCTTGGTAATGAACCATAAGATGATGCTACATACCAAATATCTAATCTCTAGGCCTTATGGATTCATAGAAGAAGATTTTTAAAGATTTTCCTATATAATTCTATGTAAAACAAGTGACCCATGGTGCGGGGGCATTTATCACCATAGGGTCATGATTTGTACAATCTTGTTAATGAACCATAAGATGATGCTACATACCAAATATCTAATCTCTTGGCCTTATGGATTCATAGAAGAAGATTCTTAAAGATTTTCCTATATAACTCTATGTAAAACAAGTGACCCCTGGTGCGGGGGCATTTATCACCGTAGGGCTATGATTTGAACAATCTTGGTAATGAACCATTAGATGATGCTACATACCAAATAGCTAAGGTCTAGGCCTAATGGATTTATAAAAGAAGATTTTTAAAGATTTTCCTATATAACTCTATGTAAAACAAGTGACCCCTGGTGCGGGAGCATTTATCAACGTATGGCTATGATTTGTACAGTCTTGGTAATGGCCCATAAGATGATGCTACATACCAAATATCTAAGCTCTAGGCCTTGCAGTTTTGCAGAAGAAGATTTTCAAAGTTTGCATTTTTAAAATCTTTTTTTAGCTCCTGTGACCTACTTTTTTAACCAATCTGAATAATTTGTACAACTTCGATAGAGGGCATCCTAAGGATGATTCCTGTGAAGTTTGGTCAAAATCCCTTCAGCGGTTCATGAGGAGATGTTGTTTAAAGCAAATTGTTGACGACGGACGGACAGGACAAAAGGCGATCACAAAAGCTCACCATGAGCACGTTGTGCTCAGGTGAGCTAAAAAGGAGTTACAAGGTATTAGAACAATCTCTTAAAATTACTTAAAAAATACTTAACCATACATACCTGGGCTTTGGCTTTTTCTTCCTCTTCCTCTCTCAATTTTCGTTCTTTTTCCTCCGCTTCTCTACGTAACTAAATATAAACAGTTTTTTTTGTTATGTTCATATGTTCTATTATTATCATTTTTTCAATTTCATTTTATATCACAAACAAGAGGGCCATGATGGCCCTTAATCGCTCACCTGAGAAATATTGCTTTTAATGGTTTATAATATGAACATACTTAAAGTGGGACCAATTTTGACACAGGGCCATGATTTGAAGAAAAAAAACTTGATAGAGATGTACTAAACAATGCTACACACTAAATATCTTAACTCTTGACCTTGTGGATTCTGAGAAGAAGATTTTCCTTTCTTCCTCTATATAAGCCTATGTAAAATCAAGTGACACCTGGGGCGGACCCAATTTGGACCCAAGGGCCATGATTTGAACAACTTTGGTAGAGATCCACTAGACAATGGTACAAGCCTTATATCTAAGCTCTAGGCCATGTGGTGTCTGATAGGAAGATTTTTCTAGTTTTACCCTTTGTAAAATAAAATGAGCCCTGGAGCGAGGGCAATTTTGACCCAGAGGTCATTATTTTAACAACTTTTGTAGTAGTTCACAAGACAATTCTACATACCAAATATCCAAGCTCTAAGCCTTGCAGAATTTCAGGAGATGATTTTACTATTTTTCCTATGTAAAATCAAGTGACCCCTAGGGCAGGGCCAATTTTGACCCTAGGGCCATGATTTGAACAATTTTTGTAAAGGTTTATAAGACAATTCTACATGCTGTAGAGGCCTTACAGTTTTGCAGGAGAAGATTTTCTAAGATTGCATTTTAAAATCTATTTTTAGCTCCTGTGACCTACTTTTTCAACCAATCGTAATAATTTGTACAATTTTGTTAGAGGACATCATAAGGATGATTCCTGTGAAATTTTGTCAAAATCCCTTCTGCGAATTAGGAGGAGATGTTGTTTAATGGAAAAAGTTGACGCAAGACGCACGCACGCACGGACAGATGGACGGACGACAGACCCCGGACAAAAGGCAATCATAAAATCTCACCATGAGCACGTTGTGCTCAGGTGAGCTAATTATCTAAGCTCTAGGCCTTATGGATTCATAAAAGAAGATTTTTAAGATTTTACTATATAACTCTATGTAAAACAAGTAACCCCTGGTGCGGGGTCATTTATCACCATATGGCTATGATTTGAACAATCTTGGTAATGAATCATTAGATGATGCTACATACCAAATATCTTAGCTCTAGGCCTTATGGTTTCATAGGAGAAGATTTTTAAAGTTTTTCCTATATAAGTCTATGTAAAACAAGTGACGCCCAGGGCAGGGCCAATTCTAACCCCAGGGTCATAATTTGAACAACTTTTGTAGAGATTCATAAGACAATTCTACATACCAATTATTAAAGCTCTAGGCCTTACATTTTTGCAGGAGAAGATTTTCTAAGATTGCATTTTAAAAATCTATTTTTAGCTCCTGTGACCTACTTATTCACCCAATCAAAATAATTTGAACAACTTTGATAGAGGTCATGATAAGGATGATTCCTGTGAAGTTTGGTCAAAATCCATCAAGTGGTTTAGGAGGAGAAGTCGTTTGAATGAAAAGTTGACGACGGACGCACGCACGGACGATGGACAACGGGCGATCACAAAAGCTCACTTTGAGCACTTTGTGCTCAGGTGAGCTAAAAACCCTAACAACCTACGCCATATGTTACATTCAAGGTAATATAGCTTTAACATTTATATTTCATACTTCACTTTTTAATACTATGTCTACCTAAATCTGGCAGACATTACCTGCACAAAGCAGGAAAACTATTTCAAGCAGCTTTCATTGTTATCTTTATTAAACATATTTTTGATTTAGACCTTGGGGGTCAAGGTCATTAAAGGTTTAAGTCACCTGGCAGGTAGAGCTCATCAAGGTGCATACACCTGTGAAGTTTGGAGGTTGTAGGTGGGAGGAGTTCTGTGTTATGGTCAAGGTTAAAGTTTTGTGACAGACAGACAGACCAAAAGCAATATGCCCTGATCTATCAATCAGCAGGCACAAAAATAAATAATAAAAAAAAATTACTCTGTCTTCCTCTTCCTGCCTCTGTTTGGCTGCATCTTTCTTTGCCTTTTTCTGGGCCAGTTTCTTCTCTTTCTCCTCTTCCTTGAACCTTTGTATACGCGGATCACAAGCATAAGCATTATCTGCAGCAGAGGAAGGAGTACAAATGTTTTTATTTGTTATTTGTTCCTCACTGAGTGACAATACAGGGTATGGGGCAGGGTTAGCAAAATGAAGTTCCTTTATATTTCATCCATTTGGGGTTTCTTTCCAATTTGTGCATTTTGAGGTACTTAAGATCAAAGGCAAATTAATGGTCTCACAACATTGCTATGGAAAGATTGTCATTTTAGTTAATTGACTGCTTAACACAAATATAGAGGTCTCCCCCACCTTTGCTCAACTTGATCTATCACTAAAGGTGAGTTATATTCCCTTATCCTACCTTGTCTTCATGTGAGTGTAGGACAAGACAAGCATGATTTCTATATAGCCCCCACTTCTATGAAAAGGGAATACAATAACATTATATAACTCCAGTGAAGACAGTGCTTCTCATTTCACGACAGAACTAACACTTTTTCCAAGATTGTATTTAAACCACTAACCTACAAGTTGTCGTATTCTTGCCATTTCTTCCTTTTTTCTTTTCTGTCTTGCTGCTTTGTTTTGTTTTTCTATCCATCGTCTTTCATCTCGACTAGAGAAAGTAAACAGGTATTTGTTTCCTGATATGGCAATCTTGCATGTATTTAAATATAAAACATCGACTCCTTTAAGTATCGTTGATTATAGTCAACTGACTGGTCTATCCAGGCAGTTTCTGTAACAAGTAATCAAGGACCCAACCTGAATGCCTGAGTACTCTGTTGACGGCTCAAGAATGGAATACTAATACTTTACTCTAGTGCGTGGACAAAAATGAACTTATTTTGATAGTATAATTCATTTTACTTAATCCCTTCACTGCTGTGTGCAT
>CM037778.1:6051171-6101171 GCA_021229015.1 Solen grandis
AAATCCAAATTTTTTTATACTCACCCTAAAACTTCTTAATTTTTAGCCCCAGTCTATACTTTCCCACAAACTTACAGGTTTATTGCCCCAGTCTACTTTCCCCCAAAACTTCCTAGGTTTCAATCCAACTCTCAAGATCACCTTTCTCCCATAATTACAAGTTTTCAGCCCCATTTCCTACTATACATTCTAAGTTTGTTTTTGTTTTTTTTGTTTTTTCTTTTCCCTTTAGTTTTTACTGTGTTCCCACATCATCTCCTTGAAACAAAGAAGTAGCAAAATCAGCCTGTGAGGAATTACATCATTAATTATTCACATGTTGTACAGAGTTCATCAACTTTTAAAGGTAATAATCGAAGTATAAATTATGTATATCAATTTCTTAACTGGTTACCCGTTCCTTTTAAGTTAGCTGTACATACAGGCAGCTCTATGTTGCCTAGACTATAGTGGCCTAGCTACAGCTCTATCTAGACACAACAGCTGTACCACACTGGTACCCTGCCTCACAAAACATGGGACACATACAACACTGGTATAGGCCAGGAACCAGTGGACACAGTCAGCTTCCTGTCATGTTGCCATCCCCTCCCCATCATCTTTTTAATTAATACTTACATAATTATAATCTATTTTTGTATTGCTCTAGCTCCTTGTTTTTATTTTCAACATGTCATCTCAACATCTAATATAATCAAGGAATTAAATTAACTACCACAAGACTTATATAAAATAAATGTATTTCAATATATAAAATGATATCAATACATGTATTGTTCAGTTGCTGACAGTAAACTCTAAGGGACATTAAATGATAGGCCAAACAGAATGAAACTGTCAAAGTAATATTGTACAACTGCTTTATTCTGCTTCATAATTAAAGTAAGTGTTCAGCTTTGTGAACACAAAATGAAAAGGAAATATTACTTGATTGAAAATTAATTGTTCCTGTTTTCTGAAATAATCTGATAAATATTGGAACACTTTTTAACATACAATTATCATCTTAACTGCAACATTCCTGAAGTCAAACAATCAAACCTGTGATTTAAGACCAAACATTAGCCTTCACCTGTGATAACTGTTCTCTACAGATGACTGTTAATACAGGTTATACACTAAAACAGAGCCGGGTACCAGAAGCTGACTGTACTGACCACCGGTTCCCGTGGTGACAGGTGTTATACCAAGGTATCTAGATATATATTGTCCCATTTGAAACGTTTTTTATTTTTTATAGCAGGGGGTCTCCCAACCACTGGCACATACTCCTTGAAAATAAACAGAAAAACACACACTGTCAGTAGCAGGGTCAAGAAGTAGGATGCAAAATCCAGCTGAAAACTCAAGGTTTATTCACTAATTAATCTGAAATTTAAACGAGGACTTGATGGGTTAAGCCAATGAATATGTATGATATGGATGTCACTGTGTATTTATGGTGATTCTCATATTTTCCGTAGCCGCTTTTTCCTCAATGGTTATATATGTTTCTATAGAAATGGAAATCTTTGTGAAGGAAAATAATTAGCTGATGACGTGATTAAATAAATATTTTGTTTTTAGTATCACTTTTATCATTTGTAATCTTTTACAAAAATTTGCATTCTTTTACCTCAAATTTACTAACACATTTGAAGTAGATTGATCATCTGGTTCTCTGAATTTCTCTTTGTTTTTCTGTTTTTAAGAGAATGAATTAAGCAAATCAAAATCACAAGTATTTTTTCCATTTAATTAATACTGTATGTGTTGCAATTAAAAAAGCACAGCTTTAATTGCAGAGCAATGTATAATTACACTTGAAAAGTTAGCAGAGTTTCAAATTTTCTGTTTACCACTCATTAATGCCAGTTTATACCATGGTAAACCATAGCAAACCCAAATCAGATGGCAAGAAATTTTTCTTTAATTTATAATGTTTCTTCCACATCCTCAATGTAATCAAGAGAAGCCAACAGTATCAAACTAAATAAACTTTCCAATTACTTACATGTTAACCTGGTTTTATACTTGTCACAAAGATTCATTTCCTTAATGACTTTAACAGTCGTTGTTGTAGTTTTGGAGTTAACAGTACTTCAGTCATGTAGCGATGTCCAGCTAAATACGAGTGGAACCCAAGTGTTCAGAAGTATCCAGGTAGATACACTGACCTACCACAAGCCAGCTAGAAGGCTTCCTTACATGATATTTCCTTGATGGCTTTTGATAGCTAATGAGTGGTCAACAGTTCAAGAAGACACGCAGGCAGGCATTATGCCGTCGCATGCAGCATCCAATGTCACATATGCAGCAAAACACATGCCTGAATTTTTCCATCACTCCACCATTCCGTTCAATGTGTTAATAGAAATCAGGTTAGAAACTATTTACCTTATCCTAACGTGGGACACAAATCATGTTAGTTTTATCAGTGAAAGTAGAAGGTTCCTTAAGATTTTGGTTTATTTTTTGCTTGTTTTTCTTTCTTCTTTTTTTTAAAAGTTTTAAGATGCAATGACCACTTTTTTATGAAATGAACCAGTGACCCTGTGTGATACATAAAGCAGCTGCAGATGAATGACTGCCTTTCTTTTTCAAACGTAAAGCAGGCAGGTGACCTTGAACAATTAAACAGAACAGAACATATATTTCATTCAGACTTGTACAATGTACATAGTGTCAACAACATAAAGGGAAAAATAAATTAAACAATTAAAAAGTCATGAATTATTAATCCTGAGATAAATTATAACCTGGCAATGAATTGGTGAGGAAATTTTCCTATGATTCTAATACACCCAGTGAGTATCTCTACACTATTTCTGACCAAGTGCAGAAATGCCCACTCGCAAATTTTTCTACCAATCTAATAAAGACTCTCAACTGAGTCCATTGACATTTTCAGACACAAATCTGACAATTCCTATAGACTTGTTCATATCATGTCCTGCGTTAGACCAATTATACCAGCACTGACAGAATGCTTAATTACTCAAAGTATGACAATGCTTAAGGATGCAATGGTTCAGAGGTAACATACATGTCATTGTGGACCTTAAGCTTCCCTGTTGGTGACAAGAAATTTTCATAGCATCCAAGACATCAAGTATTGGTCCAATCAAGAAAAGTAGTGCACTTCTAAGGAACCATCAAGAATTAGTGTAAGTTGTAAGAATCTGTTTCCCAACTGATGTAAAATAAATTAATTAAATTTTAAAAATACATATCATTAGTATGTTAATGATCAAGGGCATAAGGTCATTTGTATAATCAAGAATACATTCTTCAATCATTTATTGTCTTAATAATTTTTTAGTTATGTTCATTTGATATATTATTGAGCAGTAAAAGTCACGGAAAAAATCAGGTCAGCGTGATGCTAGTAGAATGTTTGGTGTAGAACAAACCAACGTCATTCCAAAGGTGTAAAATTGTTATTCAAAAATAAAAAATATATATGTATAAAAATATAAATAAAAAATAAAAAATTCATTCCGTCTTGCGTTAAAATGCTGTGCCTGAAAATCACGGTAAGGTTTTATTAGTAGTCATAACATGAACAAAGGTGTCACAGCATCGACAGCTGGGGACCAAAACCATTATCCAACCCTTTCTGTGATAAAAACACATATTGATGACCTGTAAAACAGAGCCTACCCAGATCTGACATCTGTTGACCTGTATTATTAATTTGGTCAGTCAGGGAATGTAATTAATACACCAGATATTTTTATCTTGAAGTCATTAAAACCCTTGACAGAAATATTCCTGCCATATTTGTGTTTTGCTGGTTGTCTTCTACAATATTGTGTTTAACCCTTTCCCTCATATAGACTCATTTTGACGCACTCAATAGGTACCACATAAAGCCTGATCTGCAGAAAACCACAGTTAAACCTTACCAAATTTAATAATAAAGTCCTCATTTCCAGACCACTGAGGAGCAGCGAACAGCATAAAACCTGATCAGCCTGTGAGTTACTCGCAGGCTGATCTGGTTTTATGTTGTTCGCATAGGTCTTTTCATGGTTTCCTCTATGAGGGAAAGGGTTAAGGTATGCTTAAAACAGTAGATCATCCAGTCAACTGCAGTGTTAAAGTGATTATACAGTGATATGATGTACAGATATTTTTGCCATGACCATGATGTGAAGCTGGTTATTTAGTGGTCAAAATTGTTTTATGACATCATCAATAATTATTACATCTTAAATGATTATGACATCATATTTATGTTATGGCTGAGGTTCCTCATTGCATGAAAGTGATGACTCTGGACAGAAAATGTTGAAAATGATATTAAAGACAGAATAATTGATAACTATCTGTGAAAAGATTGCATTTTATTTCAGGATTGGTCATAAAAATAATAATACTTTCATGATAGGTGAACTGAAGAAAGACTATTCCTTAAATAAACTAAATCTATCATTAAAGGTGATTTATGATATACCCAACCCCTCCTAGGATGGAATAGAATGCAACAAGCATGATTCACGATTTCTTTATAGCCCCTGTTTCTGTAAAGCTGGGGTATGATAACGATCGTATATTCAAATAAGCGAATATCATCTCCTTCTTTGAGGCTTTTTGTAGACACTTAAGAAAGTTAAAATATAAAAGGGACACTCTCAGACATCTTGAATTTTGGTCCATTACATGATGCTATGACACCCAACCTTGACTTGCTCTGCCTTACCAATCATAAAATCATCCAAATCATACTTTGGAAACTTATAATGATGATGGCGAAAATGATAATGCAGTAAACTCCACCTTGTATGGAACTCCTCCGGCCCTGTGTTCTTGAAAATACCTAGGGTAAGGTCCCTGTAATGGGTCCTCTACGTCTTGGACAACTTAACCTCTACCAAGATAACCAAGGCACTCTAATGAAACATTAGGAAACCTTGGTTATCTCCATGAAAGGCCATGAGGTCTGAAATGTAGCAGAACCATTACAGAGACTTTATCTTAAGTATGATCTCAGGCTTAAGTCTGAGTATCATAATCAAATCCCAATTAAAACTTATGAGCATAGTTTGAGTCTGTGTATGAAAATCATACTTATGTACCTCAAGAACACTGCACAAGATATTGATAAATTCATTTCAGATATACCTGTATGAATATATATACAGAATAAAAAGAAAGGAATGAATTGGGCAAAAAAAATATTCAAAATATTCAAGAGTTAGATATATTCGGGTTTCAATACAAAATTTTGGAGTTCACTGTAAGGGATAATAGTGAAACAGAGCAGGTCACGGTTCTTGAAACAAAATGATTAAAAATTAAAACAATGCAGGGAAAAAAAAAAAAAAAAAGACTCATTCAAAAATCATTTGAGGCATTCAAGTCAACTCTACCAATGGGTCGTGTCGGATAGAAAAACGCAACCGCTTATTGAATGGTATTTTATGGGTTTCCATCCCTTTTACTGGCTTATGCAAATATTCCTGAAGATGAAGCATAAAAAATAACATAAACATATGACTGAGTATATCAATAACAAAATCAAATCCTGAAACTATACATGGCATTATATATATATATGTATTTGTAAAAATAAACAGCAACAACAAAAAAACACGTCACCATCCTGAAATAAAACTGAACATTCAGAGAGGACAAAGCATAGTCAATGTAATTTTTCAAGTTGTAATGACAATATTTCTTAATATATCGACATCCTGATAATTGCATCATATAAACATTGATGATTTAACAATGGCATGAAATGAACCAAACAAAGGCATGATAGATGTTATCACACAAATTCAAACCATGAAAACAAAACACAACTTCAGAATTCTAGGCACAAATAACACAAAGTTCATTCCAGAGGCCACAAAAAATGTCAAGTTCAGTTTGCATACAGTGCATGCATACCACTGCTTATCAACTTATCAAAGTAAATCAGTACTCTACTTCTAAAATACTAGAAAAAGATCATTGAGTTGCATTTTAAACTTCCAAAATCACGTACAGTTTTAACAAAAAATAATGTTAAAATCAAGTCATGCTAATTGGTTTATGAAAACTCATCTACAAGTTTTATCAAAATTTATCTCTCTGATTCAAAATCCAAACTTGTATTGTTTAAAGTTGTTGTTAAAAGTGAAGTCAGGCAAAAGAATATCTTGCTTAGTAAGAGATTTAATAAACAGCAAGAATGTTCTTTGGAACACATGCGTCACCTACTGAAGCGTGACAGAAAAAGTGTGACGGACAGACAGACAACAACGGAAAAGTGATCCCTGTGTGTCACCTCTGCTTTCAGCAGGTGACGCAAAAAATGATCTCATCAATGAGTTGATGAAAAACCCTTGATAAAACTGGTCAGATTTTAAACAATATATCAGTATCATTCTTCTTTATGAATGGGTAAGATACATGTATGATATTTTCTACATGTATTCACTTTTTGTGTCACCTGCTGTATGCAGAGATGCCTCATAGAGATCACTTTTGTCGTCTGTCAGTCCATCCATCACACTTTTCCCTCATGATTCAGCAGGTGACGCATGTGTTCCTAAGAATACTCTCGTTTTAGATTTAAAAGACCTTGTCAAGTTTCCACTAAATTTTCTTTACCTTAATAAACTATGTATTTACTATAAAACAAATACATCAATCAGATTTAGAATACAATGCAGCTTTTGATGTTATTTGAAAGGCAAAAGTAATGACACAGGGTTTAAGTCATGCTTGAGAACAAAGTATGATCTCCATAAATGAACAGAAATGCGTCTACCATTTGATTAAAGTCGTTTTCATTAACAAGACTTTTGATTACATCAAAGATCAAGAGATCTCAACCCTTGGGTGTCCTGTTCAAAACCTACAAAACACCCTTCTTTTTATTTGGCTCCATTATTCACTGATAGATGCTAGTATTCAGACATGCAAAGTGCTGTGAAGATACACATAAGCTTCCCATGATACAGAGGGCCTTACAGCTTTATGGACTGGGATGGCAAACTAAACAAACTATAATAATGTTCTAGTATTTTCCAGGACATAAGAAATATACATTTTTTTTTTAAAGGAAATGCTCCAAAACATATTTTTATATTCAACTATACTCAAGTATTTACCAAAATACAGGAAGGAATAAATATAATATCATTCACATTCAACCTATTTTTGTGGATATTGACACCAAACATATTTTTATATTCAACCATATCATTAAATTAATTTCTGGATTTCATGCAAGGAAATGACACCAAATATATTTTTATATTCAAAATGTCTTCAAATTTATAATCAATTAATAATGTCTGCAGATTTCTGAATTTCATGTTTAAATTTGCTAGTTATTATTCCTCATCCCCACCAATATATAAAAGACATACGGCTTCCTATCCTAGGCTTAATTCTGTTGTCTTGTGCATATATTAATGCCTCAATATATTGTCCATTTAAAGCCAGATGGGGCTATCAGCCTTCATTTTACATATGCTGATAGCCTCTTCTTGCTTTCAATGGATGATATTACCAGAGATTTTTCATCTATAAGAGAAGACTCTACAAAAAAGATACTCCCTAGGGAAATCAGGCCAGTTTTAAGGAAGAGTAAATAAGTCCTATAAAACTCCAGACCAGGATTCAGAATTGTTTCCTATTGACAGTTTCCTCCATTCAAGGACAGTAGACTACGTACTGTTATAAATTTGACATTTCGTGGAGGGGGAATTGCCTGGACATTTCTATGGATGGAACATTTGCATTATAATGGAGGACATAGAAAAGGATCTTTATCGTATCTCCCATAGGTAAAGTGAATATTTCTCATCTGCCCAATCCAGCTCACAGTAAGCTAATTTTCTACAAACCTCTATAACACTGTAATTCAGTGTGTATCCATTTCATCACCAAAACCATAATAACTTTGTTCTAACCATATCCTACAACTCTGTATTTGTTAACTGTTGTCATATGGTTACAATGTCGTCCATTGTAACACGGTACCTAAGTTTGAACTAAAATTCAGGATTGCATTGGTTCTTTATTAAATAATCTATGGCTAGTGATTTTCTATTTGACCACATTTGGCTTCCTACTGTGAAAAAACAGCATGATAAATCCAAAAACTTAAAAGCATGACAATAACATGTTAGACCTTTGTTTATACATGTAATCCATTACACTGATTAGAACATATGTATTTCAAGATTTAAGATTTAATTTGGGAATTTTGGGGTTGGGGTTTGGGGAGGGCTCATTGTTAGTAAACAGCTTTTAAAAGGTACTGAGTACCCCCATCACCTTAACCCTTTCCCTCATATAGACTCATTTTGACGCACTCAATAGGTACCACATAAAGCCTGATCTGCAGAAAACCACAGTTAAAGCTTACCAAATTTAATTATAAAGTCCTCATTTCCAGACCACTGAGGAGCAGAGAACAGCATAAAACCTGATCAGCCTCGAGTTACTCGCAGGCTGATCTGGTTTTATGTGTTGCATAGGTCTTTTCATGGTGTCCTCTATGAGGGAAAGGGTTAAAAAAAACATTCACATGAGAGGCACAGGGTACCTAGCTTTAGACAAAATGCAATGATGCAACTTTATAACAGATCTCTGAAATATGACTGGAAACAAAATATAGGCTTGAGAAAACTGGGTCAAAGTATGACAGCAGTGGCATACCAGCATGCAGCTGTTGTTATTCATGATAGTTAAGGGAGGCATTCTAAATGGATGCCAAACGATAAAACACTTCTCACCACACACTAAACATCTACAGAAGACTTCACATGGGGGCACCACTATCCATGCTGTGCTAAAATAAATCACACAAATATGTGAGGATAGAAACAGAATCTCATACATAAACAGGGAAATAATTGACCAAAAAAAAAACAAAAGAAAAAATTAAATACACCAATCAAGCATAACTAATATCAATTTTTTCATGGAAATAGATGTATTCAAACTGGCTTATATCTATCCCATAGCTACAATGAGATAAGTAGTCAATGGTTGATCTGATTTACACAAAATAATACATGGTTTTATTTGAGATACTTTTTGTGAGCAGTTGACCTCTGGCCATGGATGGGTAAGGTGGGGCCTTATTTTTCCACTGTTAAATACTGGAATGGCGCACAAACCATTAGCAAACAGAATTATATTAAATTGAAGTTGCAGGAGCCTAAAAATGGGAGTATTCTTTACTTTTTTAACTTTCCATACATGATGAATAGTGTTTAACAGAGCTATAATTCATGGTTCATACAAATTTTCTGAAGCAAATTTTAAGGTCTTTTATTTGAAGACCTTTCAATTAATATTAAGGTTTTTAAGGGTTTATATAGCAAAATGTGATTTTCAAGACCTGTGCGAACCATGTGTCTCATTCTGGTATCATGACTACTAAAACTCCAAATCAACGCCATGGTGAAGGTAGCATTACGTAAAAAGTCTTGTGCCACCAGCCATGTGCTTTTATTTAACTAGTTCCTGACCAGGGACAACTGATTTTTATTTAGTACTAGGCATAGCACATGTGATGAAAAATATAGCCTGACAAGCCTATATGGTAATATTCTGACCTTTTGGAAGTCCAGACTCACATCTTTTTCTTATAAATAATGAGATAAAAACTGTTCACCATTTTTCAACTGATCATAATCTATGCACCCTAGGATACATTCCTCCAAGTTTTATGCTTAACAGCGAATACATTAATAATTGAATATGTCTAACAACATTTTCATGGCATGTTTATTTCCATAGATATTTTACTACAAACATATCAATCAAAAACGCGAGGACCATTTTTAGTGAACATGGGGATTGGTCAATTGATATGCAAATTTACAGATTTATTAACATGCAAATGAACAATCGTGCAAATCAAACAAAACTATCATTAATTATGAAGATTTAGTTTTGAATTAAATACAAGAGGCCCATGAGGCCCTAAATCGCTCACCTGAGATAAATAAGTTGACCCAAGGAACATCTGTACCAATTTATTTTAAAATCTGGCCAGTAGTTTTGAAGAAGATGATTTTTAAAGTTTTCATTTTTTTTTTTGTTGTTGCCATGGCAACCAGAGTTCTATATGGATCAAGTTTATTTTAGGAACTTTTGTGGAGGTTGACCCAAGGATCATTCCTGCCAAATTTAATCAAATTCTGTCAATTGGTTTCTGAGGAAATGTTGATTAAAGTTTTCCCAATATACATATAAGGCAAATAAGCCCCACCCCTGGCAGCCATGTTTTTTTACGGATCGGAAAATTTTTAGCAACTTTAGTAGAGGTTGACCCAAGGAACATCTGTACCAATTTATTTTAAAATCTGGCCAGTAGTTTTGAAGAAGATGATTTTTAAAGTTTTCATATATTTTTTTTCTTTTTGTTGCCATGGCAACCAGAGTTCTACATGGATCAAGTTTATTTTAGCAACTTTTGTGAAGGTTGACCCAAGGATCATCCCTGCCAAGTTTAATCAAATTCTGTCCAGTGGTTTCAGAGGAGATGTTGTTTAAAGTTGTCCCTATATACATATAAGGCAAATAAGCCCCGCCCCTGGCGGCCATGTTTTTTTACGGATCGGAAAAATTTTAGCAACTTTGGTAGAGGTTGACCCAAGGAACATCTGTACCAATTTATTTTGAAATCTGGCCAGTAGTTTTGAAGAAGATGATTTTTAAAGTTTTCATTTTTTTTTTCTTTTTGTGGCCATGGCAACCAGAGTTCTACATGGATCAAGTTTATTTTAGCAACTTTTGTGAAGGTTGACCCAAGGATCATTCCTGCCAAGTTTAATCAAATTCTGTCCAGTGGTTTCAGAGGAGATGTTGTTTAAAGGTTTCTCTATATACATATAAGGCAAATAAGCCCCGCCCCTGGCGGCCATGTTTTTTTTACGGATCGGAATAATTTTAGCAACTTTGGTAGAGGTTGACCCAAGGAACATCTGTACCAAATTATTTTGAAATCTGGCCAGTAGTTTTGAAGGAGATGATTTTAAAGTTTTCAAATTATTTTTCTTTTTGTTGCCATGGCAACCAGAGTTCTTCATGGATCAACTTTATTTAAGCAACTTTTGTAGAGCCTCACCCAAGGAACATTCCTGCCAAGTTTCATTAAATTCTGTCCAGCGGTTTCAGAGGAGATGTCGTTTAAAGCAAATTGTTGACGACGCACGACACACGACGATGGACGAAGGGCGATCACAAAAGCTCACCTTCAGCACGTTGTGCTCAGGTGAGCTAAAAACAGATTTGCATACATACAGAAATAACAACCAATATAAATATTACTAAACGATCAACCAAACTAAAAAATATGACAAAAAATATGACTAAAATTGCATAATCAGGACATAATCTCTAAAATATGATCATAATAATAGTGATAAATATCAAAATATTGGTGAATTCTAACTCTACATTCCTTTAACTTTAATAATATACCCAATGACAGACTTGTTCTGTCAGCTTGTCTGTGTATGTAAGTCTTTCAAGTATGCAACTATGAACTTACATATTTCTACATGTACACAAAGTTCTACATTTCTAGAAAAACAACGAAGAATGAAATGATGAAAGCAATGCATGTCCAACTATATATCAGATGTATGAACAGACTAAAATGCATTTCCCCTGCAAGCTCCTTCAATAGCTAATCAGATTATTTGCTTAATCTCAAAAAAAAAAAAAAAAAAAAAAAAAACATAAAAAATTACAAGTTATCTCCCTTTAATGTCCAGTTCTCTCTTCTGTGGATGTTGAGCTCTTCAGACAAAGGAGGTATGTTTTATTTATGTGTAACTGATCAAGTTGTAGATATTGAAGTTTAATATTAATGTGTATATTTAAAAAGAGAAAGGAACATTTTTATATCCCTTTAAATAAGACTAAGAAAGAGAAAATAGTAACAGAAATAATAAGACTGAAAAAGCAATGTTAAACAAGGCCCCACTTGTTAGACACATCTAAATAAATCTATACGAATAAACTAAGAAAGCCATAGATCCTTTCACCAAGATGGGACAGGTACCCTTCAAAAGATCTAGTTGAGTAAGATAGATAAAATAGGGACTCCTAGAGACTCAAGTATAAAACAGCTCTAAAAAGAAGTGGTCTTTTCTTGTCAACTCTCAATTACAAAAAATACACCAGAATTTTGCAATTTTTGCACACTTATAATATTACATGGGGAAAAAAAAGAAATAAAATGAAGTTCATTCTAAACAATAGCACAAATCTCTTTTTTTTTTTTTTAATTGGTTTAACATTCCATCGACAGTATTTCAGTCATTTTGAGACTATGTATACTTGAGACTAATATAGTGCTGCCATACTGCAGTAACACACCATAGACATAAGCCATGATACAACATAAAGTATTTTGGTGTGTTTTTATTTGTAAAAATTGAATTTAAGCATAATTATGATGTGACAATAAATTAATTTCAAATAAAAAGGCATTTTTTCATAAAAAGCGAGAGTTGTCAAGAGTCCAGAATTGCTAAACATCCAAGAGAAGAAGCCAGAGATAAGAAAGCCCCGTGTAATATCTAAAGTATAAAAAGGGAGACTAAGTGTGTACCGCGGCTTGGTGACCCGGGTAGACGCTCGTCCATAGGCCGTGATCCACACGGCTTAACGCCAGCGGCCGCGATATCACATCAACATATTCCTAGAACAGCAACATAACCCTCCTTGTCTTCTCATACTAGTACAGTATCACGGTTATGTCATTTAAAATATAGAGGAAATCTGTTCAGTTCTGTGGTAGATGCATTTTTTATTAATCAAGTGAACTTCAAAAATTGAATTCTCATGATTCCATAGCCAAATGTGAGAATATAAGTTCACAAGATTAAATGAAATATTGTATCTTCCACACAAAAAAAAAAAAAAAAAAAAAAAAAAAAAATTATGTTGGATCGAGTGAAATTATTTTTATTATCTTTACTGTGAATAAATTATCAAACATAATCTTTATTATATCGCAGTAATCCACTCAAAAGCAAAAAATAAAAACAAGTCAAACATGTAGGTTATTATAAATTTTCCTGAAATTTTAACAGCAGAGACTTGGGATCAAGTCTCCCTGCTCTGTCTCCCTGCACAATCTCATTATAGTCTTGTGTATATACTGTATACACCTTAAGTCCTGTTTCATTAATCTAGCCAAAAGATGTAGATAAAAAATATTTCTTTTAACACCACAATAGACATAATGATACAAAGAAATATTTATTAGGTTATTCTGAAAGATACATTTTTATCTCTATCAATTTGGCCCAGGTATTTAAATACATTGTAGATTTTATTTCCCCTGTCAAAATAATCACATAGCAACAGATTAAATAAATACAAGATCCTGTTCAACACTGAATATTCATGTTTAAAGTCAAATATTCAATACCATAAACTGTACATACACATCAAAAATCTTACAGTTAAGAAGTCTACATCATGGAAACAAGATGCAAGGACATGTAGTTACCTGGACTTTAGATCTGATGGCACCCATGGCAGGAATTTGAGAAAAGAAGCCTGCAAACAAATATACAGAAGTTTCATAAACATTTTGAAAGGTTATATATATCATGTTTTAACAATATTTAAAACAAGTAACTGGTGTTGCATGCCTATCGGTGAGGTGCATAATTTTTCTGTTACCATAGCAACCAGAATTTTGGTCCAAGAAAAAAACACAAAGTGATGTGCAGAATTTCCATACTGCCATCTATTCATATATCAAGTTTCACAATGTTATCTTAAACAGTTTTTAATTATCACGAGATCTAGATTTTCACACGGACGGACAGTAAACACTAGTAGGGGACTAAAAAGAGTGCTGGTTATCCTAAAATACACTGGTTATCCTTAAATACATCCATTCTGGGTTTAAGTTTGGTAAATATTGATTCACGTTTGTCAGAGTGGGCACTGTTCATTTTGTTATTTTTTCATTATTTCAAGGGCTGTAACTCTAGAGATATTGTGCCCATACATATTGTGACCAAGTCTGGCAAATAATGGTTCAAGTTTATCAGAGTTAGAGAGCTGAGACTGTTCATTTTGCAATTTTTTTATAAATTCAAGGGCCATAACTCTGCAGTGTCTGGGACATTCTGGCTGGTTTTCAAAATTGGCTGAGAAATTGTGACCAAGTTGGTTAAGATTGGCTCATGTTTGATAAAGTTAGAGAACTGACAACCAACCAGCTGAATCCATAATATGCCCCCTCATTAGACAGGCATATTAAAGTATATTTAAGATCTTAATTGCTATATAAACATTATTTTTACCAAACAGTAAAATATTTCTAAATTCTTTTCCCTGAGCTTCATTTCATCACTGTAGATTGGGAAATGTTCGCGAGAGATTTTCGCTAATATTCACGAAGCCTCAAGATCGCGAATTTAAAAAAATCGTGAATATTTACCTTTGACTTCCGTACATTTACATTGTGCTATTATATTTGCGTGATAGTTTGGTGAGCGAAAATCAGGGCCTCAGGCCAACAGTTGTTTTCAACCTTCACTAAATACAGTAACCGTTCCGGCCTTTCGCGAAATTCTTGGTTATTTACGAAACGTTCGGCAATTTCCTAAATTCTGCACGTACGCTCTTCGCGAATTCATGACTGCGCGAATAAATACGGACAGGGTAAAATCGCGAAATAAAAGTGACGCGAATATTTCCCAATCTACAGTATTATATCTAACCTATAAAAAATGTCAAAGACTTTTATTATTAAGTTTTTTGGTTCTAAACTGTCATACATATATAACTGAATGACAATCCTAAATGAAAAGGATTGTATTCATTTCCATACCTCTATTAGCACAAGCCATCCACCTGATGGCAGCTATAGGATTGGCAGTTGGACCAACAGCATAGGTGAACACTCGGTATGTCTGGAACACAAGGAAATGATCACCCTATAGGACTCAGCTGTTCAACTGTACACCATGGTATACCATACAAAAGCCAGATCAGACTGAAAACAATTTTCTGTTTGAAAGCGTTCCACACCACCTTTCAAAAACCAAGCCAAGACAGATAAGTAAACCTTTACCGAATGAATATTCAAACATCTGATGAATATTGATTTACTGAACTTAAAATAGCATATCATGGGTCTCTAAACAGAAAACAGTCTTAAGTTTTGTTGAAATGTTAAAGAATTAGAGAATATCAAGTTGATGAATATGTCAGTTTAACCCTTTCCCTCATAGAGGACACCATGAAAAGACCTATGCAAACAGCATAAAACCAGATCAGCCTGCAAGTAACTTGCAGGCTGATCAGGTTTTATGCTGTTTGCTGCTCCTCAGTGGTCTGGAAATGAGGATTTTGTAATTAAATTTGGTAAGGTTTGTCACAAAATAATGTTGACGTGGCCTGAAAATAAGTGTAGATTTAGAGTACGTTGTATTTGTCACGTAGGCCAGAGTGGAACTGTGTTAACCGATTTTGGTTATATAAGGTTTATTACAGGTTTCTTTTATTACCTTTTGTTCAGAATGAGATATGATTAGGGTTTGAAATAGTTATATCTACTGTTTTGCTAAGTTTTAAGTGTATTAAGAGAGATGTTTAAGGCTTAGAAGTTTAAACCTATAGTTTCATTACATAAGCCCTTTTTATCAGTATACCTCAGTGTTGTCAGTGTTTCTCGGGATGCACGGGATTCAGCGATTTACAATTTATTGCACGATTCACGTGATATTTGTTTTTTAAGAGTAAATCGGGGGGTTTTAGTATATAAGCTGATTTGTATGGAGCCTCAGTATCAGATATCGATGGGAGCTACGGAAGATACCTGGTCCAGTCTAGAGTATTCTGACCAAATTTCATTACGGAGCTTGTGTGAGTAAAATTTTATTTTGTATTTCATTTTTGCAGG
The DNA here is from genome assembly GCA_021229015.1 of Solen grandis. NCBI lineage: Eukaryota > Metazoa > Mollusca > Bivalvia > Adapedonta > Solenidae > Solen > Solen grandis. The sequence goes on from CM037778.1 coordinate 6,067,049, forward strand.
TAGATATGAAACTTAGATTTTATTTTAAACATTTATTTTGTAGATTGTTGTATTGTTTCTTCTCAGGGAAACAAGTGTACAATCGTATTTAATTTTTCGTAGTTTTCGAAGTTTTGGTTCTATAGGCCAAGGAATCTAAGTACATAGCTCTGCATTATTATGTATATTTGATGTAATTTTGAGAATAATTATGTTAGTTTATAGGTATGTCCTTAAATTCGATATTACCTAAATATACAGGGAAGCATTTGTCCAACAGTATTTGTTTTGGAATTAAGAAACGTGGAGTTGTATGGAATATCTGTCTGGTATATAATTGCTAACGAGGACGGTCCTGTTTTAATGCACTGATGTAATTATGAAATGTGGATATGTATGGAATATCTGTTTGGTATATAATTGCGAACAACAAGGGCAGTTCTCTGCGTTAATGCACTTATGTAAAACCATAATATTGTTATATGGTATAAAATGCACGTATGTAATACCAGAGATTTGTTATTTGGTATGAAAAGTATTATGAAGTAATACAGTGTCTGCACATTATATTTGGTGTGATAAGTAAATAAGAGCTATTCATTGTTTGTAGCCGTATTTAGTTGGGGCATGGTGCCTATGTAAGCTGGAAGGTTACAGTCGATACGGGACCCCGTTGGTAGACTACGTCACAAGGACGGGAGAATCTACGTATGCGTCATATGGACTACAGGGTGTCTACGGTAGACTAGTAGTATTTAGTTATGTAATCTGGGTGGTCACAGTCGATACGGGACCCCGTTGGTAGACTACGTCACAAGGACGGGAGAATCTACGTATGCGTCATATGGACTACAGGGTGTCTACGGTAGACTAGTAGTATTTAGTTATGTAATCTGGGTGGTCACAGTCGATACTGGACCCCATTGGTAGACTACGTCACAAGGACGGGAGAATCTACGTATGCGTCATATGGACGACAGGGTGTCTACGGTAGACTAGGTAGATCACGTTTACTGAAGGGACAGCGACGACAGGAAGTCGGTCCAGTGTTCATCGATAAGAGCACGTGTTATAGTTTATGAGTACTGTGAATTTAGGAATCATTTTGTGAATGTGGCACATTGAAGTGCGTTTGTATCAGTAAGCCATTATGTAGTTAATATGCGGGCTTAAAGTGAAAACAGAACATTCAGTGCAGTTATTATTTTATTATTGTACCAACAGATAAAGAGACAGTTAGCCGGCAGTTTTTTTTTTCATATTCTTTAATTCTTTTTCTAATATGCTCGTTGTTTATATTTTTATATTAAATATAATTTTAAAGAAAGTTGTTTGGTATTTATTCTACCTTAGAGAGTTGTCCGCCCTTGGTCATTTTGTTACGAGGTTTAACTGTGGTTTTCTGCAGATCAGGCTTTATGTGGTACCTATTGAGTGCGTCAAAATGAGTCTAAATGAGGGAAAGGGTTAATATATTTTGTGAAACATGGTCATGGGCCTCAAAAAATGGGTTCAAGGATCTGCAATAATCATCAACTGTACTCACCATGTTCCCACTGTGATTGTATTTCTTGAAGACATCCTCAGCATAATCAGTTCCTCCATCTGTAAGCAGCATGATCATCCGGTTACAGCTTGCTCCTCTCTCAGAGGCCGACTTGTTCTTCAACTATAAAGATTGTTTGCTTTATTGAGTTTACCGTCGCTTCGACAGTATTTTAGTCATATAGCGACATCCAGCTAATTACAGGTGGTGGTAGAACCACTGACCTACCACAAGCCAGCTGGAAAGCTTCCTCACATGAAAATCCGAACAACCCTGCCGGGATTCGAACCAACGCAGAGTCTTAAAGTCAGCCACTTTACCCTCTTGGCCACGGAGGCCCCTCAACTATCAAGCATGTTAACCCTTTATTTCATGAATGTTCATGTATAAATTTATGGTTGGAAGAGTATTTCTTTACTGAAATCTAATGGTATATGAAATAGAGGAGTTTTCTTTGCCTTGCAGACTGTTTAGATTCTGAGTTACAATTTTGTATGAGCAAAAAGAAAAGAACCTGATCAGACAGTTCCTGGATCAGGAGCTGTCAAGGTTTGCTCTACTTGAAAAGAAAACACATCTATGAGAGGTACAGGGCTGAACACATTTAACAAAGATATATTATGTGTATTTCAAATACGGGAGGTGTTCAGAACAGAGAGATTCAGAAACAGACTGTTTTGTATCAAGAGATTTAGGTTTATCAACATGTTCAAAGCAATTGTTCATTACCATGACAAATAGATAATTTCCCATGCTGAAAAACATTTCACCTTCAATAAACACATAAAATAGCTGTTGTAAGCATTTACTCCAGCAAACCAAAACAAGAGAAAAATCATTTTGCATTTCATCTAAATAATATTGACTTTGATAGACATGGCAAATATACATAAAGAAAGTATGTTAAACAGACATATACAAGGCTCCTGAATATTTCCAGGGCTTTTTCCTTCTATATCACAGGCCATTCACAGGCATCTTCCCCTCTATTAATTTCTTCAAATTCATACAGTTTTCTCCAAATTTGCTTCTTAAGGTAAAGTCCCTGTAATGGTTCTGCTACATTCGGACTTCACAGCCTTTCACTGAGATAACCAAGGTTTCCTAATGTTTCATTTGGTACCTTGTTTATCTTGGTAGATGTTAAGTTGTCCAAGACATAGCGGAACCATTTCATTACAGGGACTACCTTAACCCAGGAATTTTCTATGCACATGAATAAAAAAAGTGGCATATTTTTTAAGGTTCTTTCCAAGTCACATGGAAAATAAGGCCTGAATCCGTAAGAATCCCAGCCGGAGCACTTCCTCTGGTGACCGCGTCAAACCAAAGACATATAAAATTGGTACTAGATGCAACTTTGCCTAGCACTTCGCAAAATGGGGTGGCTATGGGAATTGGGAGTACTCAGTGCTGGTTCTACCTAGGAACTTGTCTCCCATGTATCAGTGTTATACACCAGGCACGTAAAAGAACCAAGGGGTCTATTTGCAAAATGAGCTAGGGTATTGCAACCGGACTCCCTTGCAACCAACCACTGTCTCTTCCGGTGCTGTCTCTTCAGCAATAAAAACAGAACCCACATATGGGAAATCCTTGAACGCATGGTCTAACATATGGCTAAAATAATCAGAAAATTATTGCTAGCCATTAGAATAAAAGAAGAAAAAAAAAAAAAATATCACTTACTTTTTCAAACTGTTCAAAAGCAAACGTAAGCCCAGCCTTAAAGTTGGCCATGCCCCTGGCCTCGATCTTTTCTACCTCCTCTATCAGTTTCTGTAACCATGACAACAAAAATACCCTGTTATGTTGTTTATATCTTGGAGTTTATTGTTACCATGGCTGTATTTCAATTACATAGCAACTTCTAGCTATTTACAATTCACAGATTACATAGCATAAAGTGGAATAGATTCTGCTAAAAGGCGTGTTCCCTATTTCTTACCTTCTTGTTCCTGTAGTTGGCTTGGACAAAGTTCCCGTCGAAACAGTTGGTAACAAAGCTGGGCGTATCATTAAACTGTAACAGATAAATCCCTCTGAATGTTTGGACACACATCCTACATAATAACACAGTAAATTAATGGAAACTTTAGTCGTTTTATTAAGGTAAAGTCCCTGTAATGGTTTCACTACATTTCAGAGCTCATGACCTTTCACAGAGATAACCAAGGTTTCCTAATGTTTCACTAGGGAACCTTGGTTATCTTGGTAGAGGTTAAGTGGTCCAAGATGTAGCAGAACCATTACAGGGACTTTACCTTAATATGCTATGGAAAAGCACATCCAATAAGGACAATGATAATCTTAACTACAGCTATCAATGACAATAATGAATACCTCCATTTCACCCCCTTGACTCAACAACATAAAGAGATGTTCATATTTTTGTTTTGCAACAGAACTAGATGGGACAACACATGATTTCTATATAGCCCCAATTTTATTTGATGCAGGAGTATCATGGGTAAAATAAAATCTTAGCCAATAACCATATTATTTTTAAATTTATGATTATTTATGAAAATATATATGATGCCAAAAAAATATATAAAATAACAAAATCTTGTCTATATTCAACATTATCTGATGTTCAAAAATTGACTGACCTTTGCAATGTTGACAAAATCGTTCTCCCCGAGAGTGTCCAGCAGAGACTTGACTGATACCTTGACCAGCTCCAGGGCCTGACCATGGATACTGCCACTCCTGTTAAGCAGAAATGTATGTGTAAAAATGAACCTGTATTAACAGTCCCCTGTATTAGGCAGTCACCCTGCTTTTGGCAGTTAGCTCTTGCATTTATTATGGTATACAATTGACCTCAACTTGGCAGCCACCTGTGCTAAGAGGCCACTGTTTCCCGTTCCCTTGATTGGCTGCTTAAGAAAGGTTTATCTATATATTTCAGTCTAATTACAGTGCAGCTCAATTGTAGCTCTATATTTGAGGTTCAAGGTCTAGATACCACATTATATTGGATCCCTTTTTGCAATGTGAAAATGCGCTTTGTGCAATCTTAGCATGTCACAGAAAAAACATTTAGCATCCAATGCTAAAATGTTTCATATAGGCATATACCACACAATGGAAAATGTTAAAATGAATCTACACTTTTACATTTTACTGTTTTTTCTCTCTCCTTTAATCTTTTACCACAGAAAGACCATTACGGAATTGAAATAATCTACCAGTATTTAGACAAATTGTAACCCGCATGTACATTACGTCATCAGTATGAGTTCAATATTGCGGAAAAAAGACATTCACAAGGCCAAGTTTAGTGATGTCATACTCACGTATCTATAATAATCATCATGTCCTTTGGAGAGCTGGAACCCTGTGTGTACCTGGGGGACAAACACATTATGAAAATGAAAATAAACATCTTTAACAACATCTATTGTTAAATATGGTCATTATTTCTGAGTTATACATAATTAATCACAATTACTCTGGAGTGTACATGTCATTGCATCAGTATTTTAGTCATATGACCTCTGACCAAAGCTTAGAAAAAATAATTGTGTTGTTGGGATAGCATGCTCTCCATGATTAGGTAGGGTAGGTTGGGTTTATATATATATATATATTTTTTTTTTTTTCTTTTCTTTTTTTTTTTTGATTTGTTTTTCCGACAGTAATGAACCGGCATTTTTATTATACTGTGTGAAGACTGGTGCAATGATAAAAACCTGTCTATACCGCCCATATTATACACCCTCTGTATCAGGCTTTACAAAACAAAACAAACAAAATAATAATAAATAAAATATAAATCAATAAAACAAATAAATAAAACAATCAATAAAAAAAAACTGTAGGGTGGGGCATTTTTTCAGGTTGGGTCGATGAACCATAACAACGCAATTTTTAAAAAAAAATTTTTTTTTAGGCCTAATTTCAAATGAAGGCAAACCCCGCCTGGAAGAACCACTGACCTCCAACAATGCAGCTGGCAGGCTACTTCACATAAAAAACCTAGGTGACCTGGCAAGGCTAAATACAAAGATACAAAATTCAAATATTTTCTGCTGGCTAAAATGTTACATCAAGCCATTTCAGGCTGAGTTCTGTTTCCCTGCATGTCATGTTCAGAAGGGTGAGAATTTTCCAATTACCTACAGTAAAATCTTGATAATAAGACCACCCTTTGGACTGCTCTCAACTGGTGGTCTGATAACTGAGTTTCAATTTACAGGAAATATGAAACAAGAGGCCCATGATGGCCCTAAATCGCTCACCTGAGATAAATAGGTTGACCCAAGGAACATCTGTACCAATTTATTTTAAAATCTGGCCAGTAGTTTTGAAGAAGATGATTTTTAAAGTTTTCATATTTTTTTTTCTTTTTGTTGCCAATGAAACCAGAGTTCTATATGGATCAAGTTTATTTTAGCAACTTTTAAGAAGGTTGACCCAAGGATCATTCCTGCCAAGTTTAATCAAATTCTGTACAGTGGTTTCAGAGGAAATGTTGATTAAAGTTTTCCCTATATACATATAAGATAAATAAGCCCCGCCCCTGGCGGCCATGTTTTTTACAGATCGGAATTTTTTTTAGCAACTTTGGTAGAGGTTGACCCAAGGAACATCTGTACCAATTTATTTTAAAATCTGGCCAGTAGTTTTGAAGAAGATGATTTTTAAAGTTTTCATATTTTTTTCTTTTTGTTGCCATGGCAACCAGAGTTCTACATGGATCAAGTTTATTTTAGCAACTTTTGTGAAGGTTGACCCAAGGATCATCCCTGCCAAGTTTAATCAAAGTCTGTCCAGTGGTTTCAGAGGAGATGTTGTTTAAAGGTTTCTCTATATACATATAAGGCAAATAAGCCACGCCCCTGGCGGCCATGTTTTTTTACGGATCGGAATAATTTTAGCAACATTGGTAGAGGTTGACCCAAGGAACATCTGTACCAAATTATTTTGAAATCTGGCCAGTAGTTTTGAAGGAGATGATTTTTAAAGTTTTCAAATTATTTTTCTTTTTGTAGCCATGGCAACCAGAGTTCTTCATGGATCAACTTTATTTTAGCAACTTTTGTAGAGCCTCACCCAAGGAACATTCCTGCCAAGTTTCATTAAATTCTGTCCAGCGGTTTCAGAGGAGATGTCGTTTAAAGCAAATTGTTGACGACGGACGACGCACGACGCCAGACGAAGGGCGATCACAAAAGCTCACCTTGAGCACTTTGTGCTGAGGTGAGCTAAAAAGGGGACCTGGAAATAGTGGTCTTTATAGTGAGGTGGTCTCTATATGAGTTTTAACTGTATTTGAAACTAAAGTAGCATCAGATATAACCTTGGTCACAGCAAAATTTGAAGAAAGGCTTCTGAACCAAGTCACAATATACAATTGGATGAGTGCAAAGAAAAATGCAAAAGACTGTTAGGACTTTTTGTTGACTGAAATCAATTCTGATTTGAATTCCATTGATCATGAATAATCCATGACTCTTTCACCCTTTGCCTCATAAATATTCATGTACAAATCTATGACTTCCAAGAATATTGATTTAAAGAACTTTAAATGGTATATGAATCATTTTCTTCTTTGCCATGCAGACTGTGTAGAATCTGAACGTCAATATTGTATGAGAAAACATAATGATAAAAGTTTTTACCTTTAAATTTATCAGAATATTATTTTCATATCTAATATGAATAATTAAAGCTGTTCAAACTGAAACAGATTTCAGTATGATAGACTAAACAAGCGCTACGTTAGAACAAATGCCATGTCCCGGCAGGGGACCTTAGACCTTAGGGTTCATCAAGGTGCATGCACCTGTGAAGTTTGGAGGCTGTAGGTGGAAGGACTTCTATTTTATGGTCAAGGTTAAAGTTTTGTGACAGACAGACAGACAGACAGACAGACCAAAAGCAATATGCCCCCCCTGAACTATCTATGTGTGTGGAGACAAAAGGAGACAGACTAACTTTCTGACCAATCAAAAACCCCTGCGTGATACAAACATTCTTTGAATGAAACTGCAAATGACAGAAGATAATCAGCTGCTCAGACAGTCACTTATGAAGCTGAAAATATGCAAAACATTCACGACAAATGCTCAATAAAAGAAATCATCCGTCATTGTCATGCCTTTTGCCTAGACTTGCGTGCAAATACCTACACCTTCAGATGATTTGTCCTAAAAGCGAGCCTCTCACGCTCAGATTAAAGTCTGAATTTTCATACAATGCATAGTGATATGACTTGGAACTCCAATTCAATAACCAGACTTGTTTAGGATGGAAACAATACTCCTGATATTTTATCATTGTAGACCAATATCATGATCTGATTGGATCTCATCACACTGAATAATTCCTTAACAGACGTAAGACATTTAACCCTGAATAATGAAATCATAAACTATTACTGGAGACTTATGTGCTTGGATATCATTTATGATAAATGAGTCTGCCCTTTGACAAGCCCTATGGATTCCACACTCCTCCCATGTTGCTACCACTTTGTAGATGTGCACAAATCATAAGGCCATAACCTTCTCCCATTCTCTCAGCAAATGACTTTCTTTATGAATCCAATCACGTCTGATACTCTCAAATAATCGGGATATTCTCCACACAGACATCAGCATCTAAGAGCTAAATTGAACGGCAGAGAGCCAGACTTGGAGAAATTATGAGAGTATGTAAGAACCTGCTGAATCAGTTTCTCATCTATTTGTCACGCAATTTGATTTAACGCTCACTACAGAAAGGCATATAAACAAGCCCCATTAAATGCAATGAAAGAAATTCAAAAGAAAAAAATAACGATCTCTAAAATACAATTCATCAAACTAAAAAATGGCTGATGAAAAAAGAATGGATATGGTTTACACCAGATTAATCAACTTCTTGAGATCCCTCAAAGAAAGAATCAATGGAAAAGATACATACCAAGGTCTGCGACGAACATCAAATAAGTCCACACCATCCTGTCGCCAGAGACTGGCTGTAATGTACAAAATATAATTCTCATTGTATGCAAATTATTCTTATTTTCTTTCTATACCTTCAAGGAAGGAAACAGTATAGAATCATCATTTATTTTTGTTCATCTATAAACATGTAATCTTGACTAATTATGTTATATTGCATTCAGTAATGCTGAAGTAACTTGAGTTTAACTCAAAAATATCTCAGGCTTTTTTCCTTGAATTTTAACAAAACTTTAAAAATAACATTAAGATCATCTGAACTCCATAAAATATATGTGCAAGATACCAGGAATATAATTATTTCTTGTATGTAGGACAGGCCTGAGGTTTCTAGGAAATTAAACTATTCTGATAAAACATCTGGAACTACAACTGCCATTGTCATGGTACAAATCCCCAAATGCCACTTTGTCACAGGGATTTTAAAATGACGCAAATGAGGGCAACAGTTCTTGGGCACTGCACTTCCCTTAAATGAGATCTATCCACATATGAAGTTTCATCAAGATACCTTTTATCACTTCATTGTGCAGGGGGGTATAAAAATATACTTTGTATTACTGTATGTCTATACGAATCAACTCATAGAAATTACTATCCTACAATCCAGACTACTTCAGCCATAACCCATTATTATCCCACTATGTCTTGGAGCACTTAACCTCTACCAAGATGACCAAGGTACCCTGATGAAACATTAGGAATCCTTGGTTATGTCTGTGATAGGCCATGAGGTCCGAAATGTAGCTGAACCATTACAGGAACTTTACCTTAATTTTAAAAGCTATATGAAACAATGAATTTTTCTATACCTCCAGGAGCTGCTTCATTTGCAAATGCATCAAAAAAGCATCTACATGAGGCAAAGGGTTACCAGTGTTTCAGTTCAAGGAAAATGTGACCATCGAATTCTTTGCTGATACAGGTCCAAGCTTTATGCCAAATTATGCCACTATAAAGACATACAACTTCCAGGCCTCACCTGGAAATGTGCGCATGAAGCCAGTCTGGGATCCGAAGTACTGCCATAGGATCTCTGGATCTCTCTCATAATTCTCCATGAACACCTTGTCAAGGTCCTTGGACCACTCCAGTCCATTCAGGATCTGCAGATCTGAAAATGGAAAACTTGGAACTTACTCCTTTTATGCTGAGAGACAATTTCTTCCAAATGGTATTTAAACCTTGAATGATATTTCCAGCTGTCAAGTCCCAAATCTATGAGCACATAAGAGATAAAGGTTGCATTTCTCTAAACATGCAGAGATTGAAAACAAATGAATCAAACCTATTGTGGAACAATACATTATAGGAAATGTTGAGAAAGCCTGATATAGACATAAAACTTGATGAAATATGGACATTTTTGTGACTGGAAAGGTCATCATGAATTTATATCACAACATCTAGATTTAAAGGTGCCATAGCCTAGTGGTAGTTTTTATTGACTGTAGACCTGAAGGTTAGGAGTTCAATCCCCACTGGTGGGGTGGGGGAGAACTTAAAAACCTTCCAAAGCTCAAAGTACTGGTGCCACCAAGAGATTAGCAAAGGGATTAGCATAAGTTGTGAAATGTTTCCTGATTAGAGAAAAAGAAAGGATTTCAATTTAACCCTTTCCCTCATAGAGGATACCATGAAAAGACCTATGCGAACAGCATAAAACCAGATCAGCCTGCGAGTAACTCGCAGGCTGATCAGGTTTTATGCTGTTCGCTGCTCCTCAGTGGTCTGGAAATGAGGATTTTACAACTAAATTTGGTAAGGTTTGAGTTTGGCTTTCTGCAGATCAGGCTTTATGTGGTACCTATTGAGTGCGTCAAAATTAGTCTATATGAGCAAAAGGGTTAATAAAATATTTTGATTTTGATTCTAAATAGGTTTGAATGAATCATAGCTACAAAAAAGACGATGTGATCACAAGGTAACATAATCATACAATTTCAACAATTCCCATTAACCATTCCCCAAGAGATCATCTTATGACAGATAAAACACCTCATTTGGTCAATATGAGACAACTTGGTCGTGTCCAGTGACATCGTTAACCATGGCCAATTGATAGATCATCTAAAGGCCGTGGGATATTACGGCTAAATGTGGTCGTATTAATATGTGTCAAATTGCGCCATTTCATTGGTCACATCACATCTTTAAAACCAATCATAAAGGCATTTGTATACAGCTGCCGGACGCAGTCATTTATTTTATTGTTTATATGACTTTCAATCCTCCGCGCAGAAAAGTGTTGCATTTAAAAGTCGCGTTTTCAATGGTTGATAATTTAATCAATAACTACTGTATTACAACAGTTTGCTTGCCTATTTCCCCACAGCATGATGTCATGTAGTGAAACCGAATAAGTGAGCAACAGGTATTTGACGATGGTCCAGTAAGGGATTTCATTTATATGTGACTACATTTTTAAGGGATTTTTCTCTTATTTAGCAAGTTCTATATTGTTTTATTAAAATTTGCAGCAAACCAGACTTTATGAAATAACAAATTTGAACAACTCTAAAACATATTCATGCTTCTTATAACCACTCTATAATCATTTTCTGTACATGGTATGTCAACCTTCTAATATTATTTTCAAAATTAAAAACATCCAGACCAGCTTTATCTTTAAATATATTATTGGCTTCAACCTAAATCAGTCACTCAGCCTGCTGCATATCAACACAACACCACCATTACAGACAGACAGACAAACAGAACTACACTTATTCATTGTCAGTAAGTAAAGATAAGACAACTGTGTTTGTGATATGTAATTCTTAATTAGAATTAGCTCCCCTATATAAGGTATTTCCTATAGGTGTTTTTTACTAAGTCTTATTTTCTCCGTAATGCATTTCACATACATGTATATTGCACATACATGTATAAAAAAAAAAAAAAAAAAAACTTGAGAGAATATACATCCTTTGACCTTTTAAACATGAATAAATTCTCAAATTTAGGACACAATATTAATGGTATGATATTTATGTAATGGCATGTATGGACTCAGAAAAAAAGTCCACCCCAATTCACGTTTTCAACAATATATACCTCTATTATCAATTTTTTTTTTCTACACTGATATTTTGTAATGTAAATAGTTTCGATTTACTCATTCAATCTCATTTATGTGTATTCTACCAAAGTTATTGGCCATTCTAATTCAACTTCTTAAATCCCACGACCGTTAACTCAATAATTTTCCTCTACATTATCCATTTAGAAGCCACAACATTGGACAATATCTATACAAGACACAAAAGACGGCTAATACAACATCAATATAATAACAATACCGGTATGTCCATTCACTACTGCACAATACAAATACACACGGAGCTACAAATGAACTTGGGTCTTCTAACACTATTTTGGGTGAATGAAATATCTCTACACAGGTGATCAGAGAGTTAAAGGAAGATTACTATTCAATTTACCTATCTAAATGTTATAACTAAAAGTTACTCCTTGAAAATAAAATTTGAACCAAATATGTGCAAACACTAAACAATTTCCAAGGGCATAATTAACATGGCCACTATGTTAAATAATGTTTTTCTTTGTGTGTGTGTTTTTTTTTTTTTTTTTTATAATGCTGTGAGTGCCTTTTTGACCATTGCAGACCAAGATCAGACTGCAAAGATGTGCATGCTAATCGTGGTCTGCACTATTTGGTTTTCAGCCATTAATTTTTCAGCAGACACCCTCGTAAACAACTAATGGAACTATTCAGATAGCACTGGAGAATCCTGAACCTCATGACTAAAGAACCAAAAAAAATCTTAATGGAGATACATAATCCTAAGTAATTCTGCCACTGGCACAGCTGTTGTTATATCATAGTTTACAACTGCCATTACAGTGTTTCAGTCACTTAGCAACATCCAGCTACCAATAATTACAGGTTGAGGGCTTGCTAGCTATCTGAAAACGTGGACACATCTGAGTAGAACATACAGCTGAAGCCAACCACAAGCCAAAAGTTTCCTCACGAGTGACCCTGCTGGGACTCAAACCTAAACTGTAATGTTTGTTTGCTTATTGGGTTTAGCAACCACCGACAGTATTTCAGTCATTTGGAGATGATGTCAACCTGAGAAATAGTGCTGCCATACTGTAATATCACACCATAGATACAGTCAACATCGTACATGCGACCACCTGTATTAAATGACTTTTTTATTAAACGACCGTTATAATTCCCGCCCGAACGTTTTTACTATATCAATTTATCCCATTAAGCGACTTTTTTATTATGCGACCAGCGACCACATAAACCAAGTCCCAGCACGTAAGATTATGCACAAAATCAACTTTATAATGAGCGACCGTGTTTGTTTCCGTTGCTAATTATCGTGTACGCTGGAGCATGTGTACATATTCATCTTTAACACATCCGAACAAACAAACAATTATCCCGATCATAAGTGCTCACCTGAAACCAATTTGTTTTGACCACGCATGACTGCACCATGTGCAACTAAATTCTAAATATAGTTAATGGTTCCCGTTTCAAAAGTTACTATGCATAACATAGGTGAAACCATCCCTCCAAGTGCCGAATGCTTCGGATTTTGGTAAAAGAAAATTTGGGAATAAGGTAAATTAATACTTCCGGATGCAATGCGTACCATCAATAATTCGTAACTATAAGTATATACTTTGCGTTTTATGATACTCGACGAGGGCGCACGGTTGAAATAAATTTATCGGGGGTTTCTGAATTTATGTTAGACAGAGACATAAAGAAAGCTCATTGCTAAATAATATTTTTCTTGAAATTGTCCGAATCAATACATGAATTCCATGTCAAATGTTGTGTTTTTCCACCGAATACCAAATGCAAACCTCAGCCAATGATCCAAGGTATTATTCCAACATAACAGCTAAAAAATCGTAAGATATGACAAAAATAAACATGATGATGTTTATTGGTATAAAATAACAAAACATTGTGTAGTTTACATCGTATTTGTGTTGTAATATAATCTAACGTTATGATACAATTTAGCTTACAGTTTGTATATTTAGGACTTGTTTGCCTGGATTTCCAAACAAAATCTATTAAGAGACCATTTCATTAAGCGACCACTTTTTGGCAGTCCCTTGAGCGGTCTCTTAATATAATGTCGACTGTATGTGGCATGATACCACACCCAGTCCCATTATCCTGACACCAAAACCCAAACTATAACCTCTTGGCCATGGAGGATCCCTACCATGAAGTCTAAATCAAGGTCACTAAGCAAAAATACTGTATTTATATTTGAACAAAGAAGCACTTTCAATAGCTTAGCACAAAGTCTTTGAATTGCATAGGTTATTAGGTAGCACATACAAATCTTGTTAAAACTTCATTTGCTTCTGAGAGCTTCAGGTTGAGTTGGGGCTCTAATTTGGCCGACTTTTCATATTTTCTTTTGAATAGAAAAAAAAAATCTATAATAAAATTCTAAAATATGAAAATACAGTACTACAGTATTATACTTGAAGGTGTCTACCATGAAACATCGGGGTTATCAGTGTATACATGTACAAACAACAGTACACTGGGGAGGATAGAGTACACAGATGCCCCAGCAGGCCATGGGTTGGACCCCTAACCAACTATCCCAGCAGCAGGGCTAGACATGAAAATTCTTTCCAATCTTGTAATGTATGAGCATGCCACCTGCCATATTTAAAAACAAGAAAGTCAGTAGAACTGACAGATGCTCCCCGAAGAACGTCATTGTTACAAATAAGGCCTTGGTCAATGGGTGGGAGGATATGTTAAGGACCGGAATGGGATCAGTACATGCTTATCATGTATAGAATCCAGGTAATGTGCATCTCCTCTTGGTAATAAAGCTTCACATAAAAAGTTTTGTTGAAATCAAGCCGTTAGTTCCTGAGAAATAGTCCGGAAAAGGAAAGTGTGACGGACGAACGAACAAACGGACGGACAAAGCGGCGACTATATGCGTCACCTTCAGTGAGCATAAAAAAAGGTAAAAAAAAGCTCTTCACTCTCTAAACAGTAAACCATATTATATATTCTTGTTCCTTTTGATGAGACAGAAGATAAAATGGTAAATACTTTGGTGTCCCCCAAGATCACACAGGGGTCAGGCCCCACCCCCAAAATTTTACTTAGGACCTTTCAGCTCAAAGCTGTTGAAATCCCCATTCCTAAATCATATCTATTCTCCTCATCAGATGAGATGTTTTACCAACTCTTATTTGGAGACTTAGTAACAGTTTACTATTTAATATGATAATACGTGTTACTCATCAGATCTTTCATTGATTTTTTTAAAGTTTTTATACTACTGAAAATTAAGTCATACATTTCAATGTGTGCTCATATCAAAGAGGTTAACCAACACTCTTGACATATGACTGGATATTTGAAATAGTGTATAATGGCCTAAACAACAATTAGCTGACATGATTATGATTGACATTACTAGCATATTGAATTTTGTGGGGTTTTGTTTAAATGATATCTCCTGTTAAATTAGGCAAATGACATGAATATCAGTCAACAACATGGTAGTAGGGGCCATAACTCTCTTAAAAATTGAGGAAGCAGGTCACGTCAACGATATGCGTATCTACTCTTGGTAATAAAGCTTCCCATAAAGTTTCATTGAATTCAAGCCATTAGTTCCTGAGAAATACCCCGGACAAGAATCATGCAACATGAACTATAGGCCAAAAAGTCAAGGGGCCATAACTCTGTGAAAAATTGAGGAACCAGGTCACGCTGATGATATGCGTATCTACTCTTGGTGATAAAGCTTCCCATAAAGTTTTGTTGAATTCAAGTCATTAATTCCTGAGAAATAGCCCGGACAAGAATCATGCAATATGTACTATAGGCCAAAAAGTCAAGGGGCCTTAACTCCTTGAAAAATTTAGGAATCGGGTCATGCTGACGATATGCGCATCTCCTCTTGGTAATAAAGCTTCCCATAAAGTTTCGTTGAATTCAGGCCATTAGTTCCTGAGAAATAGCCCGGACAAGAATTATGCAATATGTACTATAGGTCGAAAAGTCAATGGGCCGTAACTCTTTGAAAAATTTAGGAACCGGGTCATGCTGAGGATATGCGCATCTCCTCTTGGTAATAAAGCTTCCCATAAAGTTTCGTTGAATTCAAGCCGTTAGTTCCTGAGAAATAGTCCGGACAAGGAAAGTGAGACGGACGGACGGACGGATGAAGAGGCGACTATATGCGTCACCTTCGGTGAGCATAAAAAATGTATAAAAAGATTTTTAACCCTGAGTTCAAATCATCTGACTGACTGAAAATAAACCTATCATATCAGCAGAAAGATGTACACACCATAATTAAACAAGGCATGTTAGCCAATATTTCAGTAATCTTCAACAAATGTTTGAGGCTGATATACACAGGATCAGTGCAGGACCAATTACTTCAGAATTGTTTTATTTCAACAACTCCTAGAGTCATTTAGCAATTTTTCAATATGATCAAACTGTTAATTTTTTGTTGCAAACTAACTCACAGCAACACACTTTTAATCCAAATCAACCTGCAATACATAGTAAGTTCATGTCATTTTGCTGCCTTTTACCGAGTAAAGAAACATCTTCCCTTTCTCACTGGAAATTCAAAATTATTTCTATACAATAGACAATGGATACAGCACAAAGACTCTTTAATTACATTAAATTACTGCAATTACAGAACAAGTAATGTAATTGCAGAACAAACAAGCCAATGTGAAACAGTACCAGTAACTATCATTCTAATTGGCATGTCAATCAATACATAGAGGTTTTTCTTTTGTCAAAGTAGTACATGTAATGCCATCTTTCACTACAATAAACAAGACCTGCCCTGTCTTAAATTGAGATTTTCCTTGCTCCAAAATCCAAACATCTATTTCACCTTAATTTTGACATCTTGACGACCTTGCATGTTTACTTTCTATTCAGTGGATCAATAAATCAGAGTTCTACATTTCAAAATTCAAAATCAGGAAAACCTCAATTTAAGATGCTTATGTCTGGGACTAGCAATTCCAGTGTCTGCTGCGAAACTGCAAGAATTTGGACATACGAGTCATTCAAATTAACAGTTGCTCAAACACTAACAAGAATTAAATGTAACACTTGAAAATCCATGACCATTTGAATCTGTATCAAATGACAAAGAATAACCAGCCTATTTTTACCACTAACAAGGATATTAGTGATTATTACAAAGGGTTCAAATTGCAATGTTTGTGGGTAAGGTCTATTATAACCAGATTAAAAGGTCACAACTTAGATCTATCCCTTGTCCTACATCCCACCTTATCTTCTTGTAATTGTGAGTGTAGGACAGAATGTGATGACAGAACAGGACTGGAAATACGGGACGTACGTGATGAGCAAGCTTCCTACAGAGTATTCCACAAACCCACATAGTCCCCACTTCTAAGCTGGGATATAATAATCCTAGTGCATATGGTATCAAGCCATTTGTCAATAACTAATATTGCCCAGGGAAAGTACATTAGATCAAAGCCTCAAAATGACTGAAAACATTTAGTGGGGCATAAAGCCTACTGAAATACTGTGCACATGAATAATTATTATAGTCAAACACAAATTATACTTTTGTTTAAGCTCTGATATTCCATTTATTCTATAAACAGCAACAATAAACAAAACATCCATTTGCAAGCCACTCATTTCCTAGAACATACGCAGCGTTTAATTATACTGTGAATTCAGCTCTAGAGATTCTGTACCTGTGTTTGCAACCTGGTAATATTCAGACACTGTGAAAGCTCATTTAGTTGGACATGGCCCAATCCTAATGAGAACATTTAGGTAAAGTTTGACCTCAGGCTATATCCAGAATTTTAACATATGATACACTATCTTTTCAGTTTTGTCCATTTTTCTGTTTTGTTTCTTTTTTTGTTGTTTTTTTTTGTTTGTTCAGTTCTTCTTCTATGGTAATGGCTCACAATCATTTTCTGATTATAATGAAGGCCATACACGGGGATAGGTGATTAAGAGATAGAGTGCTAGGACATCCAAGCTACTGTGTCTACCCATGAAAATAGAATGGTGTAAAACCTAACACAATAAAATCTTCAGAATCCTTAATTCCCTGCAATATACACATGGTTTTTGTGCAAAAAGAAGTGAAATAGTTTTTAACATCTCACCAATAGTATTCTGAAGGGCTTTCTGACTACAAGAGAAATATACAGCCTCCTTATGTTACCACAACCAGTCACATTATTCTGACAATGGGCCAACCTGTCCTGGAACTACTTGTTTGTACTGAGCACCAAGCACAGGGAATATATACCTGCTGGGGATCAAACCCACAACCTCCCAGCTACATGGTTAACACTCTAACCATACAGCAGTTAGGACCAGTTCAGTTTATCTTGAGATTGTCAAAAAAAATGAAAATAATGTTAGAAACCGCAAGGATTGCTATCAACACAGTATCAAAATTTATTCCAGCCAGCCACCTCGTGATACTCCACAGGATTATAGCAATCTCAATATGGGAAAAACCACAGCAACTTTTTCATCACGCTTTAATATTTAAAGAACTAGTGTGGATTACACCATGCCATGATTTATGGTTTTCACTACAATTTCTCTCTCCATGAAATATTCACAACATGCACAAATATGCTGATATCATACAGCCTCTTTCCTCCCTGAAATTCCAATATAACCATGTACTATAGCTAGGTAGTTGTATCAGTGAAGTGGTGAGGCGCCATGGTCCAATGATACTATATATGACTACGGATAGGAAAGTCACGAGTTTGAACCCAGTTGTGGGGCAAGATTCTCTCATGAACTTCCCAGATACAAAGTAAAAAGTAATCTTACTAAGAAACTGTCAAGAAGGACTAATATAAATTATAAAACTTGGTTTCTGACTGATGTGAAAAGAAACCTGATTGATCATGAATGTGTGGTTAAGTTTAACAGTATTTATAAACACTCCTAAACACACAAATGCTCTTAAGGCCATGACCAATTCTAACAGTATAAATCCTGATCAGTCATCCTGTAATTGCCTGGCTGCTCATGTTTAATACTGTTCACTACTCTTCCATGCCTTTGCTATGAGGAAAGGGACTCTTACTTCTGAAATTCTGGAGAGATCAGCAAACAGTATAAAACCTGATCAGCATTGGAGTGACTCCCAGGCAGATGGGAAGCCTACTTTATCAATCTCCTGAGTCTTATGTTTAAGACTCAGGCTCAAGAAATGCAAATCTTAAAAGTCGTCTTTTTCTAAATCTATAAATATTACAGTAATAATAATAACTTTTCATAAAGGCAATTATTGCAGGAAAGTATAATGTTTCCATACACCAATTCAGAATGAAAGAAGAAATTGACAAATTAACATTTCAGAATTCTTTGTCTGACTCGGGAGATTAATGAATTAGTACCCTGGTTTTATACTAATAACAATCATCTCTTCCTTACAAAGTGATACTGTGAGGGCCGGCATACATGTCTACGTATTTCTGTGATCTTCTGGTTCTTGGCTATTCAGAACCAGAAAATTGCTGACTCTTAAATACATCTCCACAAATTGATTACAGACTAAAATTGTTGCTAAAATTCTCTCTGGAAGTGCTTTAATACTCTCTTAATTATGCAAAAGGCTGCAATTTTCTTTAAAGATGGTACTTTGCCTTTCTTTATTCCAATTCTGGAAAATAACTACAAGAAAACTTATCCTGAGAATCATCAACGCTGTTACTTAATGGCTCTGTATGTAGTTATTTACTCAAAAACGTGAACAGTATGTAAGCATTTTTTGTTTTTGTTTTTGCCAGTGGATTTACAAATCTCTCTCTTTTCCTAATTTGAACAGAACTTCATATAAACTGTATGCTATCTTTTGAATCATTGATGAGAACATTCATAGTGCACAAGTATCTTGAAAGCAATTTGTATCCAGCAAATCCCTAGAAATTAAAATGTCATCAATTACTGTAACATAAGCCCCTTGAATAAAACAACATCAGACACTTAGACAGACTTTACATTACAAAATGAGCAAGTGTCCCTGGAAAAACATGCCACTACAGCCATTTGTATGAAACTTATCCCTAGCCTTAAACAATGTATAGTGCACATTTCTCTGGAAAAACATGCCACTACAGCCATTTGTATGAAACTTATCCCTAGCCTTAAACAATGTATAGTGCACATTTCTGGAAAACATGCCACTACAGCCATTTGTATGAAACTTACTCCTAGCCTTAAACAATGTATAGTGCTATTTTCCCTGGAACAACATGCCACTACAGCAATTTCTATGAAACTTATCCCTAGCCTT
This sequence comes from Solen grandis, assembly GCA_021229015.1. NCBI lineage: Eukaryota > Metazoa > Mollusca > Bivalvia > Adapedonta > Solenidae > Solen > Solen grandis. The sequence goes on from CM037778.1 coordinate 6,086,869, forward strand.
AAGCAATGTATAGTGCACATTTCTCTGAAACAACAAGCCACTACAGCAATTTGTATGGCAAATCGCTAAAGAATAATATAAGCCTTTAATAATCTGTAGTGTACACATCCTGAGAACAAAACCTGACAAAAGCAATCTGTAATACACATATAGCCTTGGATAAGCATGAGACAGGATCAATCTGTTTGGCCAATATCCCTGGATCTAGATGAAACTACAGCAATCTCTGCTTTGCAAATATCCCTGGGCCATGAGACTACCATATTTTTACACATTTTCCTGGACTAATATGAGGCTAGAACAATTTATAATGCACATTTTTTGTATTCAAACTAGACAAGGGCAATTTGTATTTTGCATAATTGAAAATGCTGACATTGGTATTCAGAAAGCAAGAAGTTAATAAAACAGGGTCAAAACCATTTCAAAATGTAAAATTGCACATACTAGTTTAGAAAAGACACTCAAACACTCTCCACCAAATTGCACTGATTCCCATATTAAATGTTTCTTCTTCCTATAAGTATGCAGGACCTTCATGAGGCATCATCACAATATTATTAATTCCTGGGTTGGACCAGTACTTTGAAGCTGAGAAGGTCTAATGAGATTCTTATCCTTAACCTTTCCCTCACAGAGGATACCATGAAAAGACCTATGCAAACAGCATAAAACCAGATCAGCCTGCGAGTAACTAGCAGGCTGATCAGGTTTTATGCTATTCGCTGCTCCTCAGTGGTCTGGTAATGAGGATTCTACAATTAAATTTGGTAAGGTTTGAGTTGGCTTTCTGCAGATCAGGCTTTATGTGGTACCTATTGAGTGCGTCAAAATGAGTCTATATGAGGGAAAGGGTTAAATGGGTTTGAACCCACAATCTACAAATCTGAAGTCATGTAAACTACCAATGGACCATAGCACCTTGAATATATAAATGAAAAAAAACTAAAAAAAAATTATAAAAAAACTGTAGAGGTAAGGATGTAATGCCTGATGCCTAATGTCACTTCAATCACTAGGAAGCAGCTTCTTAAATGAAAAAGTAAGACTTGAATGTCCATAAAGTCTGAAGGAAATCATCAGAATCAAAGGAAAGAGAGACAGACTGAAAGACAGACAAACAGTGGAGAGAAACAGAAGAAAACATATTTAAGGAAGAAAGGAGAACTCAAGAAGGATCTATGGGGCTATCTAACACACACCTAATTGTAACTCATCAGGAATTGGCCACACACAGATATACTTGCAGGGGTGTCTAGGTACAAAATGCTGAAGTTTCTATGGCCACTGCTGGGGCACCATGTTCAATGCCATTAAATCAAATCATCTCCTGTTAATAAAACTCTGTTTTCAGACCATAACAAAAATTAGGAGACCTACCAGAAAGTTCAAGACCTTTTTATTTCAAAAATGTTGATTATAGCATGGTAGCATACATTATCTGAAAGTTTTGAGCTCAAACTCAGCTGGGGGCAGGGATCTTTCATGACCTTCTTGGCACAAAGTACTGGTCCAACCCAGGAACCATCAAAAAGAATGACCATGTAAGTTTAAGTGTTGCAAGAACTTGTTTCCCTAATTAACTTAACTTGTTCTTACTTTTGCTGAGGTGAATGGGAGAAATTATAAAAAAAAATATTAAAAAAAGCTTTTTTGATGCATCTAAGGATTGATAGAAAACTGTTATTATTAAGGTTTCAAAATGACATGTGACTTACAAATGGACATAAAGACTCCACACCCCCCCGCCAAAACACACACCGTTTATCTCAGTAACATATGTGCATAGAATCACAGTTACATGTTTATACACAAAATACAAGACTAAGCATGGCACCCCAACTAAGTGTACAAGATTACTTCAGCACCCGATTGCGAACTCTGGCCTATCTTGGTGACATGCGGTGAGTGAACATGCTACAGTTAATTACCCCTGGGTATTTTGGGCTCGGATGTCCACTCAGGAATGAGTTTGACTAGAGAAAATATAGAAAAAGAAATATGGTTAGGTATAATGCGTTGCACATGTATAAGCACATGACAAATGTATACGCACGTGATTATCTGCAAAACTGATTATGACTGGTGCACTTATCATAATGTATATTTGTGCATTGCATATAAAACATATCAAATATTCCAGTAAAAAGGCTTTTAAAATTCTCATCAGATGGTATTAATCATTTCTTACTCTATCGATATTTAATCACTAAGCTGTCAGAAATTTACAGACAAATGCAGCTGACAAAGTCTTGCTTTTCAATAAGCTGCAGATATTTTGCTAAAAGCAGTCCTTCCAGACTGTTTTAATGCATTTTACATAACAAATGTTGCTAAAAAAGCAATCCCTTAGATTTGAAAGTGGCCAACAGCTAAAATGCTCTCTGAAACAAACTTAATGAAGATTATGGAATGCGAGTGTAAGACAAGCTTTATTTTACTCATTATTCAGGGAATATTCTCCTTTCATGATATGTTCAAATACTCACAAACAATATCGCGCAAAACGTCCCACCAACAGTATTTCAGTCATTTGGGGACTCAGGTGTACATGAGACAGATGCAGTGCTGTCTGTGTTATCCCTGTTAACAAGTGACATAATACCACACCCAGTCAAATTATCCTGACACTGGGACAAGCTATCCTGGAACTATCCCAATATAAGCACTAAACACAAGGGAGATTTTCCAGTACCATTTTTAACAACTGATATGTCATGGTCAGAGATCAAACCCATGGCCTCTAGGTTACAGATAAATTTCTGTGAACACACAAAAAATGAATGGTTGGAATAGAATTATTTGATCACAGTTGCTACATGTAACAGCAAACTTGACATCTGTTGGTATGACCAATTGACAATATATCTTCATTGCCGACAATAACTTGTAAAACAATGTGTACCAGGCCACAAACTTGGTAGTGCTCTTATAATGTTGGCAGCAACTTGGTAATTTTCTTATAATGAACATTTATTCACAAAGGAGTGTGCTTACTTACTGTTGAGCTGTAGCAAATTTAGGAGCAGTCATACAAAGGAAAGTGCTTACTTATTGTTGAGCTGTAGCAAATTTAGGAGCAGTCATACAAAGGAAAGTGCTTACTTATTGTTGAGCTGTAGCAAATTTAGGAGCAGTCATACAAAGGAGAGTGCTTACTTATTGTTGAGCTGTAGCAAATTTAGGAGCAGTCATACAAAGGAGAGTGCTTACTTATTGTTGAGCTGTAGCAAATTTAGGAGCAGTCATACAAAGGAAAGTGCTTACTTATTGTTGAGCTGTAGCAAATTTAGGAGCAGTCATACAAAGGAAAGTGTTTACTTATTGTTGAGCTGTAGAAAATTTACAAGCAGTCATACAAAATCTAACATTTAACAAGTTAAACCAGTATCGTTTTCATCCAACTTGAAAACAAGACCTGATGTTAATATGGATGGGGTTTTTCAGGCTTTTATTTTTTATTTTTTTTTATTTATTTTTTTTTATCAAAAATATGTCAAAGGTCAACTGCATAATGAAGAAGTCCATCCACTTAAGCAACTGTCCAAATATTGAAGCAATCCAATGAAGCACATAGATTTTACAGCAGATGAACCAAAAGGTAAATCTATCCAGACACTGCTTTTTTCATCAAAAGTAATCCAAAGGTCAAGGTCAATGTCACAATGGCAAATGCATAATATAAAGGTTCATCCACTTAAGAAATTTTCCAAATATTAAAACAATCAAAAGAAGGACACAGATGTTGATTTAACAAAAGGGGCCTGAATCACTCACCTGAGAAACATTGCCTTCATTGTCTATTATAGGTTTTCCTGTATAAGTTTATGTGAAATAAAGTGACCTCTACGGAAGGGCCCATTTTGACTCCAGAACTATGATTTGAACAAACTTGGTAGAGATCTACTAGGCCATGTTACACACCAAATATCTAAACTCCAGGCCTTGTGGTTTCTGACAAAAAGATTTGTCTAATTTTTTCCTACACAAGTCTATATAAAATCAAGTGACCCCTGAAGCGGGGCCAATTTTGATCCCAGGGCCATGATTTGAACAACCTTGGGAGGGATCTCACAGTAGCAAGGCCATGCTATACACCAAATATCTAAACTCCAGGCCTTGTGGTTTCTGACAAGAAGATTTTTTCTATTTTTACTCTATACAATTGTATGTAAAATTAAGTGACCCTGGGTTGGGGCCAATTTTGATCCCAGAGCCATGATTTGAACACACTTAGGAGAGATCTACAAGGCCACATTACACACCAAATATCTAAGCTCTTGAGGATTTGCAGGAGAAGATTTTTAAAGATACTTTGGTAGAGCTTCATGCAAGGAACATCACAGGCAAATTTCATCAAATTTGGCCCAGTGGTTTCAGAGGAGATGTCGTTTGAACCAATTGTTGACGACAGATGCACAGACACCAGACAAAAGGCGATCACATTAACTCACCATGAGCCCGTTGTGCTCAGGTGAGCTAAAAACAGACACCCAACACCTGCAGATGTCTGATGCTCACCCAGACATCATCAATATAAAGGCAAAATGTTTTGTTAAAAAACCAACTAACAAAATCACAAAAGGCAATATCAGATATTTTAATTGCATATTAGCATATTTTTTTTTCTTTTCTTTTCTAATATAAATGGCTTTGATCTGTGTACTTATATGCTATTTTGGTTGAAACATATAAATAGGACAGAAATATACCCGGCAGGAGCTTCTAGACAAAAATCAATTTTGCACACATAAAAATATGTATTTCACCTACATGATCTAATCATTTAGGAAGGGAATGGTTTTTATGAAATTTAGGAGACTGATCTTAACCTTTGAGGTGATATCCCAAAATAAATAAGGGTTTTCTACCATAAAAATGATCTCCATAAGCAAGAATCATTCAACATTAAAGACATAAAGGTCAATTAAGTCCAAATTTATTTCTCAGACTAAAGTTCAAATTTGCATATTTTTTGTTAAGAATGACCTTTTGATGATGACCTTTGAGGATTGACCCCAAAAGGGTCTTCTGCTACCTTAATAAACGGTAATTGTATAAAGCTTGAAACCAAAGGCTCCATAAGGGAAAAATAAAAGGGGTATGTTTAATATCCACTGTATTTTAAAAGTCCAACATGTGACCTTGACCTCTTCAGTACAAACCAAAAATTAAGTCTTTTACTTGACCACAAACTACAATAATCTTAAGAAAAAATTTTATCTGAAATTTTTCTCACTTTTGAAAATGGAAATCTGGTACTTAACTACACAAAGCTAGACATACATGTTATATTTCTTTATATTTTTTGATAATGAATTTCCACAAATATGATTTATTAGTAAATTACTGTGTCATTCAGACCAAATTGATCATCCAAATTCCAAATGTAACATGTAGTTCAATATTTCCAAAAACACTGATTTTCCCTCTATTTCTATGGCAACCAGTCAAACAATAAATAAATGAAGCTATATCCATCTTTCTATTGGTTAACTGATGCACAGTTCCTATTTTAGATACCCTCCTTGGCAGTACTCTGGTAATTAACTGTAACATTCCCACACACCATAAAACTTACTTACATAGCAACTAAGAACAAGCAATCTTCTCTTCAGGAAACAAACAACTGCCTAATCTATCGCAGCCTATCAATCTTTCATTACCTTTCACTGTCTATTTAAACATGGTTCTTTTCCCTACCACAGGACTGAAAAAAATCACTTTTAATGTAATATCTTGTACAGTTAAGGATGATGATGATGATGATGATGATGATGATGATGATGATGCCAACAATGATGATACCAGCAACAACAATGATGATGCCAACAATGATGATAACAACAACAATGATGATGATTACAATGATGATGATGACGACAGTGGTAACTATCACTTTAGCGTAAAAGTAGGTGAAATTTCCCTCTAAAATAGCTTCTCTATGATTGATCAGAAAGTCAGATTTCTGCCTTTATAGGTCCACAGACTGTTGACTATCTCCAGATTGTTTGCATTATGTTGCCCGTTCATCATTTAAGATGTTTGATTACTGTTTAAATTGTTCCTGGCTTTAAACAGACTTTCAAATTGAAAACTGCAGACAAAGAAAAGATTCACTTTAATCATTGATTCATATGGGGGAAACTGAATTCTGTCGTATAATTATGAGCCAGGAACATCTTGTGTAGTATTAATGTTATTTATAGAATAATTTATAACTGAAGAGTGAGACGGCTCCAGTTAGGGCACAGATCGCACCACCAGGGCTGTTTCTTTCCACTGACCTGGGGTGAGTTGCTCAAAGTGTTGCAACACCAAATATTCCCGTTTTCCTCTTGCTTTATGCAACTATTTTACTCTTAGTCACGAAAAAAGTTTTCAAGATGGCGTTCTAATATAATTCTTCAAAATTTAGCAAATAATCCAAGCATTTAAGAGATGCAGAAACATTTAACTCCAATCAGGAACAACAATCGCAATGCTTTGTTTTTCAATATTTAATGAGCAATTAAGTATCATCCATTCTGAATATGAAAATCAAAAACCTTGTCAGCCATATTTGTTTATCATGTTAAGCAGCTCATTCACAGATGGTCACTGTCAAAGGATTTGATTTTAACTATTTGTGAGTATTATGTCTATCAATACCCATCTATAGACGCATGGTAACCCAATGCATCCATCTGTGATTGTAAAATAATGGGTGGTTTCCCCATCACAGATGGAATTGAAACTATATTTAGAATTATAAGACACAAATTCAGATTATTTTTTTTTCATTTTCCGTTACTTGACTGATCACATTCACTCTTCACACATGCACTAATTTCACTGGCTGAACTTACAAAAGTCTCTACCCTGAACTGATGTTGCAGCATGTGTCACTGCTACCACAAGTACCGGCTTCGGGGATAACATATTCTATATTTAACCAATGTTGCCAAAGTTGCATTTTGAGGGCTTGCTGTAAAACTATGGTAACTTCTCCTTTATTTATATTTGGTGACAATAGTTTTGCACCATGCCCTTGGTTTATGAAAATAGTGTTTTCCAGTGTAATGTGACCTTCACTTTCCTAGTTTATTTGTAAGGAAACGAAAACGTCACCAACATTAATGAGGGAGAATAGAAAATTATTTTTTAAATCTCTAATGATCATCTGTGAATGAGCTGCTTTAATTCTCAAGGTACCTTTGAAGAGTACCTATATTCTCTGCCTCAAACTTACTTTAGCAACATCGGTTGCATACAAATCCAGCAAAAAGTACCTTGAAACTAGTTGAAACATATGAGCAATCTGCCTCAGGCTTTGTGATAACTGTTCACCAAGTTAAGCTATCAGTGAAGGTGACAAATAGCCCTGCTACAGCACTTTGGCCCAACCTCCCAGTGACTTATGAGACTGCTAGCAGGATATAAAAATTAGGCATGCAAGATCTTTGAAGAAATGAATAAATAATGGCTTGAAATTTTGTAAGCATTATATACACTGGCAACACACAAGCCCGAGAAACCAGCCATAACCGAACTTGATTAAGAGATTTGGGCTATAAATATTGTCAGAGGATTGCTGCAGAAATGAAGATGCTAGAGGGTACACAAGAATATATTGACATCTGTCCTGACATTTGATGGACACTGACTGACCGCAATAGCTCACCTTGAGGACTTCATAGTCAGGTGAGCTAAAAAGGGTAAAGTGAACCTCTAAGTAGATTAACCCGAGCTATTCTTGAAAATATAACTACTCCTACACTGTCTGAACCATTAGTTTACTTAACCTTTCAAAAATGGCACACAACAGGACGAGATAGGACAAAGTATATATATCCTATATATAGCCCACACTTAATTTTGTAAATCAGGAATTTAAAAATGCAAATGACACAAAGTTGCTCAACTTCTGTCTAACGAAAAAAAACACTAAAAGGAAACCAATAATCTTTTTTTTTGTATTTTTTCACCTACAGGCTATAAGCCTATAACTTTACTGCAGAAGTGTACAGTGTCTGCATGAGTGGGATATAGTGGCCCTGTGTTTACGACAGGTTGACATTAAGAAAGCACTTTCTTGCCAAAGACAGACCAATAACTTAATTTGGCATCTGCAAGAACAGCTTTCCTAGTCCTTCTTGTTTATTCATGAATTTTACAGCCTGCAACATTGGTCCAGACAAACTTTTTGGTCGTATTTTAATGCCATCGTAGGGTAGCCAGACACTTACTAGCTTCTTTAATGAGCTCTTAAGTTCTCTAGCCTTCCAAGAATGGACTGTTTTCTAATATAAATTAATTAAGGGGCTAGCTAGCTATAGTACAGAGAAGAAAAATTTCAGAAAATGAGATAATTTCACCAGCTTCATTCATCAACCCCCAGAAAAAAATATCTCCAAATAACTTTATATCACATTACCATTTTTCAAGACATGTTGTATAATCTTGTTAAAGACACAAATTATTGACTACATGCAATGCTTTTTCAGTGTTCACAAAAGATGCCTTTATTCAATTTTCATTTTTTAGTTTTTTTAAATTTTAATACATACTCTGTTCACAATACTGGCAAGTTACTGTTAAACCAATGTTTTTGTGCAGAGCAAAGACCTGTTAACCTAATAGAGACCAGCAAAGAAGCAGAACACTTAAATTATTAACTTGAGTAAAATTAAACATGTGCTAAAATCACTTTTCCAATTCCAAAATGGTAGCTTCAATGAACAAATTAAAGCAGGCATAAGCATAATGGCATAAGCATAATGGACAGGAAACTGCTTTTTTTTCACAATCTTTTAGTTGCATATTAAATATAAGGTGAAGTGTTTGATTTATTATAGTGCATCCCTATTGAAAGGGCCAGCCAGTTTTGACTTGTGAGACACCTCTTTGCTTTCACAAATACCTCCCGTTTCCTCATATACGCCAGGCACCAGGCAGGAAGACAACCAGTAACCAATATTTAACTAGCTGGCGGCTCACCAACCGGCCTAACAAAACGTTCCCCTGCTGGGGATCGAATCTTCGACCTCCTGCTCCTGAAGAGGATGCCTTGATCACCACGCCATGGGATCCGCATGCATACAAGTGTGTGGTGTTATAATTGATGACAGTGCATTTCACCAGCAGCAAAAGTGCAATGCACAACATACTAAATAATGCATAACTGGGTTCTCTCCAGGGACTGAATCTGACCTCTTTAATAAAGATGGTATTTCCAATCCAATTACATTTTCAAATATAGCGGAGATTAAAATCCTGCGACAAATTTCAGAGGAACTAGTGTCTGTTAGAAACCATTACGAATAATGTATTTTCCTTCTGTATAATTTGAGGGGTGAGAGCGAATATAATTATAAGTTTAACTCTTTACCCTTCTCAAAAAAAAACACACTTTTTACCAAAACGCACTTAAAACGCACTTTAAACGCAGTTTAAGTGTGTTTTTCCTGCGTTTTTTCACAAAAGTGTGTTTTTTCTGTATCTTTTTCAGAAAAAGTGTATTTTAAGTGCGTTTTTTTGGCAGAAGTGTATTTTTCCTGCATCTTTGAGAATAGAAGTGTATTTTAAATGTACCTTTTTGCCAATAAGTGTGTTTTTGTTTCTAAAAGTGCGTTTAAAGTGTATCTTTTGCTGCAAAAGTGTTTCTTTTAGATTTCTTTTTTTTAATAAGTGCGTTTTAAGTGTATCTTTTGTGAAAAAGTTCGTCTTTTAGTTTCAGTTTATTTTCTGACCATCAGTAAGTGCGTTTTAAGTGTATCTTTTGTGAAAAAGTTCGTCTTTTAGTTTCAGTTTATTTTCTGACCATCAGTAAGTGCGTTTTAAGTGTATCTTTTGTGAAAAGTGCATCTTTAACTTTCAGTTTAATTTCTGATTTTTTTTTTTTTTTTTTTTTTTTTTCATCACAGATTTATTTTACACAGATTTTATTTTGGTAACCATTGGTTAATTCTTCATAAAAACAAATTTCCAGATTTTTTTTTTTTTTTTTTTTATATATATTAAACGGAATGAAAATTCATAAAGACCAAATAATAAAGAACCTTTCTAATTGATTCTTCCCTTCTGGTAGTGTTCTTATAAAATCAGAACTGAATTTTTTGAAGTTATTTTTGAAGATCGGACATTTATGAAATTATATATTTTCAGATTTTCCAAGTAAAACAGTTATATAGATTACATATACCTTTAAAACCAGAAATATCTGTCACAGGTTCAATACTTGATATCTATAAAATTACTTTGTATAAGCTGTTTTTTAAAGAGAGAGAGAAAACAGATTAGATGATTTCACATATTGGCTCAATTCCCCCCCCCCCCCAAAAAAAAATAAAAAAAAATGAGAGAGAAAGAGAACAGGAGGCTAAAAGTAATTTGTGTTTGTATCAGATCTTGTTAGAATCATACTTTACCTCAATCTATTCTTAAAATAAAATTAACATGTCCTAAAAAATGCTATTAAACTTCACAAATCATTAAAAATGCAGACCAAATCAGGCTTATATACTTTATACTTAATAAAATAAATGTCTAATCATAAATTCACCAACAGTTTCCCTAATGAGTTTCTTCAAGTTAAAAGTCTTTTTTTTTTGTTTTTTGTTTTGGCTACACAGGCTGAACTGTCAACTTCCTGTCTTCCAGACACGCTGTCTGCACAGTCATGTGATCAATTTCATTGGCTCTTATGACATCACATTGTTTAAAAATGGCTGCTAAAAACAATTGATTAGTGAAAATGGCCAATATGAATTAGAATTACCGTAGGACCCTGGTATGTGTTTATGAAAACAATCATCTTTTTCAGATATATATAAATAATTGGAAACTTCAATTAAAATTGTGATATACTAAGAAATTTAGAAAACATTTGGTTTTAAACTTTGGATCTGCTATGATCGATTTTATTTATCCTTTACACAGGTGTTCTAAACAATGTAAGTTAGCAAAAGTGACAAAAAAGTTTGGACCCCTGGTCATGATAAATGTCTTTAATGGTCATTTTTTGAGAAACATGTTGGGTTTTAATTTGCTAAAATATATCTGAATTTAAAATACGCATCAGAATGGATTAAAATTCATCATAACTCTTCAGTAAGTCAAACTTGAGACAGAAATAACTGATGTAAAGCGAGAAAGTCCATTGGATAAAACTGAACACGTGATCGAGATGCGTCATTACAATTTGAACTGTGAACCCGCCATGAACCGTAAAATGTAAACATAAACAAAATCATGGTTGATTGCTCAACGTGTTTGCTGTATTAATTTAAACGTTTACAGTCATATGTATAAAGAAAATAGAGATCAGCAATTAACCTACGTTGTGAAGTCAAATTCCAAGGGAAACTATACAGAGCTCTAACATTTACAAGATCGGTAAGTAAGTAATTTATTACGTAGATTGATCATATTCTGCTTCATAATGAAGTCTAATACACATGTGTAATACATAAGTATATACTTTGATCATTGATATTTTCAGCTTCATAAGTCCAATACACATTTATATTTATAATACATAAATATATACTACTAAGGATAAAAACAATAACAAAACTGCAGACATTTTTTTTGATTTACAAAAGCTACAAATTTGTGAATTTTATTTCAGAATTCCTAAAGAAAGATGTGTAACAAGTGATGCAAGTCCAGCTTAACATGTACACTCTTGGACTCTTGGCTTATAGCCTTCTGAAGCAGGTATATATGTAATTCCTCATTATGACTCCATCTTTTATTTTGAAGTTAATCAAATCAACCTGATGAAATTTTATGTCAGCTTATAAATTATGTTTCTACCTATTGTGATAGATGACTGACATTTATTGTCCAAATCATACAATTTGAATTTCACAAACATACAACCGAATCTTTTAGTTCTTAAGTATTATTTTCTGAAAATGATTGACTAATGGTGATTATTTGACATTGCATGAGGGTTGTGTTTTTTTGTTGTTGTTTTTTATCCATTTACAAAACAATTGTGCATTGATTCTCTTGCCTATAAGACGAGTTTCTAGCTATAATGAGCCATCATTGACTGTTTTGTTTTTTTATGTTTATTTCTTGATTTCAGATAAACTGTCCTGTAAGATAACTTAAAAGGAATGACCTCTCAAACAACATGAGTCCCGCTGCCACATCACAGATGACGTAAGAGCAGCCGCCCCTGCTACAGACCATGTAACAATGGTACACCATGACACAGCAGCCCCTGTTGCAGATCACATCACAGAAGCCCCTGTCGAAAACCTCATCACTACAGCCCTTGTTACAAGCCATATTACACCTGCACCCCTGTCACAGACTAGTACACTGCTATTTGAGGTAAAAAGCAAGGAGGTCATCATAAATTCCTTGAATTTTAATTTTCCAAGATTTAAATATCTGTGTATTTGTTTTCTTTTTCTCTTTGACTCGCTATCATAGTCAAGGTCATCAGCGTCTCCTAGCACTATAACCATAGCTCATTATTAGAAAATTGTTTGAAGTATTAGAATGAAACTAAATTAAGGTCACTGGTCCACCATCTCTCCTTTTCTGAATGCTGGCTACTTCTTCCATAATTAAAAACTGTCAAATGAATTCATCTGAAAGCAGACACCATTAGTGTTACTGCTAGTAATTGATCAGTATGTTGCAGAAGAGAATACATGATCTTGAGTCATAGGTAGTACATAAATATTAATAAAGTGTACCTATTTGAGTCCAGATTATTTTGTAACATTCTTTTGACTACCCTAAGGGTATGATTGATTAAATAGACTTGATTACAATATTCAAACAATATTTGCAAGTACATGCACATTACTTGATTTGACATGTTACTTTAGTGGCATGTGTCTGTTTGATCCATTTTTGAACAGATGAAAGCTGACTACAACAGATTATATCATCCATCAACAAATGAACAATCATCTACTAGAGGTCAGGTTACTGGAAGTGAAGATCTGTACAGAGTGTCCATACTTTATGTAAGTACTTGTTGCATACATACTTCATCAACGTAAATAACTAGAATGTCCCATAGTGTGCTGCTGTGTGTGTATGCTTAGGTTTTATCCATTTTTTTTATGCCTATAACTCATATGCAGGTGTGTGTGTGTTTGGGGGGGGGGTCTTTAGATTTTAAGTCTCTGTGTCCGTCCATCACACCTCAGGTTTGCCTTTGCTTTTTGCTTTTTTTTTAAGATGGTATCACATCTTCATGAAAATTTTTACAAATGAACATCTTGATATGAACTATTTAATTTTCAAATGCTTTTGGCTGTGACATATATTAAACAGTTGAATGAACATGGTGAAATAAGTTGTCCTGCTTCAGGTTTAACTTTGTGTTTAAGCTTCTTTTTTTTTTTTTTCGATGTAGATGAATTCACATCATCATGAAACTTGATACAAAATGTACATCAAGATAATAAGCTTTTAAATACACAGGCAAATACTATGTTGTGACCAACATTATGCAAGCGTGGCATCAATGTTGCAGAGACACATTTTCTTGTTGTCAAATGAATTTTTGTTTGTTGAAATTTAAGAAACCTGATCATATTATATGTGTTAGACAAATATACTACTTATCTTTTGAGCTAATGTAAGCTTTTCCTTATCCTTCAGGACTGACTGTCAGAAGCAGTACAATATGAGCATCGACTACCCAAGGCTACTTCAAAACTTGAAATATAAGTAGATGGTGAGATTGGGAAATGCAGAAACCAGGAACTGTAACTTTTACCGAGACCAATTTTTGAATTAGCATGTCTGTTTCAAAGAAAAAGTCTATTATGATCTCGCCATTGTCATTGTCATGCAAAAACTTTAATGAAATTTATTTCTCAAAGACTTTTAAAGGTATCAACACGAAACTTAGAATACTTTATTATCATGACAAGGTGCAGTTTTTAACCAATGGGCATTATTCTGCAAGCTATATTTTCTGAGTTACGCCCCTTTTAAACTAAGAATTTAGGTCAGAATTGCTTAATAAGTAGGAAGTCTTGAAAACTTTATCAACACAAAACTTGGAAGGCTTGATAATCATGACAAGGTGCAATTGTAAAACAAGGGGCATTATTCTGAAAGCAAAATGTTTGGAGTTATGCCCCTTTTTAACTTAGAAATTTTATTGAAATTGTATGTTCAAAGCAATAACATTTCTTCTACACGTGTAATTTTTTTTTCTTTTTTACTCTTTACACCTTATGGTCTTCTTACTTGAAATCGCAAATATGGGCCTCTTTTGTTGACATGTAAAACAGACAAGCATTTGTGCCACTCTGCTAAGCTCTAGTTTGATATTACAA
>CM037778.1:6101271-6117537 GCA_021229015.1 Solen grandis
TTGGTCCTATTTGACTGGGACTTTCCGTTGAGAACGAAATGTGGGCGGAACTTGACGCGCAAAGAAAAAAAAAAGCTACTCAACGAAAAATGCCCAGTCGAATAGATATTTGCATTGATGTCGCTTTTATCAATAATCACTTTTAACAAAGAAGTTTAAAAACATAAAGGTTTGAATAAGAATTTCTTTCTCCTTGTCTATTGCGATAATTTATTTTCTGTCAACGGGAACCCAACAAATCAAGCTAAAATGATAAAATAACCATGTATGACATTTATTTCAAAACACGTGACATTATTCTATTTACACAGAAAGTTTTCAAGTTCAGCTTGAACGGAGGATGCTAAATTGTTAAAATTAGAACTTATAGTGTTCTGTTAAGCAAAAATATACGCTGAGTTGTTTGAATAAGTATATATTCTTTTCAAATATCGCTTATGTGTATTAGTTTTTAATCTGGAAAATAATTTAGAGATAATTAATGGAGAATTTTCTTCGTTAAGTAAGTGCTTAACGCGCTGCGTCACAATCTTAAAACTACACCAGTCGAATGAAAGATTTTAAGTAACGAATAAAAAGTCAACAAAACCCCCAGCATTGTGCCAATTTTATTGATCGATGTGTTGTATATTTCCTTTGAGTTTTTGCTTTGTATATGTTCTTGTTGTGTTGTTGTATGGGTTTACCGTCGCTGCGATAGTATTTCATCATATAGCGACGTCACTGATTACAGATGGAGGAAGACCGAGTACACGACACCGCAAGCAGCTGAAGGCTTCCTCACATGAAATCCGAAATCCTACCGGATTCGAACCCACGCGGTGAGGGGCTGAGAGATGTGTAGTCACGCTGAACCGCTCGCACGCGGCCCCTATATGTTCTTGATTTATCCATAAATTTATCATTCCTACCGAGGTAAATATGCTTTTCATTTTCTCAATTCATTTTAAATGCTCATTACTTATTGACATCATACATTTGTATAATAGCTAATTTTATTTCTATTTCCATTTACAAGACGCACCCAAAATGATACCATCGGTTTTGAACAGCAACTTAAGCTGTGTATTTACAAAGTTCTCCGTGCAAAAATGAGATTGTCGTGGATTTACGTGCTTTAGTAATTCTGCGGAGGAAATTATTTTGAACTCTTTCTATTATGTCAAAGTTTTTATTGTCAAAAACTTCTGAGCGGTATAATAGTATCGGGAGGACGGTGTGGTCAAATAATTTAACGGTTAGGTCTATAGGTAGGTCAGTGAGAGATCCCATAAAAAGTAAATGAAGTACCTTATTTGCTTGTTGAGATGCGTGTTTGAATGAACCATTATTAGAAAAAGTAACTCCAAGATAATGATATTGATCAGTAAAATCAAGCACTTGAGTTCCAAGTTTAAAGTTTTGAATATTCTTTAGGTGTCTTGCTCCGAAAACAGTTACTTTTTTACATATTTACTTTCTGATGCCATTTGCTACAATATTCATGGAAGATGTCCATTCTGTTTTGAAAATCTTCAGCAGTGTCTGAGAAGATAATAGTGTCATCCGCATAAAGCAAGATCAAAAGTTTAAGCAACTGTCAACAGTTTTCTAAGACATCAAGCTTTATGCCGATTGCACCACGTTCATGTAAGTACATTTGCAAGTCATTTAAGAACAGTGTAAATAGAATTGTCAACTGTGATTATGTCAACAATGTTGTTAGTATTTATCGATTGTTAAAAATTAATGGTTTTTTTTGCTTTTTATTATTTTTTTTTTAAATTCTTTTATAAAGTTTACTGACATTATGCAAATTTACTTTTTTTTGAGGAAGGAGATAAGAAAGTGATCATGCTGTAGCTCACAGTGGGAATCCCCAATAAACCAAATTTAATGTGTATGTCACGCTTAGATCACATTCATTCATTGCCAATATATGGTTGGATAGTCTTGGTCACAGTGGCATGCAAACATGAAGGGATTAATTACCATTTACCAAACTTAATCTTTTTGCATAGTGTTGCATTACTAGTAATAACTATAGTAATAAACAATTAATGGATCAAAACTCTATAATTAAAAAGTGTTTGATGAAGGACAGTAACACAGATTGACAGCAGAATAACATTTAGCTTTGATGCATAATAAACTAACACTTTAAAATTCAAATTCATTTCCTTTATAAAAATATGGGCAGATATTAACTAGGAAAAACCACATACTTTTTAGTACAGACTTATTGAAGTTTTTACAATGTGCATCTCCTTTTACCTTTTTTACTTTCTATGTTCTCCCCCTCACCGCTGTAGGTTCGAATCCCGGTAGGGACTTCGGATTTTTCATGAGAGGAAGCCTTCCAGCTGGCTTGCTGTAGGTCGGTGGTTCTACCCGGGTACCTCTGTGTACTCGGGGTCTTCCTCCACCTGTAATTAGCTGGACGTCGCTATATGATTGAAATACTATTGCAGCGACGGTAAACCCCAATACATCAACATCTATGTTCTCACTCATCCCGCTACTCTTATTTCTCTTCTTTATCTCATTAGTCTCAACCTATCCTATTACTCTGTCATCATTATGTTTTTCATAGTCAAAATTCTCCATTAAACTGCGTTATAAAAGATTAATTTCTATAATTACAAGATCATGTGATTAAGAACATGAATCATTGAGCAGATTTCATATTAATTTAATTAACTACACTTTGTGATTGATCTTATGACTTCCCCATCCAACCTCAGGTCCTTTGTCACTAGGACAACAATATTTTAAGTAATTAATTCTGGGCCTCCGTGACCAAGAAGGTAAAGTCTCTGACTTTTTTTTACTTCTAGCCCCTCACCGCTGTGGTTCGAATCCCGGCAGGGTCATTTGGATTTTCATGTGAGGAAGCCTTCAAGCTGGCTTGCGGTAGGTAGGTGGTTCTACCCGGATGCTTCTGTGCATTTGGGTCTTCCTCCACTTGTAACTAGCTGGACGTCGCTATATGACTGAAATACTGTCGAAGCGACGGTAAACTCATATAGTCAAGTGAAATCAAGTTAAGACTTTAGTTCGGAGAGCCGCAGTTTTGCCACTAGTTCCGGTCGAAAGGGTAGAAGACATTTGGTTTTTGGCCTTGGAGGAAAATGAGAATGACACTGAGTCTTTTGGTAAATTCAATGACTATGTCACAGCAACATGGGTAGAAAATGACCGCCGTCTGTGGAATCACTTTGCTACAGAAGGACCGAGGACAACAAACTATCTAGAGGGCTGACATGATAAGCTAAATCGTCAGTTGAAACACAAACATCCAAACATATATGTCTTGCTGCAGGTACTTGTGAAGGAACAATCAGCAAAGAGATCATGATGACCCAGCAGGCTGCTGGTGGAAAGGCGAGGCCGAAGAAGTTAGCCTACAGACGGTTTGAACAGCGCCTGTTGGATCTGAAGTTGAATCTTGTGGAAGGAAATGTTGAAGTCTACGGCTATGCGGATGCAGCATCTTACCTTGTGAAGATGGGTTGAGACTTTGTGTAGGTATGTAAATATGTAATATTTGTCACACTATATCAGTTCTGATTACTACGAGCAAGCACTATATTATGATGTGGTGTACTATATATGTTGAAATTGATTTTTTTCACCTGAATATATTGTACAATTAAAAAATAAACAAAACACTATACACTATATCAGTTCTGATTACTACAAGCAAGCATTTATGTAGAAGAGAGAGAGAGAGAGAGAGAGAGAGAAGAGAGATTATTTTACAATAGTAAATACATGCAAATGATTAATATAAAGATCAACATTTACACATTAATCATTATCTAATAATATAAGCAAGTCAAGCATACCGCTACCCTATTTTAACCACCTTACTTTTTTTTTTTGTCTAATGATAATGATACCAAACAAGTATACCAACACCAAATTCCGTGCACCGATTACATCACGCTACGCTACTTTAACCAGTGCCACCACACAAGTCACGTGATGATAGTTGAAACCATGTGACCAACACAAATTAAGTTTTTTTTTAATTATTTTTTTTACTTTTCTCATAATCATGAATGTCATTTTCGTGAAATATGACGAAACTGATATGATATACAAAACCAAAATCAAATGTGATAAAAGTAAATCCGGCCTATACCAGCCAAATCTACAGGTACTTGTGGGTGGCAGTGTTTATCGACAACTGTAAGGGGAGGTAACTACTGCGGCGGAGTCTGACCAACAATTAATAATTCACGAATATGCTTAAACAACCATCTTGGATACTATGTTTCACCGTAAACGCGTCAGTGCTACAGGTAACTAGCTGCGGTGAAATTGGAAAGTTTTATGGTGGCATATTTCTGCCATCCACTTATCCACTTAGCTATGTTGGTTCTTTTCTGAAAAATTGTCACATATTCAGTTTTTATCAAGCAAGTAGAAAAGTTTCAAGTTTTTCTGTTAGGTATCTTTAACAGGACTAAACTGTCTGTTAGTGCCCACTACTGCCTGGTGAATACTTGAAGTTTCTTAGTAGACAGTCTTTCTCACGAGTTCCATGTCACATGTCATATCGTCTCGTAAAAACCAATGTTTCCACTTCTTTGCTCGTTCAATTTTTGCACTATTCCCTGAAAAGAAGAAGAAAGAAATGGTCCGGAAATCCCTTGTGCGTTCATCTGATGACAATTTGCTTAAAGTAGCTATGCTTTAAAAACATGATCATTTGAGCAGTCTTGGTTGATGTGCAGCCAAGCAGCATCTGTGATAATATATTACAATATGGCATATACTTAAGGGTATTAATGTCAGTTTTCAATAGAAACACGTAATAAATTGGTTCCGCCTCTTGTCGGTATCCAAATGATTTGAAAAAAAAGTCATGTACAGGAATACACAGGAGCAATATTTTAACATATTTTCAAACAAGGCCATTCGTTGTTAGAGAAGATATTCAAAGTTTACAATATCTTTCTCTCTCACATACAGAACTAGCAGCGCTCCTAGCGGCCGTTTATTTTACGGATGCAAAGTATCTGAATACTTCTACAGCACAGGAATAGCCATTGAAATATTTTCAAATCTGGCATTTTAAAGTTTTCACTAAATTTTTTATCTTGTCATGACTACTAGATTTCTACATTGAATTAAATAATGTACTTTGAACAAATTTGATCAAGTTAAGCCATATTGGCCGAGCTGTTTAGGAAATAGGAAATGGCTTTTGGATGATATATTTGACTTGGCCAACCGACGGAGAATGGCTGGTCACAACAACTCGCATTGAACACTTTGTGCCAGATTGTTGACTTCCCATCCCACGTTCCTCCTTTTTTTGTCTCAATGTATTTTACCTAGATATATATATGGTTAGTTATACCTTTCTTAGCACAAACTAGCATTATGCAGTCAGCATGTTTTAGATACAGTATTTCAACACACAAAAAGCCGTATATGTAAAGTAAGCGGTCACTTTGACTGGCTGTGAAAGACAGATCTACATAACACAATAATGATTCATCAAAGACGAACATCAGCATGACTATGTTTTTTTTTTCTTTTCTTTTCTTAAGACTTAGATCTATTATCAAATTAGGTTTGAGTAAATCTTTTTAGGACATACACAGTAACGTCACGTAGGAGGTACAATGGACACTTGAATATGACGCAAAACCGCCTTCGAATGCTTATCGGTTTTAAGTAATGAACAGTTGTCCAAAGCTCCGGGAAACAAATGCACGTGAAATTGCTTTCAGTAGTTTCTACTGTTCAAGAGCCTGCGACAAACGACAATCTCAGCGTACCTTGTACGAGTAGAAATATGTTTAGAAACAATACAGTTTGATATTTCCACAATTCTTTACATACAGCTCATTTTGCTGAATACAATTTCATGTAAAGACAACCTCTGTAATACACCCTCTTCAGTAAAGATAATCTTACTTCTAGAACTTATGTACCGATTGGGTTAAAGCTGAATAAAGCCTTGCCGGATAAAATTAACCATCTTCATTCATTACGTCCAGTCATTTCATCATTTACTATCTCCAGTCATAACGTCATACAGCCAGTATGAAAATGATTGTATCGGGAATAAAAAGTAAAAAATGAAACCATTTTAATAATCTAAAAATATGATAAAACTAGACAAAAGCAGGATAAATCGAAAGCTCTTCAAGATACATCACAGCAGGGTCATTCGGATTTTCATGTGAGGAAGCCTTCCAGATATAAAGATATACTTTCTCGTTCACGGGATAAACCTTCTCCATCCGACATCAACCATACATTCTCTATATCCACGTAATGTTACATAGCTAAATAGCTAAAGTTTATGTTTAGTACGTACCAATAATCCAATTGTTGTTGATGATCAGGGGACGGTTTTTTTTTCTTTCGGTCTCCGGTAGTGTGTACCATTTGCCATCAGCGTATCTGTTCAGTGGTAATTCTTTATACCTCAGTAGGTGTATCCTTAAATGAAGATAACAAACTGGAGAAAATATGCACCGTATTTAAAAAAAAGCGTTAATAACATGGCTCTCTGTCGAACGATTTACATATTTCCTATAGACACTGAATTCACGTGCCTACACACATTTTCCGTAATGTGAAAAGATAAAAATATAAACATGCTAAATATAATCAGAGCGCTGATAGCGCTGAAAGAACAAGGTATCACATTTTTTTAAAACTCGCTTTAACTCTGCTCGAACACGTTTGTTGATAAAATCGTTTGTCTCAATGTATTGCTAACAAAAAACATATCACCACTCTTACTCTCCCCATTTCTCTTGTCTACAGTTTATAAGATTATATGAATATGTAGAAGCAAATCTAAAACAACACTTTCATTTTTTTTCTCTACTTATTTCTTTTTTTTTCATTCCGTTTTATATACACATGTACTTAATATAGGTAAATTAATGTTTTTTTTATATAACAAAAATATGTGTGTCTTATGTTGCAAATGTAATAAAAAATGTAAAAAATGTTCCCCCGGGTGGGACTCGAAACCATTCCCCTTTTCCATGTCGTTTGAGTGGCGAACAAACTAACTATTTTACCCACTGCATTAGCGGGCCAACTGTTGCATGTAAATTTTGTCTCTATATTGTTGTCTATCGCTGGAAATTCCAGCCAATCTTAGTTCAAAATATCTCTGAATGAGGTGCGATTTTTTCTCCTGCGTACTTTCTCTTTTTTTTTACAGTTTATTAATAAACACGTTATCTCCGGCATCGATTTTCAGCACATTTTAATTAAGTTTCGACTTTCATAACGTAATCGTACTGAAATAAACATGAACATTATCACCATTTAGTGATAAGAGAGAAAACGAAAAAAATGGACTTATTTCTCTGCGTAGCTAAAAAAGGGAAATCTATAAATATAAATGTCTAAATATAACCCCGTATTGCTGTCTGGTTCAAAGTGTGTGCTACCATAGAACAGCGTTGAAAGCAACCCGTTAAAAAAACTGAAGGAGGAGAAATTAATGCAGCGAGTTGTAAGCCTTAACAGCGGATTTCTTATATTTTCACAAATTACAAAATTGTGCCGTATTGCCCACATGTACCTAAAGCACCAACAGTACGATATAAAACACCCTTCCATAGTTTATGTATGATATATGGTAAAAATACTTTAAGCGCTTGATATCAAACTTTTGTTTCTTGGCGCTTTAATCTAAAAATGTAAAACACACAAAATGGCTGATCAAGACTCTCTATTACATGGAAATGGGTAGAAGTCGAACGAAACATGCATGTCAATTTTAACATTTCCACTAAATTAATAGTTATGTATTTTTCAACAAAAAAAATGTAGGTCTGACACGCCATCACTAGAGTACTTCCAGGAGTACCAACCAATTTTAAAACAATTGAAATATACAATACTTGCGGATGTATCTATATATGCTTAATTAAAGCCGGAGACGTTCTTTTTTGAAGTTATGCTTTATGACTCATTCTCTTGAATGTGTTACTATACTGTATTCTTACTTATATATCTGCATATGTTGAAAATGAAATCAAAACAATCACGGGCATCAGAAGAGATGTTCCACGTTAGCTACTTATTAGACGAAGATGCCAAAAATAATATAACTAAAGGTGTCCGGTGACCTGTCGCTCCCGAGACGGACGGAGTTAATGTCACTTTCTGTCATGTAGATAAGTTGTCAACTTTTAAGATTTCTAAGAATTCATTACAGACTTGGACGACTTAAAAGAAACGAAATAGTGATCGATCAATTGACTAGCAACTGTGCCGAAGTCTATCAAAGTTATCATAAAAATATTATGTTAAGCTTCATTACGAATTAAACCTGACGAAGGCATACAGCCGAAACGTTGCTCAATAAAGTGCAAGTTGAACAAAAAAAAACACCCCCCCCACAAAAAACATCAACAAAACAACAACAACAACAACAAAAAACAAAACAAAACAAGAACGTGTTTTTATTGAACTTTTCAATCCTAATTGAAAATACTGAAAACTGGTCTTCCAGTTCAGTGAATTGGCAAAACCACCAACAAAAATGAAGTAACATTTATTGCAGAAGTAATACAAACACATGTAATATTCATACATTCGTAAATTATTACCAATACATGTACTATTATAGCTATCTTTTAAAGGCGATATAAAATGGCTACACCATCCTCTTTAAAGACACGCCTTAGGATTATTTTTTTTAGTAATAATCGTTCTGCTTTACGGATATTATGACTATGGGTGCGAGAGTGGAGAGGGGTAAATAATTTATCAACGGCTGACAGCAGCGAATTGGGAAATAAATAATTTAAACTATAGTTAGCTTACTAATGTAATTTGGAACCTGTATATTGGCTTAAAGGCGTCAGTCCCTCTAATGCATATGCATCCAAGCACGATTTTTGTTTTTGCTAAGTTTTAAAATCTACCTTTTTATTATAGGGTGTTCGTCAACAGGACAACCATAGGGAATCGCTTCATTATTTGAATAAAACATAATCTATTACTTTTAGCCGTTTTCGATGCCAGAACAGTGAAAGTGATTTCGATCGAGGGCTTAGTGTCTGATGCAATTATGAAATAAACAACAATCAAAAGTTAATTGTCCAGTTAAGCGCATACAATTGCCCCGTCGTTAAGCCGATAACAGTTTTCCTTTTAAAAATATAAAATTTTAATGTCAGACCAACGTGTATTTCAAACATACATGAACTATTAATAGAAATTCATAACATTAAGTTCTTTCATAAGATAGATTTAGATGTAAGTTCCTTCTCTGAATGTAATGAGCGAGACTCCTGAATGTCTATGTTATAGTGTGTAGGCTTTTTATGTATATATCAAGTATGATGTTTGGTCAGTAATAAACCAGATTGTTCCAACGACCTTGCAAATATCCAAAATTCTCCGATAGGTCCTGATCATTACTAAGGTGCAATTTCTGGGGGATTCTAGTATGTGTGGTCTGACTTCCGGATTTTATTCGGGCCAGACAACCGAACCCAAAATATACATAATTTAAGGTAAACCATCTATCATTTAATTTATACAAGCATATGGTCCTCCAAGAGCTTAAAATAATTCAGTGCAGATTAAGCATCCATTGACGTGGAATTATAGTCTCTTTTGCACCAAGTCTATAAAGGCTTGCATTTACTATAAATTTACTCTAAAATCCCATGATCACTTGATGGAACATGATCACAATGTAATGATAGATGGATTACCTGAATTTAAAATTTTTATACCCCACCCTACCAATAAAAAAGAGCAAATTTTCTTCTTTTTTTCTTTTGAGTATAAACTTGTTTATAACTTATACTAATCTCTCTCGACGGTTCCTGGATTTGACTTGTACTTTGCGCCTGGGAAGGTCATGAAAACGGGAATCGAAATTACAATTTTTACCACTGGACCACGGCGGTGTTCTTATCTTTTTTGTATTTTGGGCCTAATTAGTAATTACATCATTACTTACCAAGTAATAGAATAATAAAACATATTAAGTGAGTTCTGAATGATTAAGAAGGGCGGAGCTAGCAAAGCGAGCGTTGGAGAATTCTAGCCTATGCAGAAGTTTCCCGGCTTAACTAAAATCCATTGCACCAGGACACAATTAATACTCATATTATTTCATTAAGTTTGTTTGTACCCCCGGATTAGCTGGGAAATTCCCAAATATTCTTAATTCCTAAGTAACTATATTCTCTGTCAATCAAATGTTTCTCAACGGGGCGGGAGGTGGGAAAATATGCTAATAGACGATTACATTCTGTACAGACAATTAGTGGGTTTCATGTTACATCAACATATGCGAGTTCAAATTTAATCGATAGATGTGAAGCTTCTCCCCTTTTAGATATAATGGACCAATACAGAGTGTAATTTTTACATATTTACTGCTGGGACAAGTCAGGATGGGTGGCAGCAAAATTGAATTAATGTTTAAAGTCGACTGGATCATGATAATTTAACGATGAATTAACTTAGTTACTTAGTAAATTGTATATATGTTTTTTTTTCTTAATTATTCGAGTGAACCTAAAAGAAGCGTCGTACAGTTGTAACACGCCGGGTCACTGAACCAGAGGTTACTGTTTCCAATCCCATTGGAGGCGAAATTCGTGTCCGTATCATTCATAACGTTTGACAGCTAAAAATATGATGGGAGCAAGAAACGAAATAAAATAACGGGTGCATTTTTGTGCAAAAAGCATGAAAGAAAATATGGGAGTTACTTGAAAGGAGAGTGATGGGTGTGAAAGACAAGAGGAAAGAAAAAGTAATATATATTTATAATCAAAATTGAAAAATCATTTGCCGAAAGGGAAATGCAAAAAAAAAAAAAAAAAATGCAGTTCAGACAAACGGTTGAACAGAATTAATTTAATTTACGTCATCAAAAGCAACGCCGCCCGAAGGCGCGTGTTTGTCGTATTATGTGCATTCGAAACATGTTCATTGTCACATTAAGATAGATAAATTTGAATTTTCAGAGCGTTCGACTGGCCACTTATTTAGGGCAACTTCTAATAAGATAATTGCTGTCAACAGCTGTACAAAACGACATCTAATGATTGACCAAAAAAAAATAAAAAAAATGGGACCAATGAAATGACGTTTTTTTTTACATACTCTAAACATCCGCATTCGGAATAATTTTAGCAAACTTGGTAGAGAGTTACCCAAGGAACATCTGTACCAAAATATTTTGAAATCTGGCCAATAGTTTTGGAGGAGATGACTTTTAAAGTTTTCATATTTTTGTTCTTTCCATTGCCATGGTAACCAGAGTTCCACATGGATCAAGTTTATTTTGGCAACTTTTGTGAAGGTTCATCCAAGGAACATCCCTGCCAAGTTTAATCAAATTCTGCTCAGCGGTTTCAGAGGAGGGATGAAAATCAATGACCTTCGACTGTGACCTTGGGCTCTGCAATGAGGTGAATATCTGACCAAAGTTTAATGAATCCGCTCAAGGGGTAGAGGAGATGTGGAGCGGACACGAAATCAAGGGCTTGATCAATTGACTTTAAATTGTGATCTTCACATTGAGTCGGCATGGTTGGGACAATGGTTCTGCACATCGTTTCTCTGAGGTGAACATTTGACTTGACGGACTTTATACAAGGCCATTCCTATTAAAACATCCGGAGAAAAAGAGGTGTAAATAACTTGAACTAATGAGGAAATTTTAAGTTTTATACGTTTCGTGAATTACAGATCAGTTACTCTTAGTACCTATTATTAGAGCAGCCGTTTAAAGCAATACTAACTTTCCCAGTTATACTTCAGAGGTGAGAGGTTATGAGAATGTCAAGCAACAATATTAATGCCATACTTCTACATGAGTACTCCTTTTCGAATAATACCTTTCACGAATTAGTGCTGACAGATACTCCTGATCACAATCAGCCTCTGGCATTTCTGCATTGTCGTCCATACTGGACATCTTTTGATCTAAGGCTCTCATGCGTAAAGTCAGCTGCCACCAGAGCTCTTTCCCTTGTTTGGTTGGATTAAGGTAAAGGAACCCGCTTGCCCATCGACCGATCTTTTCAGCAACTGGGTTGATGATAATGTCTTTTCCTTCAGCTAAAGCTTTTATTTCAGGAACAGGATTTGAGAGCCACAGACAATCTACTTCAAACAAAAAAAAACGCGATATTTTCTTGTAATATTGTTAAAAGAATTTCAGTTCGTTTCACCACAACTTTATTATACCCAGCATGACTGTAGAACTGATCACCCATTGGAGCCTTTACACCCATAGCAACGACTTCAACACCTGGCCAGTCCTTTGAAAGCTTTTCTTTGGATGCTACGTCTGTGGTTATGACAAGAACCGAATCATGAATTCCCATATCCTTTGTATTACAAAGCCAGCTGTAGGCAAACGGTATGTAAGCATCATTTATAAACGCTACAAGTAATTTGCCTTTATTTCGTTCACTTATCTTCATGGCAGCTTTAACAACATATAGCTTACTTTCCATATCCATGGTTTCATTATAAAAAACATCCATATAGTTTTGACTGTTTTTAAAAGTCTGTTTTTGTTTATACTTTGTGACGTAAATCAAAAGAGAGACGAAACCAATTATTAGCAGAATTACGAAGAAAACTGGCTTCTGCCTCCACCTCATTTTCTTTGTGAATCTGAAAATACAGGAAGGACAATATTAAACCATGTGTAATTTTCAGAATAAGTCTGAAGTAAATAAAAAATATTGTCCGTTTTTGTCATTCAGAATACTAAATGAAATATTTGAAAATGTCGATCGGTAATGACGATGTGCATGAAATTTTCATTCTAAAATCGGTAAAATCGTGAATATATTTGATATAAGTATCTATGCATGCAATCTATGTAAAATGCTTGCACATTTAAAGTATCGTAACGTGCTGGTCCGAACAGTAAAAAGTCAAAGTTCAATACGCTTATCAAAATTATATATAGTTTTATATTTGTTCACAAAATGCAATTATAGAATATATTCATAACAATGAACAAGTCAAGGATCTATCAACCACTAATGTATAAAAAAACAACAACAAAAAAAAACAAAAAAAAAAACGGTTTGATTTATACAATGACTTTCAACCAACGTGTTTTAAACCGTAATTACCATAAATTCAGTGTTACAATTTTTATGAAGTTAAAAAAGTATATACGGACAATAAAACTATATATATATATATATATATATATAAAAAATAAAAATATGTTCTGTTCTGTTCTGTTATTGGAGATCAGATCTAGAAACCGTTAGAGTAACAATCGAGCTACTTAAGTCATTTCAACATCCTACACAATCTTCGTTTTGCGGATCTTTAATGTATTCATATTTTTTTCACAACGATTACGAAAGAAGTTCTTACAACATATATACAACTGTTTTTATGTTGGACCAGTACTTTGCAGCTGGAAAGGTCATGTTCTACTCTTGCCCCAACTGGGTTTGAAGTCACAACCTTTGGATATGTAGCTATGCACTCTACCATTTGGTAACGGCGCCTTTCGAACCTCCTTGATCTATAGTTGAACCTGTATTACCGGTCACCTTTATAAAACGGTCAACCTGCATATTGTGATCAGTTTTAATATTACGAAATTGTAGCATTTTGTTTCATATTTAAACATCATTTAGCGGTTACCTCTGTTAAGCGACCACATTCTCTTGTTGTCTTGACCGACCGCTTAAAAAAGGTTACGGATAGTTACGAAATGACAATCACAACATGTAAAATATTACCTTCATTGCCAGAACAATAAATAACGGATGGCTTATCATATCACATTGAAATATTTCAAATGAGTTGATAGCTTAAAAAACGAGAAAATAAAACTGACAAAATGTGCTCTGTAACGACAATATTTCAAATTTACACAACTATAAAACAGAACAAGTACACTAAATGATAAAATGCAACTGTAATAAATAAGGCTAATAAACCGTATTGAACTTAACCAAGAACGTTTACGTGTGCATGATTAGAGGCAGGTTGTCTTGGCGAGAACACATCTCAGCCGACTAATATTGTTTCGGAAAAGTATTTTGGCCGCTGAAATCTACTCACATATGACTTGTTAACTGTCTTGTTGCTCTTACTGACAACCCGATATAATGAAAGGGAGACTTTTTTTCTTGGAAAACAAATATCTAGTTTTATATTCATATTCAGACGTATGCATTTCCGCACATGGGACGTCCTTGACCAAAGGGTCATAAACGATCATATTGATACTGCTATTGTAAACTTTCATCAGAGTGCTTGATCATTGATTTATGAATCAAAGGGGAGTAAAAATAAATTTGAATCAATAAATTGTATCTGAGTATTAAAGTTGAAAAGTAATGCTTGCTGAACACGTCGCACTATGCAAATATCATGCAATTCTTGGACGTTTTTTATTCAACGAAAGCCCCATCCTTTAAATTGATATCCGGGCGTTATCGGGCCGCCGCTCAAATCAAATCTGCATTTACTTGGTGAACATGGTTTTAATATGTGTTTGTTTGTCTCATCATGCATGTTTTTAGTTTCTTAAACTTTGAAATGTTTTCTGTCAACTGTAACCATAGATGTGTTATTGCAAAACTTGTTTTAGGTTAGTTCCATCATAATTTTAACGGTCTTGTGATGTGTTTTGTACATACTGTATGCTTTTATTATAATGTTCTTATGTGATTTGATATAATTTAAACATATATTTCATGTACATTTATATATTTATCATTCTGTGTACAGCACTTTTGAACATGCAATTATGCTTGATAAGAGTGCTTTATAAATGTGGCATAATAAATAAAAATAAAAAATAACTTATTTGTCCTTCATTGGATTGCTTCAATATTTGGACAGTTGCTTAAGTGGATGAACCTTAATATTATGCAGCTGACCTTGACCTTGACCGTCTTTTGATGGAAAAAGCCCGAAAAAGGGCGGTTCATAATACCACCAGGTCTTGTTCATATCAGCCTTGAACTTAAAATTCCATCATTCTTGTGTTTCTAATAAAAATACCAAAATATTCCATTTCTTGAAAATTTCTTTGCAACTAATGTTAGCTAATTAGGTTATAAGTTATGACTAAGTTATGGCAACTTCGTCATGTACTTGAATATTTCTTCAGACAGAGATGGCGAAATACGTCGCAACCGAATTGTAACAAGAGCTCCCCGTGACGGAGCATTTACACCCTAAGCGTAAGCAGTCGTAAGAAGCACAGAGTGAAAATGTGACACTCAATGGAAAAACAAGTCGCTGTTGTTGCTTGCAACACACAAGACTTTTACCGGTTATGCACATTTTGACTATTTCCATTACCATATCCATCAGAATTTTGATCTGACAGACGAACAGACAGGCAGAAAGAAGGAGAGCAAACTTACAGTCCCCTAAACAAGACACGAAATATTTTCGCATTTTATCAGTATAACATGTTGCTTCATATTGTGACCTTGACCCAATACTTGCTCTTGATCTGTACTTCTTCTGGCAAAAAGTTAAGTAATTTAAGAGACACAGAGCGGACATAAAACATTCTAACATTATAATAGTATGACATGTGGTCTTCAATAGTGACCTTGACCTTGAACAATGTCGTCCAAAACCTATGCTCTGCACATCCTATCAGTA
This sequence comes from Solen grandis, assembly GCA_021229015.1. Lineage (NCBI taxonomy): Eukaryota > Metazoa > Mollusca > Bivalvia > Adapedonta > Solenidae > Solen > Solen grandis. The sequence goes on from CM037778.1 coordinate 6,116,887, forward strand.
TGGGGTTCAAAGATACAGAGTGGACAAGAAATTGCTAATAACCATCAAGTGTGACCTTGACCTTGAACCAAGATATCCGAAACCTACACTCTGCACATCCTCTTTGAATGGATTACATTTCTGTCAAAAAAAATATACTTTCCTCCCGGCGGTTCTAGAGATACAGAGCGGACACAAAATATTCTAGCATTATGACAATATGACATGTGACCTTCAACAGTGACCATGACCTTGAACTAAAACACCAAAAGCTACGCTTTGCACATCCTCTCAGTATGGTTGACATTTCTGTCAAATTATTTAAATCTTAGAAGAAAAAGCACAAGTCCTTCATGTGATTGTCTCCACTTCAATAAATAAATAATAATAATAATAAAAAATAGTAATTTGAATATAGACATTTCAAACTTTGTTACAACAAAGAGTTTTTCTCTGAAGTGCAATAACTGAAAATGCCAGCCTACTTTATCCTTATAGTTTTCCTAGCCTACTTTGCTATTTTTGGAAATTAACTTACTTAGGTTTCCATTGAAATAATTACGTAAAACACATTTCAGAAATGTTGCAATATTTAAATAAAAAAAAAGATGCTATTAATAGTCTTTTTAATTAATCGAAACGAGTACATTAATGCAGCAAATGACGCGATTT
>CM037778.1:6117637-6167637 GCA_021229015.1 Solen grandis
AGGTATATCAAGATTCAAGATATGCTTAAAAAATAATGATCCCTTAGAAATGAGGAATAGCTGGTAAAGTGTGGTTAAACAAAGTCAGATGGAAAGATCTTACATCTAGCTACTAAGGTTTTATTTTCCTGTTCACACAATATAAGTCTGGTTAACTTTTCTCATGCTGATCTATACAAAAAGTTTGATAAAAAAGTTTTTTCCTGATTCTTTACCTTCAATTATGTAGGAAAAAAAGATTGCAATAAAAAGGGTGTGTTTCCTTTGGTCGGAAACTCTTTCACAAAATAATCACTCAACCATTGCTCTTTTGAGTCATTTTTCAGTGTTTATTGTTTTCAGCACAATCGTGCCAAGAAGGGCCACTGTGACGTGTTCACCGTGAACCCCAAGTGTGTGAAGCAGGGAGAGTTGTATGGAGAGACTGACCCCAATACCTATGACTGGACAGACGGGCTAATTGCCATGTGTGTGAGGAAGTTTGCCAAGGAACTCACGAAGATAGACATGGGTGGGGATGGACGCCCAGGGACTGGGTCAACAAGTGCTGAAATAAACAGGGTGAGTTGGTTTCTATGGTAACTGAAAGTATTTCATGATTTTTAAATGATATATTTTTCTGATAATAAGTGTGTATATAAATTGTGGCTGTAAAAATTATTTTTTTCTCATGTCATTATTTCTGTTGTATGGGTGTGAAATTTGGGGTTTAAGTAACAACATTTGTTTTATATAATATTTTAATATGTCTTATCAGTAGCTTTCCATCTGCTTTTTGCTTTGGAAAAAAAAATCATGTTTTGCAATATGTTATATCAGTTACTCAAGTTATATATCATTCTGTTATATTATGTTGTTTTGCCAAAAAATTTAAAATTAATTTTTCGTTCATGCCTTTTCATATTTTGTATTTATATTTTGCATCAGTTAACTTTTACCATATCATTTTAATGAGATAAAAAATAATGTGTTGAAAAAAACATCAGTATGAAGACACTTTGTTTTAATTACATGAAGAGAGACAAAAAGGCCAAGTTGTTGGTACGGATTGTAGATGTAAGTACAAAGGCACATGGATCAGGGGTCACTGGTTGCTGTACATTTGTCCAGTGTGGGACTTTCTGCCATGTGTCATTATGGGGCTCCTGGCATGTTTTCCCTACAAGACTTTATAGGCACATCTCCATATGGATATGTATCCATGTAATTTATCCTATTTTGACCTAGTTGCAAATTTCATTGAAGGATTCTTTAAAATATATCTATGGATTCAAGTTGCACAAAATGTGTGTCTAGTGGAACACATGTCATAATGAAGTTCATGTCCTTGTGGGACGGATTCAAGTTGCACAAAATGTGTGTTTAGTGGAACATATTTCAAAATGAAGTTCATGTCCTTATGGGACATTTTGCTCTGATGCATCCTGTAGTTTCCATATAGGATTATGTGAAACATGTCCATTATGGAGCCTTGTTAGCCTTTGTCTGTAAGGAAATTCAAAACATGTCTCTTTGGCCATAAATTATCATTTCTTGTTATTCCTTACCATTCACATGGAACTCTGTTTTTCATTTGATTTCAAAGTTTTGTTCATAATCAGCACTTTTATGCATATACATTTCTTTGTCTCCAGTTGTATGTTTGAAGTTTATTGATAATCTATCCATTATATTGTATTCACTCACACTTTTCCTCATTGCAGTGTCACATAATGTAGACATTGCTTAATAAATTACATCATTTTATATCTTCAGTCAAACCTGTATCAGTGGTCACTTCTTTATAACAGACAACCTATGTACAAAGACCAGTGACTGGATTGCCATTACTTTAAAGAGAATTTAATCTCTGAATAACAGCTACCTCTAGTTTGTAATTTCCAGTGGGTGGCCTCTGTTCACAGGTTTGACTGTATACCATTTCTAAAATATCTAGGTAGAAATATATATTAGTCATAGTCACTTTTTTTGCATGTATGACATGTTAGTGTAATCATCATTCACATTTAAATGATTATTCTCTTTTTCTTCTCTGATTTTATCCCATTTTTAACTGATCTGTTTTGAAGAAAAAGTCAAGTTATTATGATCGCTGGATCATCGTTATTGTCTTAGTTGTAATTGTGCAAAAACTTTAATGTAGCCCATTACTCAAACACTTTTAAAAGTATCAACACCAACTTGGAATATGACAAGGCGCAGTTGTAAAACAAGGGACATTATTCTAAAAGCTGTATCTTTGGAGTTATGCCCCTTTTTGACTTAGAATTTTTGTTAAGATTGATTTTATTCATAGCACTTACATTTCTTCTACACTATGTAAGATTTTTTTTTTCCGTATGTACTAAACAGTTACCCTTTATACCTTATGGTGTTGTCCCCCTTGTGGACATATAAAACAGATGAGCATTGACACCGCTCTGTGGAGCTCTAGTTAATGTTTATATCATCTGGATGGCTGCCAAATCTCACTGTAAAATGTATTGAATTTCCAGTTTTGTTTTGTTTTTATATAAGAAATACTGGTATTCAAAAAAGCTATGATATGTAAAAGTTGCAATATTACATTTATTTTTTTTAACATTTAGAAGAAAGATTTTAGTGAAGTCATAAGCTCAGACTGAACTTTTATATTGACCAAAAATCCGCAGCTTAACATTATAATTTTATGTGAGTGAAAATCCACTGTACAAAGCTTTCGCTGATGGTACAGTGAGTAACTAGAACGAAATAGCATAGTGGTATCTCCTTAATGTGAGAGGAATACTCTGGATTAGGTACATGCATACACTGTGGGTAAGTAACTTGATTGAACACGGAAATAATGCTGGATATTGGGCAGTAAGAATTGTAATATGAAAGAGGTTTCATCAGTTCAGTAGATATTTCATTATATTAATATCACATCCCTCATTAGAGACGAGGTGTTTGCCTCAGTTTACATTAGCTTGTCAAGGGAGAACATTATGTTCTATTGACCTCTGAGAGGTATGATATTTTATTTTATTGAATGTACAGAATATAACCAAACAGTATAACTACGGGATGCTAAAATCTGGTTTGAGGTATGCACTTGCACAAGATGACAAGTTCATTATGGCAAGTGGGAGGAAACGTTACCCTCTTATGACACAATAAGCTATATAGTAAAAAATCAAGTGAGGCAAATTAATATGAATCTTAATACTCTAATACTCTGATAAGTATTCAGAATCTACCTGCAGAAATATCCTGTGATGGAAGAGACACAAACAGTCACCAAAAGATGCAAGAAGTCTTTCCACTTTGTTGATGTTTCATAAATTGACCATTGCTGTATGGATACACTTTATGAGTTGGAAGTTGTGGGGTTGTGCTGGTAGAGCTAAGTGTACATGGGTGTTACAGGATTGTATGACAATATTATAGTAACACGATAATATATTAATGTTGTCACACAAGTCACACAGTGTACAATACTCCAACCAGCAAGTTGACAAAGTCACATCTTCGTGTGGTAGCTAATGCAATGTCACAACTGCAATTTAAAACTTTGCTGAATTTTGGTACATGGGTTATTTGACTTGCATATTTTTGAGGATATGATATCTCTCAAAGAATACTTACAGCAGATTTGAATGTGAAGAGCTTTGAGCTTTTGTAATATATAAGATGTTGTATTTAAAATCAGAGAACTTTTGGAAAGCTTTGATTGTAAGTATTGCATGATGTCAACTCCCTAGCTATACTGATAGTCTGCTGCAGCAGTTTGTAAGGTATGCCCTGTCCATAGCTGGCTGGGAAAATATATCCCTTTAGATTTAAACAGGATTTTGATCCTCATCATTTTGGTAAATATTGCAATATGTAGGTTATTTGCAGGTTAATTAGGTTTACAATTGATATAAATAGTTGATAGTAATTAATATGATGATTTAAAAAGTAATTTGCAGGAAAAAGCTATCAGATGTTGACAAAATTGTCCATTAACACTTCCCAATTTCTTAATTGGATTTGTCCTTTCTTCATGTTTGACTGTTCCATTAGTTGTTTATAGGGGTGATTGCTGAAAATTTAGAGACTGAATAGCAAACTGTGCAGACCATGATCAGACTGCACAGATGTGCAGGCTGATCTTTGTCTGCACTGGTGGCAAATGCAGTCAAAAGTGCCCATTGCATTGTAAGAGTTAATAAATATGACCCAAATAGAATAACTGGCAGGATATGAAACAAGTTCTGAACAAACTTATTTTTAACATGATGACACAATGTAGAATAATTTAACCCTTTCCCTCATAGGAGAAACCATGAAAAGACCTATGCAAACAACATAAAACCAGATCAGCCTGCGAGTGATCAGGTTTTATGCTGTTCGCTGTTCCTCAGTGGTCTGGAAATGAGGACTTGATAATTAAATTTGGTAAGGTTTAACTGTGGTTTTCTGCAGATCAGGCTTTATGTGGTACCTATTTAGTGCATCAAAATGAGTCTATATGAGGGAAAGGGTTAATTAGTAATATTCTATTAAGTACAATCATGTATATCATTAGGTATAGTTTTATAATATAGATGAAGGGACATTAACATTAAGTCTTCTGGTCTTTTAATATCATCCCAGCGTTTATGTTATTCAATAATTATTTTAATGTGATAGTCATTAGTAAATTCAGACTTTGTAAATTTAGTGGTATCATATTATTCTGATTTGGCTATGTTTAAAACAAAATATTGCAAACGACTGTGAAATATTTTGCCATGATTAGATGTAGATTCCAGTCAATGGTGAAAAGTTGTTGTTTTGAATGCTGGGATATTGATGCTTATTACAATGCCACCATGTACCCAGAACATTATTTTTATTATATTCACATATATTGACATACACATTTCACCCTACATTTCAGCAGACAGTGAAACCATTTTATCATAATCTGCTTATATGCATTTAATAAAACAGTTTACCGTTCCTTGGTGGCCGAATGGTTAGAGCGTCTGTCTCATGAGCGGGAGTTCGTAGGTCGATCCCTGGCCACGACGTACCAGAGTCGTAAAAAATGGTACTGTTATAGCTCCCTTGCTTGGCATTCAGCATATAAGGGTAGTTGCAGGACTGGTTGGCCTGGTGTCAGGATAATGTGACCGGGTGTGGTATCATGCCACATGTCTACGGCGTGATACTGCAGTGTGGCAGCACTATATCTGTCTCAAGTAGACATCGTATCCAAAACACTGAAATACTGTCGGTTGGACGTTAAAACCAACCAACAAACAATAAAACAGTTTCACAGTCTGACTTCAGTATGGTGTCTCCTGCATCACCTTTGTCATATTCTTTAAATACTTAATCTATGGCTACTTTTAAATCTGTTTAAATTTATTTCATATTAATAGCACCTACATCCCTTGGACAATTAATACATGCACATTACATTCATGTCAGAATTTGACCTATCACTATTACATACATGTATGCTCTTTCCATGTAAAATGGAAAAAAAGAAAGAAAATGATACTGGCATTCATTCACAATATTCCTTTATATTGGTACATTTTCTCACAATCACATAGTCACTTCATTCACACAAATTATATGAATATAATAATGTTATTATAAAACTGCATTTAGTTTCTTTTATCTCTTAACACTGTTATTTAAGTATTATTATATAAATATTTCTTTGTAATAGCTTTGCAGCTTTTGCTTTTATCCCATATATTGATAGAATTTTTTTCTAACTCATAGTTACTTAGTTAATATAGTGAAAGTTAAATTAACTGGAAACAAATATTTCATTTTAATATAGATATGCTTGCTTTATACTGTAATTGGAATACATATTCGTTTAGACATTATATTATTTATAATCTTTAGTCCTTAGATGAAAGGCCTTCTGGCCCTAATACACTGTTAAGCATTTTTAAAATAGATTATGATGATTTGCATCTGGTTTTAAATTTAATCATGACCAGCATAAAGAAAGATTAACAGCAGGAACAGAAAAGTACAATGGAATTGCTTATTTTTAAAGTTAAAAATCCTTTACCTCATGAATATTCATAAACAAATTTAAGACTCAATGAATATTAATTTCTTGAACTTTTAATGGAATATGAAACAGAGGATATTTCTTTACCAAAGAATGTGTAGAATTTAAGTTATAATACTGTATGACCAAAAGGAGGACCCTGTCTGATATAGTTTTGTCCTTTTTGCTTATAAGGCATGTCTGCATGAGGTAAAAGGTTAAATTATCTGATAATCTAATAGAAAATAAGAGTTGATAGCAAGCTTTATCTAACTTGATGAACAAATCATAACTGTAGACAAATTCTAACAAGATATTGCTTCTTAAACATATGGCTAATCAGGTTTTGGCTTTGCTCTTGTTCTGTACTTTTGGTTGGTATTTAGCAGTAACTTACAATGAAGTTCATGTACATGTATGAGAGGGTCTAAGTTCTGAACAAGAAGGCCTAATGTTAATCTGTCTGCATGGCATAATGCTGAGAAATGGTTTATTTCTTGACCAAATATAAGTTACTGAAAACAGAAAAGATTAATGCTTTAATAAACAATATCGATGGATACAAAATACTAATTTTAAGTAAATTCAATTAAAAACAATTGATACACTGTTTTTTAAGCATCCTTATCTGTTTAAATCCATTTTGCAACAGCATTTGTCATGAACAGACTTTTGTTAATTTGGGCCTATGTCCTCTGTGTTACATAACCTAAAATCATTTGCTATGAGACATGACAAACAAGTTTCGGTACAACATGGTTGTTTTCCTGTACCCCCTGCAGCCTACAACCGGAGTCACTAGCGAGGTGTCTGCTGAAAATGACACAAATCTGGAACGGGAGCAGGGTAGCGGGATCCTAATGGACTGGCGATGGTTGGTGCTGGACGGACCAGTGGACACACTGTGGGTGGAGAACCTGAACACAGTCCTCGACGACTCCAAGGTGCTGTGTCTGGCCAGCGGGGAGCGGATCAGCCTGGCACCAGGGATGAGGCTGATCTTTGAAGTTGACAACCTGTCTCAGGCCTCACCTGCCACCATCAGTAGATGTGCCATGGTCTATATGGTAGGTGATGACCAGCCTCTTGTTGCGTGGGCCATGTTTTTTATGTAGTATCTCAGAATAATTTATAGAGAAGTTCTTTCCTTGGTATTTTATTATTTTATTTTAATAAACCATACCTATAAGTATTAAAGAAATGCTATGTCATTTCCCCGTAATCATTTCTGATATTGTCAATCATACTTACACATTTTGTTGGCCTTGTTTGATTGCTGTTAACCCTTTCCCTCATACAGGACACCATGAAAAGACCTATGCGAACAGCATAATACCAGATCAGCCTGCAAGTAACTCGCAGGCTGATCAGGTTTTATGCTGTTCGCTGCTCCTCAGTGGTCTGGAAATGAGGATTTTGTAAATAAATTTGGTAAGGTTTAACTGTGGTTTTCTGCAGATCAGGCTTTATGTGATACCTATTGAGGGCGTCAAAATGAGTATATATGAGGGAAAGGGTTAATTGTATCTTAATTCATTTTAAGACAGAACCTGGATAATGTTTATCACTGAATTTAATACTATATTGCATTTTTGCATGTACATATTAAAACCAGAGCAGTTTTTGATAAAGGAAAACAAATGTTTGTTGATGTTCTTGAATCTGTCCGATAGCTTTGTAAAAGCAGAATAATTTTGTTGTTAAATATACAATAAATGTGTCTTGATTAGGATCCTGTCGACCTTGGCTGGAAGCCGTATGTCAAGACTTGGATTCAGCGGCTGCCACGAGAGATGCCGGATAGTGGAAAGCGCCACCTACAGAAGCTGTTTGATTACGCAATAGACAAGGGCCTGAAATTCTTCCACAAGCACAAGAAGTACCAATGTGTGCCTGCCCCTGACATGAGTCTCATCTCCTGTTTATGTCACATCCTCTCGGCTTTCTTTGACTTCATGAGTAAGCATGGCGGATTTGGAAACCCAGGTAAGTCTTGTAATTCCTTGGCTTGTGAGATATTTATGACTTGTTTGTTGATATCTTGTGTGTATAATTATCATGCACAACTTTCTATGAATTGATTTGAAGTGGGAACATTTGTATCATATACATTCTCTCTCATCTTGTCAGTTTCTGGAGCTAGTACATACTTATATATTTGCACTCTTCTGCCATTTGGAAAAATAATGCTTTATAAATAAGATTAAATATGTATGACCAAAGAGGTGAAGAAAACACTATTATTTCAAAATAAGAAAGGAATTTTATATTCAATCTCAATAATGAATTTATTTATAAATGTTGTTTAGTTACACTAATTTTCTAGGCTTTAAAGATATACTTAAAGCTTTCTAGATCCGTAGTCTATAATTCATTCTACTCAATATAATGAAAAAAATCTTCATCTGTCAAAGAGTAAATATTGTGTGTTACACAAATAATGATATGATGCAGCAAGTGTTGATATTTCAGACAAGATGCCTGTAGAAGAAGGTAAATGCTAGATGAGCTATATATTAATTGCCCATGTGTGGCTTACGCTGGGTACCAGGATCTATTTATAGCCACACATGTATATATTCTGTGTATTACATAACAAGGGTTAGCATGATGGAAAAAGGTGTATACCAGACTTCACTGTGTAGCCATCACTGTGTAATACTATTTGTGGCATATTATGTCGCAGACTAACACAGCAGGATGCATGATATGGCCATATTCACTCATGTAATTTGTCAGTCTTGGGGGGAAAAGCAATTGTAATCTCACAAAGTCATGCTTAAACATTACAGGTTATGGAATCATTTGAAACACATGCTTGACTAATTATACTTCATAGTACTTGTCAAAGTGGGGTATTTATAAATGGTTTGATTTTGTTGTTTGATGGAGTATATGATCCAATGGTCACTGGTTTCTCTTGACAAGATTATGCCAGTGTCACAAATAAAGGGACATAGATTGTTGTAATACAAAGCTATATTACAAATAAAACAAAAATAGCATCTTTGATTTCTCAGAGAGAATATAAATCAATAAGTAAAAATGTTTTGTCACAATTTTTTTAGTTTGAGATAAGCGCCAATTTCATTTCTTATTTCTTGGGGGATAAATCGCTAAGAATCAGCATACTCCTGTATTTTAACTGAAATGACATGATTATCAACAAAATGTTGCAGGAATATGGCATCTTCGTATTCTGTGTAACATGATGAAAAATCTGTCCTACTAATCGATATATTAATACAAGGTCGCACACTCTCTACCATTATACAGTTTCCTTTCGTAATTCATGACATGTAGTTTTAGCTCTTATTATGTCTTGAAATCTGATACATGGATACATAATTATATGTATATCAACAGAGGGGTAAGACTGCAGTGAGAAAGATATTCGAGTTTTGAATTAGGCTTATCATTGGTAATGAAAAAAAAAAAATCATCATCATTTCGTTTATTTTTGCAGCTCAATCAATATGACAAGAATCAAATTTTGATATTGATTTATTATTAATTATTTTATATCAATTTAGATAATAAATTTGAATTATCTTGTTACTGTTTGGTACTCAAAAGATGACTGTTGAATTATCATGACCGTTACAGTTGATATAGATATAAAAGATGTAGAGATATCATAAGTATCGGAATGGAAAAGCTAGGAATTTACAAAAGCATTTGAAACTATTTTCTCTCTTTGAAACCGGCCCTGGTGGGTGTTTGCTTAGAACGTCTGCTCTGGAATCAAGAGGTCGTAGGTTTGATCCCCAGCCATGTCATAACAAAGTCATAAAAAAATGGTGCTGGCTTTATAATCTCCTTTGTTTGACTCTCAACATATCAGGGTAGTTCCAGGACTGGTTGGCTTGGTGTTAAAAAGTCGGTGGGGTGTAAAATCCAACAAACAAACCTCTCTTTAAAACATTTTCCTGTCTCAAAGAAATTCTTCGGAGGCCATACTTTGGTTTTACAGGGAAGTTTAAGAATCTAAATCATTTACAGAAGCAGTTGGTCATTCAGTAATTTATATTAATGAATTATTGGAAATTTTTTTCCAGAATGTTACCACATGTATAAAATCAAGACGTGAAGACTGCTATCCTATAGAAATTTATATCAACAACAGAAACAGTCAGCCATCTGTATTTACCTTTTACATCATATAGATACATAATTAGTACATGAACAAAAAATTGCCTGAGGTTAAGGGTTAATAATTGGCATTTACTTCCAGGATATTACCATACAAACAAAGTAAAGGTGTATATTGCTATTCTATAGAAATCAACTTTCATCTGAAGCAAGTCTGCTTGCTTGCCTGTAAAGAACCCTAGGGCTGTCACTTTAGATGTAGGGGCATGTTGACATATTTGAAAGCACCACAGTATTTTCATCATGGCTCATTCTTTTTAGCTCACCTGAGTACTTGTGCTCAGGATGAGCTTTTGTGACTGCCTTTTGTCCATCATCCGCCATCAATAATTGCTTGTGAACACTCTAGAAGCCACAGTTTTGGCCAATCTTCATAAAAATTGGTCAGAATGTTTGTCTACATGATATCTCGGACAAGTTTGAAATTGATCATGTGGAGTCAAAAAGTATGCCACCAGGGCAAATTTTAGAAAAATCTTGTGAACACTCTAGAGGCTATATTTTTGTCACAGTTGTAATTTAACTTGATAAGAATGATGACTGCATGAAATCCCAGATGAGTGCAAATTAAGGTAGGATCAAAATCTAGGTCACTTAGTCAAATGTTAGAAAAACATTGCAAACACTTTAGATGCCACATTTTTTGTAATCATGCCTAACTCAGCAATCTTACTCAGGTGAGCGACATAGGGCCATCTTGGCCCCCTTGTTTACAGAGTTTCCCAATTCAATGAAGTTTAAGAATTGTCACATGTGGGGTATATCCAACAATTGCATGATTGCAGTACATGTATTTAAAAAAAAAATAGATAAACAAAGAAGAAAATAAATAAATTGTGATGTTAGGGAGTATTAATTATTTCATGTAAGATGATTTAGGTATAATCATGACATGCCCCTACATTATTTGAGATAGAAAGGGTTCTAGGCCCTACTCCCGTACTAACAACCATGACATTTCCTCAGATCCTCGACACCTTGCTGCCAGGAGAACCCGGTTCAGAGGTTATCTTCACTTACATCTATACTTGTGTTGTCTTGAATATCTATATATCTTCTCCTACTCTTGTTTCTTTTGTACCTAACATATTTAACTTCGTGAATATGTCAAGCTGACTGCAATGTCTATAAACTGATTATGTGGTGAAATAAGGTTTTTCAAAATGGCTGTTTACACTTCAATATGTGTAGCTGATTTTTTAACAGAGGGGGTTGAGTTCCGGTATAAGTGCATGTTTTATAAATGTAATTCACAACCCAAAGTCAAGAGTTTGGTCTACACTAAGGACACACATTTTTCAAGACCTTCCAAAGGCAAAGTACTGGTCCAAGCAAGGGGTCAATCAATGTAAAACACTTTTTTTCTGTTGGCTTTAAAAAAACATGCAATTTTGTTGATAGTTGACTTTTGTATAGAAGAGTAGAACGTTCAAATTCTACTTCAGAGTTGTCAGGAATATACACTGACCCACTGGAATACATTTTGTTTTATTATAAATCTGAGCTGTCAAATTTACAAGGGTTAAATCCTATAGCCTTTCACCACTTAGAGTTTGGTCACTCAGCTTTCATGTGAAGAAGCCTTCCAGGTTCCTTGAAGAGGTTCAGAGGGTGCCACACTTTTAATTAAAAGGAGGTGAGGGTAAACTTGAAAATCGTTAAAAACAAAGGTTGACATATTCACTGTTATATATGTATATGAATGCATTTTCTCTTTTTTTCAGGTGTGAATTTTATTTTTTGCAATACAAACATACTTACTTTTATTTTATTTTGCACATTATTTTAAACAGTGCCATATTAAGAGTGCATTAATTTAATTTATCCTTTGAAAACTTAAATATCAATTTAAGGTTGTATATTATCATTAATTATTATGTTCTTTTGAAACCTTGAAAAATGATTATGGGTGTATTTTCTTAATTTTTTTTTTTTTACATTTCAGCAAGATGGTATTTATTAATACCAGAGCTTAGGGTTTTTTGTTTATGTTTGTACAGTTTGATAAAAAAAGGGGTTCTTATTTGTTATTAATTATAGAATATGGTTCAGGTGGTTTTCTTCCTATTTGTAAGGTAATGTTTTTCCCAATGCCCCCCCCCCCCCCAAAAAAAAAAATCATATTTTTTTTATTTTTTTTAAGTGAATGTTTTATTTGTTATTATTTATTCATGTTTTTTTTTTTTAAAGGAAATGCCTCTCTAAACAACATGTTAGACACACAGAATTGCTTTTATGCTTCTTAAAAATTCCCAATTATGTGAAATATGTCAATGATTATTCCCAATTTGGGGCTAGCATCCCTTTCCCAAAATAGGCGGGAAAAACCCTGATGGTTATTAAGTAATATGACAGTTTATATAAACAAGTTGACAGTCTTCATTTTGTCAGTTTTTCATGTATTTTATTTCTTATGAAAGTTAATCTTTACACATGGATCATATGTTGTGTAGAAAATCATGTACATGCTTCACTTTTTAAAAAAACATACGGGTATGCTGTAATGATTTTTGTTAAGTTGTAAAACTGGAATATTTGTTAATTATTTTGTATTGACAATACTTGCTTATGCTATTGGTAACAAGACTGAGAAAAATTTATGAATGATACTTTTGAAGACTCAGTGACTTAACAGAAATCTGCAACTCTGATTTAGGTAAAGAGCAAGTCAAGAGAAGCTCTTGTTAAGTTGTAAGTACAATTGTGTGACCACAAGATAATGTGAGATGTGTAAAATTGCTCATATCAGTTTAAAAATAATCTGAGTTTTCTCTTCAATTTATTGCCAATTAAACCAAATTATGAATATGTATGTGTCTGATCTCTTTCATGAATGATACTGTAAAGCATCTGTCTGTTTAGCATCTACAAGATGTTAAGCAGCTCAGAGAGATCTAGTTCAAATCCTGTTGACTTGATTTTTAATCACAAGAAAAAACATTATTTGGGACGGTTTCATTTCATTGTTGAATAGGTCTTTGATGTATTATATCATACATAATATTCCTGAATTGCATTATGTTTAAGTGTGTATTACGATTTTATTTTAAATGAGAAGTACTGGTATCTTTTTTGTTCTTCTCAAGTCCACAATTTACAAGTCATTTTAAATATTTTCTGTGCATTTTTTATTCTATAATCTCCAAAAACAGGCATGTTTATTTATTTATGAGACTAAATTATCTCAATACCGTATGCCATTTTTATTTTTAGCTCACCTGAGCATAGCTCAGGGTGAGCTTTTGGGAGACTTGATTGTCCGTCGGCCGTCGTCCGTCGTCCGTCAACAATTTGATGTTTACACACTAGAGGCCACAATTTTGATCCAATCTTCCTCAAACTTGGTCAGAATGTTTGTCTTGATGATATCTTGAACCCTTTCGAAAATGGGTCAGGTTGGATCAAAAAGTAGGTCAGTAGGTCAAATCTTAGAAAAATCTTGTCGTCCGTCAACAATTTTGATGTTTACACACTAGAGGCCACAATTTTGATCCAATCTTCCTCAAACTTGGTCAGAATGTTTGTCTTGATGATATCTTGAACCCTTTCGAAAATGGGTCAGGTTGGATCAAAAAGTAGGTCAGTAGGTCAAATCTTAGAAAAATCTTGTTTACACACTAGAGGCCACAATTTTGACCCAATCTTCCTCAAACTTGGTCAGAATGTTTGTCTTGATGATATCTTGAACCCTTTCGAAAATGGGTCAGGTTGGATCAAAAAGTAGGTCAATAGGTCAAATCTTAGAAAAATCTTGTTTACACACTAAAGGCCACAGTTTTGATGCAATCTTCCTCAAACTTGGTCAGATTGTTTGTCATGATGATATCTCGAACCAGTTTGAAAATGGGTGGGGCGGGATAGAAATGTAGGTCAGTAGGTCAAATCTTAGAAAAATCTTGTTTATACTCTGAGAGCAACATTTTTGGTCCAATCATCCTCAAACTTTGGCAGAATTTGTCGATGATATCTTTTGTGGATGGGGTCAGAAAATTCCTGAACATTGTTTCACCTCATCATCTTAATTCTAAAGCAATCTGTTTTGTACAGGCAATGAATGATACTTTTCTCAGGTGAGCGATCTAGGGCCATCTTGGCCCTCTTGTTTTATTTTAGTACATGTGCATGCTTTATCACTGTATTACAATATCTATCTTGATTAAAGGAAAAATAGCAAAAGCATTAATCAATGAAGGATGTATTCTTCCTTATGAAGATATTAGAAGAAAAGGTATAGAAAGTCAAAGCTGACTGTAAAACTATAATTTGAAGTGCATATAGGAAGAGAACAATGATGAACTATTTTGCAGTCAGCCATTGAATTTGAGTTTAAAGTTCAATGTAACAATGTAGAAATGTTAACTTAACTAGAATCTGGAGGTCAGAAAAATTGATTATATAAAAGACTAGGAATATCATAGTTTGGGATTAGAATAAAGCTTCGAATATTTCTAGATGACATGACTGAAAAAGGTAAAGGTTAGTATATTCTTGAAGTATATCAATGTCTTCGATAGATTGGTTCTTTCACATAGCAATGTGTGTTCCAGACAAAGAGGAGACCCTACAGGTGGAGACATCGGACAATCGGACCGAGAGTCGGGCCTCCAGCCGCAGCTCAGGTCGAACTTCAAGGTCGAAAGGTAGAAAACGTGGAGTCAAAAGGCCCACCAAAATAAAAGAGGAAATGGACACCATATCAGAGAAACCAAGTGCAAAGGCCTCTAGGTGAGCCTGCCATTTCTAAAGTTTATATGACTTATCTTATATCAATACTGATTTATGTCATTTATATTGAAAGTGAAATTTTTAAGATTATTTAATCAAAACACAAAATTTTTTGAGAATGAATGGGTGTAGAAATGTCAAGTTTTAGTTTCATCAGACATAGCTTCTCATTTCTTTAAATTCATAATTGCATGTTCTTCCAAGTCCTTCTAACGTGTTTGTATTATATTCAAACAGACTATAAAATCAAATTTTGTTTGATGTTAATTTAGATTATACAAAGCATACACTTTCATATATTTTCTATTTAGAAATATGTTGGTAGCTTAGCATTACATGTATTTGTGTCATATATGAACCCATCAGGGATGTTAATTAACCCTTTCCCTCATATAGACTCATTTTGACGCACTCAATAGGTACCACATAAAGTCTGATCTGCAGAAAACCACAGTTAAACCTTACCAAATTTAATTACAAAATCCTCACAGGCTGATCTGGTTTTATGTTGTTCGCATAGGTCTTTTCATGGTTTCCTCTATGATGGAAAGGGTTAATTTGATAAGTATTAGCATTAGAATTTGTGTTGAAAATGATATATAGTAAACTATTTTCAATTATTGCTCACCCGTTTTATAATGTTTGGTGTAGAGAGGGTACAAGCCTGCTGTTGTTTAGGAAGGCCCAAGTGCACTGTCCGTACAGTGTCAGGTACACGCCCCTACCCCACCCACCAGTATATATACCTCTATCTACCAGTAATAATCTCCCTGTCGTCTTGATATGCCCAGTCTTACATCATGTTAAACTGTTGAAATGACAGATAAAATTGAAACACCAAGTATGAACTGTGTTTACAGAATTGTCTTCTGTCAACTGCACTTAGCATTGAGAAATAATTAAATACATTAGGCATATATATTCTCATTTGTGTTTCCTCTGTAACAAAACATATATATTTCATTTTTGTAAACATATTTCTAGGCTGTAATTTTTTTCTTCATAAAATATTAATTTTGAAGAAATGGTAATGAAAGGGATTGCATTATATGAAATACTTCTAGAATTTCACTTATAGATCTGTAGTCATAGTAAAAAGCAAAGCTGAGCAGGAGTAGATAAAATTGCAGGGAACAGTTTTTGGTGTATTCTGACCCCAGTGTGTTATCTCTTTATATTGGTAACAGGAATGTTTATAGATTGAAGTGATGTATCAATGGTACATAATTATATAATATACATATTTAGAATATTGATATTAATGTAATGGTATTAGTGATAGTATGGCTTGATTTGGGAAGCCATGGTGTGTGTACATTATATTATATATCATTGGTGATCATTCTAGGTGACTGAAAAACATTTAATGAATCTATATCTATTGTTTGTCTCAATAATATCTATTTCAGGGTTTCAGAATATTCTTTTGTAAAACAGAATATTTGTTCGTAGGTCTGTGCAATTTACATTTTCTGCATAAAGCTGGACAAAATATTAAATAAGTTTTAAATGTTTATCTTAATTCCTTACTTTCAAAGACTATTCGCTGTGAATCTTTAACTTCTGAAATACTCGAAATTGACAGTTTCAATCTTATTTAAACATTTTTTTTTGTATGTATTATAATTGGGAACAAGTTTTTTTACAACTTAAGCTAATTTAGTATTGAACCAGTACTATGCACCATAGAAAGCCTAAAACAAGAAATCACACACACCACCAGTAGGGATCTAACCTGCATCAAACCTGCAACCTATGGCCCCACTGCCAACCTTACCACTGCACCATGGTACCAATTTTTTTCTTCATTAAGTTAACCCTTCAGTACTCAGACATGTGGTACACCATATTAGACCACTGAAAAGACATACCAGTGTTCTGTTATAGAAACAGTTCCCAGTCTTAACAGGCATTAAACCACATGATCCCTGAGGCACAGAGCAGTAACCAACAGTGTAAAACCTAATCAGCCTGTTGGTGACCTTTGTACTCAGGAAGCTTGCAGGATTATTTCGTAGTATGCAATGGCAAAGGATTAATAAAAAAACGTAAGACTTCAAATATAGAGGTCCCCTCATCTGACTGTTATTTCTGATGTACTGTTTAGCTTTTTTTTTTCAGGTTCAACAGATCACTTTTAAAATGCATTATATTTTTTCAGATATATGTATTAAATTTTTTATATCAAATGTTTATTTTATGCAGTGTGGATACATTAAAGCTACTCGAAGAGAGTGAGAGAGACAGGTACCTTCCACACGTGTGTGGTTCTCACAGGGTCGTGTGTATGTGTGTTGTGTGTGCTGATTGGCCAGTCTCGCTGGCGGACAGATATCTGAGGGGGATGTGCCGCGTGTCATCTCTTTGCAATATCTCGATCTCTGCTTTCACAGTCTTCATCTCAGCAGACCAGTTATACATATCAGTGCATTTATTTTGTATAACATTCACTCCTTTAATTTCTACTTTATAAACAGTCCCAAAATAGGCAGAAATCATGCATTCATTTCAGTATATATTTGAGCACACTGTTGAATAATGCTGAAATATCTTTTATTCTAATGTGCAGTGTAATATGGTTAAATATTTGAAACTTTTGGCTTGACATAATATCTGGTTAAATTTAATATTAAATTTCAGCATTCAAATATGAATCAGAATTGATTTTAAATCAAGCATATACATTTGTTTATAAAGTGCATAGAACATTGAATATCTTAAAGTTATTTGAACTTTTTACCAAGAATTGTCCATTCACCTGAATGTTAAAAACATACAGTTAATACCATTATGTTTTCCAAATTACCGTAACCAAAACCTGAACATGCCATAATTTTTGGCTTTTATTCCTTGCAAACAAAAGGTTCAATAGATTGCTCAGAAAAAAAAAGAAGCCAACTATCCAACAATTCTAAGCACTGTCTTATTTTATATCACATTATCACAATATTGTAATTAGATACATTTATCATCCTTTGTCTTGGCCTATCATTTATTCTCTTTCATGTTGTTTTTTCACAACACACAAACAGATGTTTCATCTGTTATACTTTACTAGCTGTTATATACCATACTAGAGGTTATTTTTATCAGCAAAATACTTTGTGGTTTTGATATAATTTCTGTAATTATTTATTTTCTTTGAAACTTGTGGCAGGTTGATGTTTCTACCTGGGTGTCTCTTTCTCCACCTATATTAGCTGAATATTTCTAAAAAACTGTCACATCAACAGTAACACCAATATAATAATAACATCATATTTTCTTTGATTGACATGAAAGAAGGTTTTCTGTGTTTCCTAACCCGATGTTTTTGATAAAAACTCAATATAAATAACCCATATCATCTTAATTGCACTAAATCAATAAAGATTGCCATAATTGTTAAAGGCGATAAAACACACATATAACATAAATGTGTATAACATATAATTATCAGGATGTCATATTTATATTTTTTTTGATCTCAGGCACTCATAATGCTTTAAAAATATTCTTTTATTCTGATTTTAAAATGTTTACTGCCAATCCATTTTTGCAGTTCTAGTTTTTGCATTTACAGATCAACCAAAGAAGTATCCTTCAGTATGGTATATAACCAGCAACACTTCATTTATTTCTAATATATTATAACACATTATATTTTGTCTCTGAATATCATATCTTATTTCTTATATAGATTTGTTGCAACTCTTTAACTTATTATGGTCAGTTCTCCTTAAAATGATGAATACGGGTAGTAGTTAATTATAGGAGAAAAAAATAATAATGGATTTGAAAAACAAAACCAAAAGCAACAACAACAAGGACATACATGGTATGAGCAAGTGTTTATAGCTAGAAAATGCATCAGTGTGAAGTGCCAAAATTTTTTAAACTATTAAAAGTAGGGAGAGGAGATGGGAAATATTACTATGGAGTGTGAGAAAAGTTATTATTATACCCCAAGATATGATGAACTATTTTGCAGTCAGCCATTAAAGTGGAGTTTAAAGTTCAATGTAACAATGTAGAAATGTAACTTAACTAGAATCTGGAGGTCAGAAAAATTGATTATATAAAAGACTAGAAAAGTTATTATTATACCCCAAGATATGAAGTATATAGGAGCGATATGGAGTCACGTTTGTCAGTCTGCCAGTTGGTCCATCTGGCGACAAGATTTGTCCATCCTGTTTCTTAGCTACCTTTGAATGGATTTTAATTTAACTTAAAAGTACCAAGCCTAGTTGCGCATATCATTGACACATCTTGATTTGCTTGATTTTAATTGAGTTATGGCCCTTTGTTATAGTTCTTAGATATATTTTGTCTGTGTTATTTCTCAGCTATCTTTGCTCAGACTTAACTCCACAGCATTAATAAGTACTAAGCCTAGTTGTGCATATTGTTGGCACATCATGACTGGTTTGATTTTATATGAATTACAGCTCTTTGTTATATTTATTGAAAATATTTTGTCCTTTGTTCCTCTCAGCTATCATCGGTTAGATTTCATTTAACTTCACAACAATCTTAAATACCGAGCCTACTTGCTCACATTGCAGGCATGTAATGTTTGCTTCATATTTTAATTGAGCATTGAGGTAATCCCCCCCCCCCATCTTATTTCTTTATATATTTTATCTGCTCCATTTCTCAGCTACTTTTGGTCAGATTTTGATTTAACTTAACAGTATTTATAAGTACCAATGCTAAATGGACATATCCCCTGCATGCCATGAACAGTTTAATTTTAATAAAAAGTGTATAAGCTCTCCGGTTTTGGTGCATTTTCATTGTTATCTTCCAACTGTGTCAAGAATGCATCTGAAATGGTTACAGTTTCTGTGACAAAGTGGTATATGGGGTTATTCATCATCTTCAATAATAGTTCTTGTTTTTTTGAACTGAAATAAAAAAAAAGGATTTTTCTTAAATAAGTTCAACAACTTAGATCTTCAAGCATGATTCTGACTTTTCTTTGTAATTCATTATGATCAGAGAAAAGGTAGGAGTAGAGACAGCTGTGTTTAAAGTGGCTCGATTTGCCCTGGATAATCGCGAGCGACAGAAGAGTAGGAAGCTAACATTTGATGACTTTGTAAAGAAAACAGAGGCAGAGACGAAACAGAGATTTGCCAAGAAATGGTCGACGTATGTACATGCGGCATGTCGACAGTTGATCTCTGGTTGTGTTGGTTGTGAGACGGTTATTTGGGAGTTATCATTGGTTTTGATTAGTTATTGTTTAGCATAGTTCTTTGTGATTGCAGCTGTTTTTATCTAAATAGCTTTGTACAATACATGATACAAAAAGCCTGTTTAAAGATGGTGATATTTTAAAGTAAACTTATTGTAAAGATAGCATTTATCATTGCTGTGAGGAAATAACTGCAAGTCATTTTCATTGACTTCATTGAATGTTATGGATAAATTGTCAAATATCCATGATGGTTACCATAGCAACAAATGAACCATATTTTTATAATTTGATATTAGATTTATGAAGAGAAAAAAATCAGGATATTTTTGTTTCATAGATTCAACAAAGCTATTTTCTTGAAATTTGCTGTCTTTACATAGAAGTGATTGAATTTGTAATTTCAGTTTTATTTTCTCTTTGTTAAATTCATTTGCTGTTTACTCTTCAACATTAAAACTATGAATATTTGGCCCTGAAGTAAAAGTGATTCTCAGTGTCAATTTCAGTGTAAACTCATCGGAATTCATTTTCAGCACTTTCCCCAACCTAGCCTCTCATAGTGGATAATTCAAGCTCTTACATAGTTTAATTAAGTTAGGCAAGTTGATGAGTGAAATTGGCCTTTTTGATTTAAATATGACCCCATGGACTTTGATTTCTTTTGTTATTAACATAATTTTTGATAATAACTACCACACTAATTATCAGTTGTACTTACAGTTCTGTAAGTAGCAAAAAATAAATTAAGGAAACCAGCAGTGCATGTCTCAGTACAATTTATAAAAATAATGTTGACCTTTGACCTTTGACCTTTCAGTGCGGCAGGTATAAAACAGTATTACCTACAGAAGAATCCAGGGCAGCTTGTGAACATTCTCGGGAAGCTGTTCGTGTTTGCGTACACATGGAGTGTCGGTGGCAATTTCAAGCGCCAGGAGGACACAGATGAAGACGATGCAAGCAGCCGCCGCACAGGCTTGGACAAAATTGAGAAGGAACAATATATTAATATCTGCAATGAATTTGATAATTTCATGCGAGAACTATTTGAAGTGGAACCACCAGTGGGTAAATATACATAACCGTAGATTTATAAGCTGTAGAATGCTGAAAATAATATTCATCTGTTTCTTGAATACCATTTGATTTTTAAAGATAAAGTAGAATGGTATTTGGAATAGCCAGTATATTTAGAATATACAGTCGAACTTGTTTTAGCGGTCACGTGTATTAAGCGGTCACCATGCCTTAAGCGGTCACTTCAGGTCCCCCCGAGAAATTTGTTCTTTAAATGTCGTGTAATCAGCGGTCACGTGTCTTCTGCGGCCAGCAGTCACCTTTGATGGTCAAATCCTTCTTTAATTGACTCCTAATTAGCGGTCATCGGCACCCAATCAACAGATGCAGGTGCAGACGGTCAATAGTTGTCTCGCGCCGTACACTTAACCGCTAATTGCATACCCCCCACCCACTGTCATAATTGTTCCATTCATAGAGTGTGCAAACAAAGTACGGTGTGAATTGGTATTTGACACGTTGTTATTTGATGAATGACCCATCAGCCAATGCCCAGTGTTTTAATTACCTTCGATAGCTCTTGATGTAATCACAGTTTGGGCAAAACACTCCATTTCGGTAATCAGTAAACAGAAAGCTGACTCGATTTGCGTACGCTCCATTGAAGATCGCCGAAACTGTTTGTGTTTTGAGTTTGAATAATTAAATTCGGACATGTTTCATCTTTGTGAGTATAAAGAATGAATAACTGAAGTCGAATAATTATAGAAATTTAACAAAAAATGATGTTAAAAACAATAAATCATTGGCGGTATAAAATGGAATTTCTAGAACAATTCGAAACGATGTCGAAACGAAAATGCCTAACGTTAGAACAGCGAATGAAAGTAGTGAAGCTTCTGGATGCTGGAAAAGGCTCAAGAATCTTGGCATCCGAGTTCAACGTGGGCCGGACTCAAATCCAGAACATTGGAAAAAGAAAGAGAGAAATTCTTGAAAGAGTTTGAAAGCGAGAACTCCACGCTAAAACGACCGCTAAAACTTTATTTATGTTCTTTTTTCTATTGTTTGAAAGATGAGAGGATAGGATGAGAGAAAGAAAAAAAAGATAATGGTGTGATAAGAGAAAAAAAATAGAGAGAGGAGAGGAAGAGGGAAGGAAAATAGACAAGGGAGAAAGAAAAAGTGGTATTAATTATAATAAAAAAATAACTCAACAAACATACACACATACAGAAGACATAATAAATAAATAAAGACAATAACAAACATGCACACATACATAAGTACATATAAGTACATATACATTATATAGGTGCACCTGAAATATGGCTGAAGTCATATTTTGTCTTAAGCAGCCAACTTGTCTTAAGCAGCCAATCTCGGGTCGTCCCTTAGGTGGCTGCTTAAGACAAGTTGGACTGTACATTCATTAAGAGCTTTTAATTCTTCAAGAATTTATTGACTTTGAGGCAAATTTTAGCACTGTAACATTTAACCTGAATGTAAATATCATACAATTTAATTTCAATGATTATGCTTAGATTGGCCTTGTATCCTTCCTTAACCTTTCTTTGAATTCTTTTATAGACATATACCATTAGTAGAAATCAGCAAGCTGCACTTTATATTTGTACATGTGTCAAAGATAGAGATTCAGACTGATTATTAAAGCTGCTCATTCACAGATGATCCGTAGAAATTAAAAAATTTTCTTCTCTCCCTCCTTAATGTTTCCTGAAAAATAAACTAGGTCATATTGCATGGAAAATGTTATTTCCGTAATTGAAACTTCAAAGAAACCGGTTAGATATAAAAATAGGGTATCCCCAAAGCACTTGTGCTTGCAGTACCACATGATACATTCCGCAACATGGCGTGTTCACCAGTTCAGGGAAATGGAGTTCGTAAGTTCAGCCTATGAAGTTAGCGTATGTGTGAAGAGTGATCAGCCAAGTGATGGAAAATGAAAATAGAATATCTAAATATATGTTTTCAATACCATCTGTGACAGTATTGCTTGTGATGGGGAAACCACCAATGTTTTTACAATCACGGTTGGTTGCAGCAGATGACCATGCATATGTAGATGGGTATAATATTGATAGATGTAATACACACATAAAATTAAAAATCAAATTTTAGTCCATAGATCATCTGTGAACGAGCTGCTTTAAATGATGCTTTTGTATTTCAGGAGTGAGGCTTCCGACAGGGAACAGAACCATATACAGCTACTTTATTGACATGGAGTCCGGTAACTTTGTCCCCTGGGATGCCTTGGTACCCTCCACCAAGTCTCTGATAGAGAAGGGGGCCATCATCACCATTGGTAAGAATTGTCATGGTGCCTGGTGTATAGGGATGACACTTTTCCAGTGATTGGCAGATTTCTGCTTTTTTTTTAATTGTTCATTTTTGAAATCTGTGAATCCTAAATGGCCCATTTGCTTATCAACATTTCAGTTTTTAGACTGGCAGCATATCCACTGTCTAAAGTAGGAGTAATTCAAAAATAGCAACACTAACTGTCTTTCCCAAAACATACAAATTTAGCAGCTAATTTGAAATATCTGTAGTTATTAACTCTCAGATAAAATTAAATAAAAAAAAATGATCAAAGTACAAATGTACTTGTATTTGCAAAGTACTGTATACATACTGTACTTTTGTGACAATTCATGCTTTAGAGGAGGTTTTAATTATTATCACACACAATAATTTGTGAAATCCCCTTATTTCTGCTCCACAGGTGAGACAATGGGTGTGTCAATGGACCAGAAGAAAAGTCCCGCTGATGATGCTGACATTGTCCCCACTGTTGATGTGATCCGCTTCTCCTTCCTCACCAGTCTCCTCTCTGTCAACAAACATCCCATTCTTCTTACGGGTAAGTGTCCCCTGTAAGTCAGACCCATTTAGTGCTTGTTTAAGTTGAATTAATACTTATTTGACAGTGGTTCAGTTTTAAAACACTGCTAAAAGTGCCGTTCTCAACAAGAAAGTTTGTGGTTCATGACTCTAAATAATCATTAAGACTTTTATGATATCATTTACATAAACTTTTATTTTCTTTTTCCCAATTTTTTGTTTCTTCTTCTTCTTAATATTATTCTTTCTCGCGCCAGCAACTTTGTACAGACCATATCTCAGAAGGTCACGCCCCACCCCCTCAGTTTTACTTATGGCCTTATATCTCAAAAAATGTTCAGATCCCCACCCCTAAACCATATATATTCTTGTTCCTCATGATGAGACAGATTGAATGGCACTACTTTGGTCTCCCTAGGTCACCAGGGGCAGGCCCTTCCCCCTCAAATTTACTTATCACTTGTATCTCAAAAACTCTTCAGATTCCCACCCCTTAACCATATATATTCTTGTTCCTCATGGTGAGACAGATTGGATGCTACTTCTTTTATGTTCACATGGGTCACCAAGGGGTCAGGCCCCACCCCCTTACTTTTACTTATTACTGGGCTATTTCTTAAACTTCCTTTATTACTTGTTTTTATCTAAATTTGTTCTGTATATGGTTTGTGTTCCATAAGATGAAACATTTAGAAAATGTTATGTCTAGTTTTTCTTAATCCTCTGATATGACTGAATAATATAGTTAAGTCATCTGATAAATTGAAATCATTCGTTGACCACCAGTACGTTACCTTTGCAGGAGAGTCTGGCGTTGGTAAGTCAGCAGTCATCAACTACACACTGAAACGGCTCAGCAAAGATGGTGGCATGTCAACAAAGAGTGGCACAGTGCTGGGCAGCATATTTAACTTTTCCGAGAAGGGTACCTCCCTGCTGGAAAACATCAGTAACCTGACCAAATGGGGACAGGAAGATGACGACAAGGTTGGCATGGACATCCTGCTGGGGGCGAGGCCCAAGACCAGCACGGGTGTCATCAGCTCTATGATCCAGTTCTCAGCCCAGACCACTTCTGCTCGTCTCCAGGCCCAGATCAAGCATAATCTGATACAGAAGGGCAGGAACACCCTGGGGGCTCCCAAGGGGCGCAAGGTAAGTTACTAATTTCTTCTGAAAATTTCAGACTATATATGTCCTAAGTTCTTTAATGTTGAGGTATGCAATATTCATACATATGCAGATAACAATCCCAGATACATATCAATTATTGTACTTAAGTCATCTATAATTTCCAAGTCAAAATAATTTTGCAACAATTTTCAAGCCATCTTAAAGAGTAGCATTTTGATAGAATCATTTGATGTATAATAAATCAAGAGTGCAGAAATGAGAAAAGTTTACTCAATTCCTTAAACAAAAAAATGAAATTTATATTTTAACCCTTTCCCTCATAGAGGATACCATGAAAAGACCTATGCGAACAGCATAAAACCAGATCAGCCTGCGAGTAACTTGCAGGCTGATCAGGTTTTATGCTATTCGCTGCTCCTCAGTGGTCTGGTAATGAGGATTTTGTAACTAAATTTGGTAAGGTTTGAGTTTGGCTTTCTGCAGATCAGGTTTTATGTGGTACCTACAGAGTGCATCAAAATGAGTCTGTATGAGGGAAAGGGTTATCTAATATATCCATGACCTATTTTGAAAATGTAAATAATGTAGAAATATTATAAGGGAAATCACAATGTGTAGTGGTGGTAACAATGACATCTCCCTGATTAGGTGGTGCTGTTTGTTGATGACCTCAACATGCCGGCTCCAGAGGTATACGGGGCACAACCCCCGCTGGAACTCCTGCGACAGTTCCTTGAGCTGAATGGTTTCTTTGACACCAAGAAGAATGCTTGGAAGGTAAGTTCTACTCCTGCATAAAGAACTGGTGTGAATCAAAGCAAGATTTGTTATCATAAAATATGATTTTGAGGATGACAATATTGTGTCAATGATTTGATGGTTTTTATGTCATATTTGTTTGTGCTTTTAAAATAGACTCTAGAACAACTAAAATATTGAATCTAGTGAATAATGTTGAGATTTCAGTCCTTTTTAAACATCAGAATTATTTTGAGTCATAAAAGATATCTTTAATGACAAGTAAGTTTGGTTTTTCACTGTATCTATGAAGGTTTTAGCATATGCAAATGGTTTCGTACTTGGAAACAGCCAGATTAATAAAGAAAAAAAAGGATTTAATATATTTTTTTTAAAAAAAATTTTTAAAACAACGGCTTAAAAAGAGCAAATGTGTTTGTATTTGATACTGTTTGTAAGCAGTTGGCCAAGTAATGCATGGAACTTAAATTTTCAGTTAAACTTGAAAAGTTTTTTTTTTTTTTATCTTACCGGGGTAGTTATGCAATCATTTATATAATAGACAAAATGATGTAAAAATTCACTTGAAAAAGCACATGACATGCAACCCACTAATGATATGCTTTTGTTCCCATGTACAGGAGATCATGGATGTGACAGTTGTGGCAGCCTGTGGACCTCCTGGTGGTGGGCGCAATCCTGTCAGCCCCCGGCTCCTCAAGAACTTCTGGTAGGGCTCCCATTATTGATGCTGAACAGCATGTTTATCGTTTGTAATAACTTGCAAAAATTATAGTAGCCGATGGGTAAGACAGCAATCTGTAATAAGATTGTTAGAAGTATAGTGGGAAATGACAGAGTAATGTCTGTCATCTCTTTAACTTAAGATTTAAAAAAATTTCTTTCATATAAACATCTCCTTCCATTCTGAGAAGCATATTTACAGTAAATGGCAATCAGGCTATTGTTCTCCAATAGCCTAGATATTTTAAGGTCCAATATATACCCCCTTGACCTTGACCTCTTGTATTGCAGCATGTTGGCATTCCCCCAGCCATCCACACGATCCCTGCAGCACATATACCAGGTACAGCTGGGACGGTTCCTGCAGGACGGAGACTTCTCACCAGACGTCGTTGAGTGTCTCTCCCCCCTCGTCAATGTGTCAATATCTCTGTACTACAACATGTGCCGCAACATGCTCCCAACGCCTGCTAAATCTCACTACACCTTTAATGTTAGGGATTTGTCGAAGGTAAGGCTACACCAAATAGTCTTGTTGATATTTCATTAAAAAAAATATAAGGAAATAATTAAAGTTGAGCTTGAATTTAGAAGTTATACTTGCATAAACGTTCAGGCATACTAATGATAATTTAAAAGGAAGTAAATTTTTACCTTGTAAAAAAGATTTTTGAAATGCCATTGGATAAGCAGAATTGAGCATAGTATTAAACCCTTTGTTTATTTATTAGATACACATTATGAATTACTGTTGTATTATGAATATTTAGCACTTGCTGCTTTGTAAAATGATAGAATATGATAAACAAGTTCATGTTAGTCACATGGTATGGTATATTCTGAAGAGTAGACCAAATATGTTGGAGGAGGTCAAGACAAAGCCTGTTTTAATCACTAGATTGTGCAAATCTGCTTGTTGACCTATTTTGGGCAAAGATGTGACCTATTTTATCTAAACATTGACCTATATATTCATATTTTCATAACCTTGACAGTGTTACCTTGAAGAACCAGTATATATAAAGTCTGACTTGTCTTAAATCAATCTTGACTTATGTTGACCTGACCTTGAATTGTTTACTTGACCTTGACCTATATTGCAGGTGATACAAGGCATGCTGCAGGCCAACAACTCAGTGATGGTCAGTAAGGACAATGCAGCTCAGTTGTTTGCCCATGAGGCCACACGAGTGTTCCATGACAGGCTCATCAGTAGTGAGGATCGAACCCTCTTCTACCAGGCTCTCTCAGACAACTTACACGATTACTTTAAGGTAATATAGCCTAGTATTCAGCAGAGCTACTGATGGGACAGGAATTTGTCATGTGCATTGGAATTTAGTTTTAAAATAAGCTTTATTATACTGTTTAAAGTTTTAACAAAGATATGACTATGAGTTTTATGTTTATTTATCAGATGTGTTTCTTATACAAACATTGAAAGGTCAGATTATGATAGATTTTGACCTCAATTCATCTATAATGGAGGCAATAAACGGGGTTTCTTATGTAGGGACCTCAAAAAAAAAAAAAATGGCTACGGGAACAAGAATCAGATGATGGGCTCCATATTTCTGCTCTTTAACCAGAGTAAAATTCATTATTAAGTGATATCTTAAAAAATAAGATCACCTTTGGGTGACAGTGGTCATGTAGTATTAATTTGTGGTCTGATAATCAGGTAATATTACAGTATAAATCCTGATCTGAATATGGAGATGGTCTTTATATTAATGTGGTCTTTAACCCTTTCCCTCATATAGATCATTTTGACGCACTCAATAGGTACCACATAAAGCCTGATCTGCAGAAAACCACAGTCAAACCTTACCAAATTTAATTGTAAAGTCCTCATTTCCAGACCACTGAGGAGCAGTGAACAGCATAAAACCTGATCAGCCTGCAAGTTATTCGCAGGCTGATCTGGTTTTATGCTGTTCGCATAGGTCTTTTCATGGTGTCTTCTATGAGGGAAAGGGTTAAATGATTTTTTCTCTTTTTAAAGAGAAATTTTCTCATTTAAACCTCTCTTAAGGGCCCATTTAAGGAAGTCAAAAAAGGTGGCTGCTGAGCCCAGGTGACTGTTGTTTGAAGGTCAGCTTCATAATAAGATCCCACCTAAGGAATATTGTGTGAGGCAGGTTAGCTGCTTAGTACAGTTAAAAGTTAATGCAATCCTGTGTTTAGTTACTGCTAGCTGTTGCCCACTCTACAATACAACAGGAATGCAAATACTAGCTTATGATTGCTAGTGGTATACAACCACAAGGGAGGTTTATTTATACACAGGGTGATTTCAGGAACATTTTAGTTTCATAGATTAATCTGGAGTTAAACCTTTGATATACTAAGACTTGTTTGGATACATTGACAGACAGAGAAGACCTTCCAGGAGCTGTCTGATCAGGGTCTCCTCTGTTTGCTCACACAATAATTGTAGCTCAGAATCTACACACAATAAGTGTAGCTCAGAATCTACTCACAATAATTGTAGCTCAGAATCTACACACAATAATTGTAGCTCAGAATCTACCACAATAATTGTAGCTCAGAATCTACACACAATAATTGTAGCTCAGAATCTACACACAATAATTGTAGCTCAGAATCTACACACAATAATTGTAGCTCAGAATCTACACACAATAATTGTAGCTCAGAATCTACACACAATAATTGTAGCTCAGAATCTACACACAATAATTGTAGCTCAGAATCTACACACAATAATTGTAGCTCAGAATCTACACACAATAATTGTAGCTCAGAATCTACACACAATAATTGTAGCTCAGAATATACACACAATAATTGTAGCTCAGTATCTACACACAATAATTGTAGCTCAGAATCTACACACAATAATTGTAGCTCAGAATATACACACAATAATTGTAGCTCAGAATCTACACACAATAATTGTAGCTCAGTATCTACACACAATAATTGTAGCTCAGAATCTACACACAATAATTGTAGCTCAGAATCTACACACAATAATTGTAGCTCAGAATCTAAACACAATAATTGTAGCTCAGAATCTACACACAATAATTGTAGCTCAGAATCTACACACAATAATTGTAGCTCAGAATCTACTCAGTCTTCATGGCAAAGAAGAATTCATTGTTTTTATATATACCATTTAAAGTCCAGTTAATTAATAGTCATGAAAAATTAATACATGAATATTCATAAGGTAAAGGAATAATTATACAGGTAAAATGGAGTCCGGAGCAGCTTCAGACAGAACATGTCATATTTGGGGATTTCTTTGATATTGACGACACTGCCTCATCGACGAGGGTCTATAGACCGATCACTGACCAAAATAAGATTCGTCAAACATTAGAGGAGTTCTACATGCGCATGAACTTTGGAAATACCAAGGTATGTTAAGCATTGATAGATCATCCTCCTTGTTGTTTTTTATGAGTATAAATGTTAAATATGAACTTTGGAGCCATTATAATAAAAAAAATTGTAACTCAGATTTGGTTAAAGAAAACAAAACAGCAGCACATTCTAAGTGAAGCTTAAAACACTTCATTATTATCCTTGCTAATGATTTATTACTTAAGAAAGTATTATGGCTCTGTTTATCATGTAAGATATTATATTATTAATATTTGTATTGAATTTTGTGTCTTGAAATTTCTGTTGTATAATTATGGTGACAAGGTATATGTATGTTGCTAATGAAATTAATAACTATTTCTTAATTACCTCATTTGTGTATGCACTTATTCATTTATGCTCTGAACATACATTTTATTGACTTGTAAATATTTCATCATAGAAAAATGCATGAGCAATGGATACACTATTGTATGTGTAATCCAGTGATAACAGGGTAATTTGATAAAAATTTACATAACATGTTTCCTCCAACATGTATGTAAGTGATTGATATAAAAAGAAATACGATTTGATAAATCCCACAAAAACACATGTAAAGATTATCATTTATCAACACCTTCATCAGGATAATGTAAATAACAACAAGCGGAAGTTACATCATAAATGTAACATCATAACGCAGTAAACTGTACGTTATATAAATGTACCTAGCTTTCGGATTATAGAATGCATAATTTCCTAAAGTATGAATAAATGAAAACCTTTTTTTTTTTAAAGATAATAGGTGAGGAAGAGAGACAGACAAACAGAGTAAGAGAAAGAGAGAAAAAGAAACAAACAGAAAGATGGAGACAAATAGAGAGAAGGAAAAGCAAACAGAGAGTGAGAAAGAGAGAAACCAAGCATGAGAGAGAGGTCATTAGTGTTTACTCAATCAAGAGGGTTTTTGTTTGTTTGTTTGTAATTCTGAAATAACTTTTTTTTCTGCATTCTGCAATTTCAGGGAGATAAAAAGGTAGATGTGTATAAAGAGTTGATATGTTTGTTGCCCAGTTAACATTTCTGCTGTGGATTTATGTCCTGAGTGTATGTCCATCAATGTGGATAAAGCAAGTTTCTGAGTAAAATGAGAAAAAAAAAAGCTAGTCCATTCAAGTTTCAGTAATGCTAAAAGTTTGCTACCTATATATTATATGTTTTGAATGTCCAATATTTTTCTGAGAAATTAGTGGAGACACATGTTTGAGCCAGAAGAATTTAAAAAAAAATGTTATGGTCACAATTTGACAAATATAAGTTAATGTGTTATCTGCTGTAATCGAGGTGACACATAGGGATCATTTTTCTGTCGTATGTCTGTCCTTCACACATTTTACGTCACGCTTGTCTGTCACACTTTTTCCATCATGCTTCAGCAGGTGACACAAGTGTTCCACAGAACACTCTTCTTTACATAGATACTCTTAAACGTATACCATTTGCCATTTTCATTTCAAGGTATACATGTCATGTGAAGATATTTTTTCCAAGCCTTCTACCTTTCTCTTAATTTTCTTCCCCTGAAACTTAAATAATTTCTCATTGATTACATCACTAGTATAGTCTTATAAATTCGTTCCGCGGCATGACTAGCAGGATTTACATTCCTTATTTAAGGATAAAACCAGCATACCCAGAGAAAAGCCATATTACTCAATGGGCCACTACAATACCTTGTAACATATACCTGGATACTACATATGAGACAAGGGTTGAACCTGAGAGACATTGGTCTTGGAAGCCGTCTGTCTGTCACACTTTTTCCATTACACTTTTAAGCAGAGGTGACACATTGGGATCACTTTTCCGTCGTCTGTCCATCACACTTTTTCCGTCACGCTTCAGCAGGTGACATACGTGTTCCAGAGAACACTCTTGTTTATTCTGCAATAACTCCTGCTCTATTCATGCTATGAAAATTTCATTGATGGACAGAGCTTGACAAGAGGAATTGTCATGCACAAGGTACATAACTCTGGCATCAATATTTTTTTTTAGTTATAACCCTTTTTCTGTCACTCTGTCATACTTTTTCCATCACACATCAGTCGGTGACACATGTCACACTCTTTTTCATTGTTAAAAACAGGAAGAAAAGGTCTTTAAATTGTTTTCATTTTATGGTTATTGAAACATTTCACAATCCCATTTGAAAGTTCTTGTTGTTGTTGTAGTTTAATGCCTAAACTCTATTTCTGCTGCTAACCATATACATTTACAACTTATCTTAATCAATGTTGCTAAAAACCAGATTTAACTAACATGCTAATTGTTTATTGTATAACTGCTTGTTTTATGTTTGCTAAAAAAGTGAGATTGCTACACTTCATAAGTATGTAAAAACCTTTTTTCATAATTTTAGCGCAAGAAATTATATACTCAAATTCGTCTGGAGGCATGTATATAACAAAGCAGTACATAAATGTAGGGGCGAATGCATACTGTAATATGGGCAAATAGAATACTCATAAGTTTCTGCCAGAAATTTTAAATTGAATTGATTATTCCTCTTAATATAAAATATACAATTTTGATTTATATTAATTATATCAATAGGCATTGATTTTAAAAATGTGTTTAAAGGTAGGCAATGGATGGTAAAAGTGAAGATCACCATTGTAGTAACAAATATGGTGAGCTCTAAATAATAGGGGTACTAATGATTAAATCTTAGCAGGATTAAACTTGTAATTCAGGATTAATGAATAAAAATAAATAGCAAATTAACTTAGAATTAGACTCATACATTTAAAAAAAAAGTTCATGCATGTCATATATGAAATGACAATTTCCCTTAATCTTAAATCATGACTTTTTCCAATACAAAATAGTCAGTGCACAGAATCTGATAGCAAAGCAAATATACACATGCATAAAAAAATGAAATTACTTCCCTTTATTGCAGCTTATTTCTTGGCATGATTTGCCACTGTCCAAAGTAAGCCTTGGTGTGACTGTAGAAATAGGTAGTCCTGTATACATTGTATCATGCCCTGTCATGTCCAAGTATAATCCCTCAATCTTCTCTTGCTGATTGATTCCCTCTTGTCTCTACAACTGGGCACCAACCATTTTATTTCAATATGGAAGGCACATATGATAGTCAGTTGATAGCCAGGTTCAAACTTACTTTCTCATGCAGCTTTTAGGAGAGTGAACCTGACAGAAAAATCTCAATATGTTAAACGGATCATTTTCAATGATAGTATCAGAATTAATTAAGGTATATCCATGTAGATCTGTAATACTTTACTTGTGTACTTCTTATTCCTGTCATTTTGTGTACATTTTCTGTAGGTCTTGTGAACAAACTTCCTGTGTACAAACTTCCTGTGTACAAACTTTTAGCTTATATGCACATAGGTTGTGTGCATTTTTTCACTTTGTAGGATAAAAAACATAAGATACCTGTTGATGTCTACTGCAGTCCTCAACTTAAGATTAAAATAAAACTTGTATCATTCTTTCAGTGCTCAGTTCTCAGTACTTTATATTGCTTACTCAGTTATTTCCCTTGAAATGGAGTATCTTATCTAGACTACATCTCAGATCTTGAAACTTTTGTCAGTTTCTTCCAGTCTATCATCATTAAATCTATAATTAGTTTTCTGGCTCTTTTTCTCAGATCTGCAAAATGAAACTTTTGTATGTAGCTAGGTATCCCTCTAAAACTTACCCAGGCAAAAATTCTTTTTTGACACATCAACAATACATAATTCAATATATAGTGAGTGAACAAATTAACTAGATTCCAGATCTCAAAGAATACTTGAGTAAGGTTACAAAGCTCAAACCAAATGAATTATACTCATGAATCTAATATTTATATGCATATTTTGAGTTTGTGCATAAAAATCATATTAAAGTAAATTTTTATAAAGGTGCCAGGTAGGTATCATCTGCATTGTCGTGTCCCATTCTGTCTGCTTTACAAAAAGTTCAATATGTTTTCATGCTGTGTAGCAGGAATATACATCACCTTCAGTGATAGATGTAGTTATTTTGATGAAAACAGGGCCTGAACTCTATACCTAGTGGTACCATATTGGCATAAATCACTGTCCCTAACCTTGACATTTGTCACTTCAACAGACAGTCCAACAGTGGCGGGAACTCGACAACTATTACTCATGGATGGTACTCAATCTAGAAATTTACCTTTTTCTACATTTTGATACCAATTTCTCCCAATTAATCTATTAATTAATAGAAAAACGCATGAATCCAGATTACATAAATAAAAGTAATAGCTTCAGTAGTACAGTAGAGTACTCAGAATTTTTTTTCCATATTTCAGCTGGGTTATTGCAAAGAATTTGTAGTTGCAATTTGGTGCTATGCTTGCAGTACAGTCTTCCTCATTATAACATGTTATCCTATCTAATTATACTGGAACAAATATTGATCAGTTCATTTTTATCAGGAACCAGTCTGTAGTTGAATAACAATTAGTCAGCTTATATTATAAGCCTGTGATCTAATAATGGGAAGGTTACTATGGCTGTATCCCTGCTTTAACTGTCAGAGGTGAGACTGGTTCCTAATTAAACCATGATAAAGGGGATATATGTTGTATATTTGATTGCAGCTGAATGTCTGAGTCTCAGAATGATACATATTTCAACAGGAGCTGAAATTAAATCAGTCTAGAAAAAACAAATGCAAAATACCAAAATAAACAATTGTTTAAAAGTATAAACAGGCATGACAGGGTTGATGAAAATAGCTTTTAATGAAGTTATACAGTAATCTTGAGCTGTGTGTCAAATGTTTTTCATTTTTGATGTTAGAGAAAGGTTCCTGTGTAAAGTAATAATTCTGGGAGAGACAATTCCGTTGCATATTGATGAGTAAATGACATCCTAGTATGGTAAGCTACATATAGGTGAAGATCATCAACAGATTTGTGTTTCTCTGAGACAGTGCAGATCCATCACTTTGTTCTCCATTTTTACACAAAACCAAATTTTAACTCATTTTCAACCATGAACTCCGTATCTTCCTATATGCTTGTTGTAGGAAATTCTTTTCCTATCAATGACAACAGAATAATAGAAATTGGTTCCAAAATGAAAAATTTATAATAGATCTGCACTGTTTTTATACAACAAAAGTATTGACATGATGTCTTTCATGATATGATTGTATCATATTTGTACCCTTACCATTTATTTCAGAGCTTAGAATTTGAGAATGAGAATCTTTTGGTACGGTGACTTTGATATTGCAGTAACATAAGATGGGTTCAGTTTGAATACAGGCAGGAAGACATTTCATTGTAATTGCACTATCATGAACTTTCAAGACATTTTAAAGATTTTTTTTAAATATTTTGGTATAAATGAAATAAATTTGACATTAAATGTTAAACAATTTGATAATAAACAAGTTTGGCTCGTTTTGACATATACATCATAAAAAACCTTTCATATTGATGAAGTAATTTTTGTATCTGTACAAGAAATGATGTAAGGTAATATGTCTTAGATAAAACTGGTCAAGCAAGGAAACATAGAAAGCCTTGACAAAAAAGAGGGGGAACATATGTCAAGGATGAAAAAAATAGATGAGACAGTAGATCAAGAAAAAAAAAAGTGAAATGTTGCCCAACTGTGAATAGGACTGGACCCTGTATGTTGTTTTTCCTAACACCGGTACCTGGCTCAAGTGAGAGCTGCATGATTTACTTGGTCTGTGTTACCATGGTAACTAAGTGTTAACCCTTCGCCCATAGGGGAGACAGTGTTGTAATAAGACCAGCCTGAAAGACAGTTTATATCTTATCTGTTAGAACAACATATTTTTTCTGATTTGAGCCTTTACTTCATATAGACGCATTATGACGCAGAAACATTTTGACACACTGGCAAACAGAGCAGACCCAGGTCAGCCAAGGAGCAGTCTAATCAGGGTCTTCTCTGTTTGCTCATACAATATTTTAGCTCAGATTCTACACAGTTGGCATGTCAAATTAAAATCAGTGTTTCATAATACACCATTTAGAGTTCAGTTACTTGATATTTATCAAGTCATAAAATTGTACATGAAGTGTTAGATAAAATGTAAAACCAGATCATTGATCATCAGATTAAAGCATCTCTCATTGACAGAAAAAAATATCATCTCAAAAGTACTGATGAGAAGTGACTGGTATAAATCTAGGTCAGCTCGCAAGTTATTCTTATAGCATAGGTTATTTTCAGGCTGGTATAAATGGGATAAAGGGTTAATTGGATATATTCAAGTAGTGTGTTCAAGTGTCTGTTGCAGCCTATGGAGTGAAGGGTTAACAGAATCTCTCTGATAACACAAGGTGGCATATTGGACTGTGTGTAATGAGATGATGAGACTGCCGTGTATTTATGTTGTCTGTCTACACAACATGTGTTTTTATATTATGTATACCGGTATATGTGTGTGTGTATAATACATGTAACCGTTGTCTATCGTAGTATGTTTGTACTCTATGTATACAGTGAAGCATCAGTCCATCAAAATGTTTTATTCTGTCAGACCCACTTTAGAAAACACAAAGTAGAGTTCCTACACTTTCCTTACATAGAAAAAAACTATGTAAGTGTAGTTGACTGGCATCTGTATGATAAAAATTCACCTGGCAGCCATTAATGTCATAGTTAATGGTATTCGAGCCACGATATTCAAACATTTCCAAATACAGTATTTTTCAAATTTCTATTGGTGAATTTGACACAAATAATATGGAAATTAGTAAGACGTGCAGAACATACGCAAGTGGTTCGTCTTATGTTTTTATTTACTGTGTCTACAATAAAACACAATTTATAGTATTAACATTCATAACTTTCATTTTAACCTTTGTTACTGTATCCTCTTAAACATGAGGTATAGAAGTGCAATCAGTAATTCGAACTAAACATATATCTTTCAAGATACTTTATTTTTGTGTTTCCAATGTTTTCACTGTATATGTATGTTCGTATATGTAACAGTGTTGTTAAAAATACATCAGTTGCTCAAATAGTATGATAGTTAATAAATATAATTACATAATGCTTGTATAAAAAAGATAACACTACTGTAAAGGTATATATATTATATGTTTTTATAGAACAGCAGAACTGAAAGATTGTAAAAATAAAGGCATTAAAAAGCATTATAACCATAATTTAAATTCACCCCTGAAACTGAATCATTGGAAAATAAAAAATCTTCTTATACGATAATTGCACTGAAATAATTTTTCTTTCAAAATTGATGCTGTGGTCAGAAATTAAATAAAGTTCAGATAAATATTTACCAACGTTTGAGGGGTGATTGATAAATATAGTTTGCAGAACTTTATTACTGAAACCTGGAATAGAAAACCCAAAAACAAAATACATCATGAGATACATTTACTCAGGACTGACATAGAGTTAAAATATTATTCAGATACATGAACAATAAAGTTTACATTAAACATTTAACAACTACTATGTAGTACTTGAGGCATGCCTACGTCAACCTTGGGTCACGCTGACATAACTTAAACATCAAAGTCTAGTGTCCGGTTAACTTTCTTTACATCATCACCACCTGTGGCCATATTTAGCTCATCTCTAAGAATACATTGCACTCTGTTATACGAGAGATAGCTGCCCAGCAATATCTGGCACCATAAGCCATCTGTCATTATCTAACAGTTCCTTCACTAACGCTGTGTTTCCAACAGTGACTGTCTATGTCTTCATCATCAAACACTTAGGTTCTACATCCCTAAACCGCTTGTGCCAGTTGTAGACATTTATGTTTTCCACAGGTTGGTAATGAATCTAACTTTTAAATTTCTTTTAGTGCTTCTACCAGTGAAAGTTTGAGTCCCACACATAATTTGACAACCGCATGCAACTCAATGTCATCTGTTGACCTCATGCACCCTTTTGAAGCCATGGCCATAACACGCTGTTACGAAATAACTGTTAGACACTACGTCTTCAAATTTTCCAGAAATAATGTTGAAATGTCATGCTAATGAAAGTTGCATTTGCGCCAAATTTGCGTTTAATTTGACTGGGCACTAGCATGTTCTATGAAATCAGGATATGTGAAATAACAAAGTGCTTCAAGTTACCAAACATTGGTTGCTATGGATACCATTTATTCTTCTGAAGTATTAAATATCTATTCCCTACTTGATAATGAAAGAGAAAATAAGTTGTTTCACTTGTATACAAGTTTTCAAGTGATTTGATGAAGAAATAAATTCTTGAGAGAAGAATTCCACGAAGTTATCAATCAGCCCTCGTATTGTTGGGATTAAATAACACCTATCATTGTCATTTCTATATTGTTTTATTTATTCAGCTATTATCTGGTATTGAAAACCAATTGGAGAAAACAAAATGCTTTTTCCCCCAAGATACAATACAATGTATACAATTATTTTGTCAAAGGAG
Source organism: Solen grandis (assembly GCA_021229015.1). Taxonomy (NCBI): domain Eukaryota; kingdom Metazoa; phylum Mollusca; class Bivalvia; order Adapedonta; family Solenidae; genus Solen; species Solen grandis. The sequence continues at coordinate 6,156,027 of CM037778.1, forward strand.
AAAAATACCAGTAGACCATTATAATACATGACAAGTGCTAGGTATGCTGACTTTTGACTGGAATTGACCCCCAATTATTTTGATGTTTTGGGACATATATGACCATGTTCAGGTGTTGTTAGTTTATTCTTATATCTGTATCACAGTCTGATATTTAGCACAAAATGTACCACAACAGAAAGAGAAAAATGTGCTGCCAGTCTGGAATTTTGAACCCGTGATACTTGGCTTATGCTGACTTCCAGCTGTCTTTTTGCACAAATTTTTCCTCTTTTGAATTTATCTCTGGCATTATTATATTAATTAATAAATACTTTTATTGAACTAGAGGATAAATAAATACGGTGTTTACATCAGGGTAAGGGTAAATGATTGCACTAGGTTCCCCATTTGTGAATTAGCAGAGGATAGCATCTTTTGTTTGTAGAGATAAAAAACATAGACATCAGGGGATAGCATTTTGCTTTTCTTTTTTTTAGAATGTAATGGTTATAGAACTTAATAAATCTAAATCACTTATATTTTATCAAATAGTGATTATAAATTATTTTTGTATGAAAAACAAATGGAATTTTTGTAAGAAGACAAACAAAAAAAATCCATTTAGATAGAAATATACCTTATATGCTGGTATTGTGTACATGTTTGCTTGTTCCTGTACTTATTGTGAGTGTGGTGACAATGACACTGTCAGTTTGGGCTGAAGTTGCAGTTTCAAGGCATGGTGTGGGAGGTTTGATGTGGTTAAACTCTTCTCTAATAGAGATAGAATATGTACCCCGTATCCATCAGTGTTTTAGCAATATCTTACACGTATTTCAAAATTATTTATTTGATAAAATATTCTGGAAAAACTATATATTTTTTTCATGGATTTGTGAAATTATTTGTTTGCTTTACTAATTGTCTATTGTGTTTATTTTATGATATTAAGTAGCAATAACTGTTCTATTGATATTTCTACATTATTAAAAAGGAAACTTTAAAAAAAACAACACTAATATACAGATAAGAGTTCATTGTTCACTGTTTTTTTTCTAAGGATTATATAACTCAATATGTGTTCCACAGTACCCACACAAGTTAACTGTTTAAATGAATATTTTATATTTAATAACAATTATTTAACTGTCTTTCCCAAATAGGCATTTTTGCTATTTCTTTATTATTATCTGCAATATTTAGGATTGTTAAAGGATTGAAGGGCGATTATGACAACAAGATATTTTGACAGGGAAAAGAACTAAACCTGCATGCTCTAGTGGAATAGTATAATTATGAACAATCTAATGAAAACAATATAAAGTTATAGAGCATATGACATTTCAAAAGTACAAGCTTAATTAGAAATAATTATGAAAATGTATTTTCCAATTTTGTTTGATTTAGCTTTGATACTCAATTTATATTCATTTTATATTATAATTTAAGATTGAGTTTTGCTTTTTATTATACTTTACACATATTTGTATTGCAAGTTGTATTGCTTTTAAAAAGAATCGTGAAATATTTTGAAAGTAGTGTTCCTTTTTTGAAATAGATAACAAACCCATTTTCATTTTTTAATGTAGTTTTATCATATTCAGTTTAACCCTTTCCCTCATATAGACTCCTCATTACCAGACCACTGAGGAGCAGCGAACAGCATAAAACCTGATCAGCCTGCGAGTTACTCGCAGGCTGATCTGGTTTTATGCTGTTCGCATAGGTCTTTTCATGGTTTCCTCTTTGAGGGAAAGGGTTATAGAAATAAAGAACTTTAATTTATTTGCAATTAAGAAATGATAATGTGGTTATTTGTTTTTGTATGTAAAATTGTACATGTAGATTTTTTTTTTCATGTCATAGCTCAGCCTTAGAGATCTAGTTGTTGCCTTATTGACTATTAAGCTTAACATTCCCTTACAATGTACTACCTTTTTTATTTGTAATGTAATTCAGGTTATCAAGAAGAGCATCCAAAACTTATATTGTATTTAAATGTTGATTAAAAGTTTTTCATTTTTTGACACAGAATGGAACAGATGAGTCGGTGAGCCCAACATTTAAATTGTTTGGTCATTAACCTGTTATATCACAGCAAATAAACATTAAATTTTCCTTCAATAAAGACACCAATGTTCCACAGTGGATATTTAACCCCACTAATAAAACCCACTATAATAATAATGACCAATCAAATCAACTGACACATATTTTATTGATGATGCAGATTATTTACATAATTTGCCCCTTCACCCGTTTTCCTTCAAGTCAACTTAAACAACTCCAGTCAACTAAAAATGTCTGCCACTAATCTGTGTTATATCAGTTCCAGTTTATAAATAGGGAGGCAGTTGAATAAATAAGTAATTTAAAATACGTGACAGACACTGAAAGGGTCATAGAATACTATAAATTGTTCATCAGTCATTTGATCTTTGTCCCTTCTTCTTCCTATAACCTACACATGCAATAACTTTTAAAGGTAACGAGATTTTAATCCTTGGCCATTTTCGAGAGTCCATTATAGTTTAGCATATCCAAGCATGTTTCAAGAGCTTCCTTATTAAAACAGTTTAAGTTATTTAACTATGCATGAATATGTTGTCATTTTTAAAAAAATAAATCATGAATATTTCAAATTGCATGTAAAATTTTTACCGTAGCAACTTCATAGCAACTTCATTAATCTCTTGGAAACAGGGAAGGTTTTGAATTTATATACACCAAAGAAAATAACAACAGTCCATTTTTAAGAAGTCTATATAAACCATATATCCTATCAAAAACAAGGCTATGATATGCATTACTTTATTCAGTATCAGAAAATCTTGTGATAATCTACCATTCATGAGGTCTGTTGTGGGAGTCACAACTTTTAGACTCATGTCTTTATATCCTTATTGTTTTTAAATCAAAATACACAAAATGAAGGTGGGGCTGTATATAAACAGTCAAGTGTGAAATGTTCCATTCTGTCCTTTTTTATGAAAAAAAATCTGTATCTTAAGCATTTGAGCTTTGTAAAGTTAATGCAGAAGATCCATCACCAGCACATCTCTTTATAGATTTTCAAGCATTATGGGCCCCTTTTACATTGGAACTTGAATTTTGAAAGCATTATCAGTGCGAAAAACACAATTTTCTTCAGTATTTCCTGTTTTTTCTAGAGTTATTACCCTTGACTATTTCATAAGTTGCTGTGTTAAGGCAATGATGCATGTGTATGAATTACCCTCAGCAATTATTCTTAGCTTTTCTTTTTTCTAATTTTCAAAATTTTATTTTATCTAGTGACAATTAGAATGCTTCTTGGAAAGGCTTTTTTTCTACAGGACTTTTATTGATATTTTTTCATTATTCTAATAATTATATTGCATTACAGCTTTTCAACATAACAGCCATAACTCTATGTAGAATTTTAAAATTGATAGTGGATGAGGCTGCTGAATTCTTTAATTCTTTATAGAACTTGAGATTAGACTGACTTAAGCTTGCAATATGTTTGTAACAGTTTTCATAGAAATTAGCATGCATTTTATCATTCTGAACAAATGTATATCAATTTCTTCATATATGTTAATATCAAAATGCAGTATTTGCTATATATAATTCACAGCACCATATTATATTTGTAGAATAATTGAAGCCAAAGCTCTGATTTTGCACTTTTTTAAAACCTTCATGAAACAGATAAAAATATATTTACAAGCACCTGGCTTTAGCTTTTAGATTTGAGGCTACACAAGCTATAACAGTATAAGAAAAATAATAAGAAGAAGATGTTTTTAGAGACTAAAAAGACATAGAGCCACATGCAGGCATGTAAGCATACTATTGGACCTACTTGCAGGCTTCCCAGATGGTGTTCTTCAGGGATGCTGTTGACCACATTTGTCGAGCTGCCCGCATCTTCAGTCAGCCTGGTGGACACATGCTTCTGGTAGGGCCATCTTGCTACTAGGGGTAATGATGATAGTGGTGGTGATGATGATGATGATGATGATGATTTATGATAGTTTAATGATTATTGAATTTGTTATATTTTGCCTAATTTTTACAGCAAATAGATTATACTGAAGAGTTACTTCAAATGTTATGTCAGATACAAAAATCCCAACTAGATAGACTAGCATCCTAAGTTTTGTCTTCAAAGTTTTAAGATTAAAATAAGAAAATAAGCAAGTAAAAAGGAAGAAGTCTTCCCTTTCAAAGTCCAGTTCTACACATTGTCATGTCCACTCTAACACAGGTTGGCCTGGATGGATGTGGCAAGGCCACTGTTGCCCAGCTGGCAAGCTTCATCGCAGGTTGTGACCTGTTCAAACTGACCCTCCAGAGAGGCTATGGCACCTTAGAGTTCCGGGATGACCTCAAGAAGGTCTACCTCCAGACCGGCCTGAAAGGAGAGAAGGTCATCTTCCTTCTCACAGATGCTGATATTGTGAAGGTAGGAGGAGAAAGAATTGTCAAAAAATTAAGTATCAAAGTATTATTACTATTTCATTAATTGAATACATTTAATCACAAATTAATTTAATGAAAGTCACTTTGAGTTTGACATAATATTTATTACTTATTGGTTTCAAGTCTTGTTTGCCATAGAGAAATTAAACCTTTTAATTTTTTTTAAAAAAGATATTTTTTAATTTAAAAATTTTAAAAAAAATTTTTTTTTTCCCCATAAACGACTCCTTTGACTCACATACCAGTATCAGCATTAATTTAAATAAAAAATATCTTTTAAAAAAGATATTCAGAGTTGATGGGGACTAAAGTAATGGAGTATGTAAAATGATTATATGATGTACAAATCATTATCTGCAGTCAAATAAGCATAGATAAAAACTGGTATTAACCCAATATGGAGTAAAAATATTGATTAACCCCGTACATTCTAGATTAAAATGAGGACCTATTCGAACAGCATAAAACCAGATCAGCCTGCGAGTAACTCGCAGGCTGTCAGGTTTTATGCTGTTCACTGCTCCTCAGTGGTCTGGAAATGAGGATTTTGTAATTAAATTTGGTAAGGTTTAACTGTGGTTTTCTGCAGATCAGGCTTTATGTGATACCTATTGAGTGCGTCAAAATGAGTCTATATGAGGGAAAGGGTTAAAGTGCATCGTCTTTCAGTGAAACAGACTATAATATAAATAATGTTCAACAGGAAACGAGTCTCAGTGGACATCAAAGAGAAGTGTTTTGATAAAATAACTTAACATTTGTCAAAGAAAGTCAGAATACTAAATTAAAATTTCGTGAATAAAAAGTATATGTTTCAGCCAGTTGTTAACTCAACAAACAATATATGGTGTGTAACTTGTTTTTCGCGAGTTAAGGAATATCTACCAACGAAAGTTGTTAAATTCACATTTGGCACTGTCTTATGCCATCATCTCTAAGTAGGTCAAAAGTGAGGTTAGACAGCTATGCCGAAAAATGCATAAGGTGCTTCAGTATTGTCATCAAAAATTATTTTGATTTAAATCATTTGTCGTGTTAATATCGAAGTTTGACAAGGCTAAAATTATGTAAGCACTTGTAGTTGATGGAGCTTTATGCATTACCGTAACAGGAGAGTTTCCTAGAAGACATCAACTGTATACTAAACTCTGGTGAGGTGCCAGACCTATTTGACAACGAGGAGATCGACGCTATCACAATGGACCTCAAACAGGATGCGACAGAGGCCGACATTCCTGACACCCGTCAGGCCGTCTACAACTTCTTCATCCAGAGAGTTAGAGAGAGGCTGCACGTGGTTCTGGCTCTGAGTCCTGCGGGTGGACGGTTCCGACAGCGGTGTCGTATGAACCCTGCCCTGATCAACTGTTGTACAATAGACTGGTATGATGAGTGGGACGATGAGGCCATGCTCAGTGTGGCAGACGTCTTCTTTGAGAATGCCGAGTTTATCGCAGATAAGGACACAGATATACAGGTAAGGATATTTTAGTTTTAGGTAGGGCTTATACTTTAAACATATTTATTCCCATCATACAACATAGTATACAATATTCAAGCAATCGGCATAGGATGTGAACGAAAGCATAGCATACAATGTTCTTCTCTTAAGACCACTTAATTTCACAAGAAGGCAGCTTTTTAAATGAATATATTTTTTTAAAAAAGGTTATGCTTTTAAACATATCATTTAGTTTTCTTGCATCAAACTAAAAATGTATTGTTACCACTTTTCAGAATAAATATTTACCATTTGTTTAGGCTATTGGGTCAAACATTCTAGATTCCCCTTTTTTTACCTAAGAGATTGGGAAACAGATTTTCTAAATGTATAAACATTTTTTTTGTTGTGAATATAAAATATTAAGAAACAAATGCAAAATGCTTCATCACAATCCACATTGTTGTAAATTATTAATCCCCCGCCGCGAAGCGGGAGGGGGGTTATAGGAATGCCCTTCGTCAGTCCGTCCGTCCGTCAGTCTGTCAGTCCGTCAGTGTGTCCGAAACATTTTCGTGTCCGCTCCATATCTCATGAACGCTTGGACACATTTTCTTCAAACTCGGTTAAAGTGTTAACCTCATTGAGCTGATGTGCAGAAGGCATGAGGCGGTCACGCTGGCTCAAGGTCAAGGTCATACTTGACGGTCAAATGTTATTTTCGTGTCCGCTCCATATCTCATGAACGCTTGGACACATTTTCTTCAAACTCTGCTAAAATGTTAACCTCATTGAGCTGATGTGCAGAAGGCATGAGGCGGTCATGCTGGCTCAAGGTCAAGGTCATACTTGAAAAGTTATTTTCGTGTCCTCCATATCTCTGAACCTTGGACACATTTCTTCAAACTCGCTAAAATGTTAACCTCATTGAGCTGATGTGCAGAAGGCATGAGGCGGTCACGCTGGCTCAAGGTCAAGGTCATACTTGCAGGTTAAATGTTATTTTCGTGTCCGCGCCTTACACAGACCACTTCTTGACCTGGATTGCACTTCCACAGTGATTTATTGTACTCGGTAAATAATAGTATGTCATGTTCACAATCATACAAATTATGTCATGATATATAAAGTTTTTAATTGAGTTACACATGTATTTTGTGGTTACCTAACACATCCTATACTTCATTGATGTTCACTTTTTGTACTGTTTCCCATGTAAAACTTGTCAGTAAAATTTTAATATATGTGCCTCCGAATTCTGAGATTCATACATAACTCAGGAGAGTTAAATTGTCTTAAACTGATCTTCTATGTCTGCTACAACCATGCCAGGTTAAGGTGAACATAATCCTATGACCAAACAAATTCTAATATTTGGCCAGCGGCGGGGGATATAGCTGTCCTTTGGACTGCCTTGTTGATATTAATATAGACTTCCTTCAGAGAGCAACATTTTGTATAATGACATTTTGAGATTGATATATCTATTCCTATATTGTTTATCTTATGATGGTAGACAGAAAACAATGAACATTGTTGTCAGTTTAATCTAATCAAGTGATCATCTCACTGTTGTGTATTTAACCCTTCACCTCATAGAGACCCATTTTGACACAATGACAGCCGGAGCAAATCTAGTTCAGAAAGCTACTTCCAGGAGTTGTCTAGTCATGGTCTCCTGTTCTTTCGTATTCATATACAAATTTATAACTTGATGGATATGAACTTTTAAAGCTACACTTTGGTATGAGCAAAGTGTAGCTTTAACCCTTTCCCTCATAGAGGACACCATGAAAAGACCTATGCGAACAGCATAAAACCAGATCAGCCTGCGAGTAACTCGCAGGCTGATCAGGTTTTATGCTGTTCGCTGCTCCTCAGTGGTCTGAAAATGAGGATTTTGTAATTAAATTTGGTAAGGTTTAACTGTGGTTTTCTGCAGATCAGGCTTTATGTGATACCTATTGAGGGTGTCAAAATGAGTCTATATGAGGGAAAGGGTTAAAATGTCATATCAATCAAGTCGTAAATATGAATAAGAATATTCATGAGGTTAAGGAGGTTTAGGGATAATCATGCAATTGTCAGCCTAAGTACAAGGGCCCTATAGTCCTGTGGTAGCATACATGACATGAAGGTTGTAGGTATGGACCCCACTGATGGACTAGAATTCTTCATGACCCTCCCAGGCTCAATGTTCTGTCCAACCCAGGAACTGTTGAGAGGACGTTGTATAACTTATTTCCCAATTAATGTAAAGATTATCTTTCAAAATGTACACCCACCTCCTCCATTGTACAGGAGCTGAAGAAGAAAGTTGGGGCCATGTGTGTGGACATCCATAAGAGTATCAGCAGCATCGCGGTCAAGTACTGGGAAGAGATGCGCAGACACTACTACTCCACCCCTAGCAGCTACATGGAGCTCATCCGCATCTATTCCAAGATGCTGAAAGAAAACAAGGCCGAATTTGCCAATAACAAGTGAGTGACGTGCTGGCTGTTGGTGTTAATAAGATTGATGCCTTTTATGACAGTCTGCCATCTGATCATGCATTAAAAAGTATTGGCATGTAATTTTTGGCAAATGATCATGTGGCCATGTGATAGATATCTTGCAAATTGGCATTTGACCAGGTTTTATTATTATAAGCTCACCTGAGCATAGCTCAGGATGAGCTTTTGGGATACTTGATGTCCGTCGTCCGTCAACAATTTTGATGTTTACACACTAGAGGCCACAATTTTGATCCAATCTTCCTCAAACTTGGTCAGAATGTTTGTCTTGAAATATCTTGATCCAAAAGTAGGTCAGTAGGTCAAATCTTAGAAAAATCTTGTTCACACACTAGAGGCAACAATTTTGATCCAATCTTCCTCAAACTTGGTCAGAATGTTTGTCTTGATAATATCTTGAACCCTTTCGAAAATTCATTTGATTAAGGCTTTTTTTTTTATTTGAACATTCTTCATTGTTAGCTTTATAGCTAGCATGCAAATTGATTCTAAACACACAAACACATTTTTTCACAATATTACAATTTGCATTTAGTATTATCATGCATTTGTAGAATCACCATGAAATGCTATGTGTCCAGTGATAACTATAGAAGTAATATTCAGAAGTGTGTGTGTGTCTGCCTGTTCACAACCAAGTTCAGGCACTGTCGATTGGCTCAGCATCATTCCCTGCAACATTGAGTTACCACATGACCATGGTGTGTACCAGTACATGTTATTAGATATCTGTGATTTAGCAGTAATTCAGCTATTTTTCAACTCGCTGTGGCAGTGATCTGTGCGAGATTTCCTGTGTTGGAGATTGGTTCACAACATGCTGTGTGATGATGACAAACATTGGTGACTGTGTGTTTATGTATGTATGTGTACAGGGACCGACTGTTAGTGGGGCTGTTCAAGTTGTCGGAGGCCAACTCATTGGTCGGCACCATGCAGGAGGAGCTGGTACAGATTGGACCCAAGATAGTCCTGAAACAGAAGGTACTATGCCACTTCCAACCATTAATAGTTAACCTTTTAACTCATGAATATTCATCTACAAATTCATTATTTATATATATTATAAAAATATATTAATTTACTGAACTCTAAATGATATTTTTCATCGTCCCTTATATTTTAATCTCATTTATTAAAAAAAAGGACTCGCTTGGTTCAACAGAAAATAATATATACTATGTAAAGGTAAAAAAGTCTTAATTTTGGTGTCTTGGCCCAAACTTGTAATTTTTGCAAAATTTTATGAATGTTGTTTTAAGCATTTATGGTCTTGATTTTATTGTCATGGAAATGCCTACTTATGCAAAGCTTCCAGTCAAAAAATTATAGCCAACAACATTTCAATTTAAGTTTTTATATTAACATCTCTGGTGTGATCATAGTGGATTTGGTGAACAATCGGTTATGTAACACTGGTTATGACAAATGTTTGACTGGACTCTTCTTCTACTATACAGGACACGGAGATCCTCCTGGAGCAGCTGACAAAAGACCGTGAGGCTGTGAACGAGGTGCGGGAGATCGTGGAACACGAGGAGTCCATCATGATCAAGGAAACCCAGATTGTACAGAACTATGCTGACGTGAGTAGAGCACTGGTGCCCTCTTGGATGCCTTCTTGTCATAATCCTCAGACTAAGGTCTCCATCTTCCATTTCAGCTTGTCTGTTTTTCAAAGAAAAAAGTCAAGGTGGTGTCTGGTGTTGTCATTAACCCTTTCCCTCATAGAGGACACCATGAAAAGACCTATGCGAACAGCATAAAACCAGATCAGCCTGCGAGTAACTCGCAGGCTGATCAGGTTTTATGCTGTTCGCTGCTCCTCAGTGGTCTGGAAATGAGGATTTTGTAATTAAATTTGGTAAGGTTTAACTGTGGTTTTCTGCAGATCAGGCTTTATGTGATACTTATTGAAGGCATCAAAATGAGTATATATGAGGAAAGGGTTAAACTGTCTGTCATCAACTTAATATACTTGTTTATTATCACAAGGGCTATGGTGATCTTGTTACATGACTGTCCAATGATGGGATATATTATGGATTCATATGTTTATCATTTGAAAAAGAAATCATGATTCTTGTTTAAGGTTAATTTGTAGAAAAAGGTTAATCTGTTAATTTTATTGATTTTTAAATTTGAGAATAGTGATATTAAGATCCTGTCAGGGATAATTTTTAAAATTCTCATCAAAATTTTGATTTACAGAAATAAAAGTAATACCATTTTTGTGTCACCTGCTGCAAGCTGCTTCTACAAGTTTTTATGTTTATTTATTACATAACTATTATTTTTGACCCATATATCATTTGAAGTGGCCTTTTCAATAATACACTAACTTATCTCATAAGCGGGCCAATAAAAAATATTACTGTTGGACTGGGGCTGACAGTGATATTATTTATTGGCCCTTTTTTATGCAACTTGATTGGCTTAAGCAGAGAATAATAGTTATGTAATGAAATTGTCATTAAATAGCATATAGTATCAGCCCTTATATGTTTATACAACGTGCATTTTTCTACCACACACATAAAATGAGTACATATTTCTTAACAGACGTTATATGTTTCCTGCATAAAAAATTAAATGCTGATTTCCCCACCACAGGACTGTCAGAAGGACCTGGCCTCGGTCATCCCTGCCCTACAGAAGGCTGTATCCTCCTTGGAGACTCTGGACAAGGCTGCCATATCAGAAATCCGTGTCTACACGAACCCTCCCCGGCTTGTGGCCACGGTGCTGAATGCTGTCTGCGTGCTCTTCCAGCGGAAACCAGACTGGCCCACTGCAAAGACTATGCTTGGTGATCCAAACTTCTTGAGGAAATTGCTACACTTTGACAAGAACAGTCTTCCTGACAGGGTGAGTCTATGAGTCCATGGTTTATAAGTAAATTATGTGTACAATCCAGTCGCTATAGAACAAAATGACGGTGTGATGCACAGAAAGACTCCGGTCCTGGCAGAATTTGTTCTTTATGTTATGTGGATAAGATGCATTTGAGCAAAGAATGGATGGAGTGAAAGATGCACTGGAGTGAACTATCTATGAGGTCCCAGGACCAATTAACAATTAATAAATGATGCATTCTGTCATTTTTCATACCTACCAGAATGACACATGTCATTTCTATATGTTGGCCATTATGATATGTAATTAACCAATCAGAATGGATTGTATATCCGAGTTGATGAATCTT
>CM037778.1:6167737-6217737 GCA_021229015.1 Solen grandis
CACTTTGTTAAAACGGACCCCATGTAAAATTTGTTGTAAATTATTGATACAAACATCTACTACGGTTTGTTTCATGATAAATAAATGATCATTAGGTTAATCCTTTGAAGAATTCATAAATTTATAAATAAATGAAACTGTTGAAATTTAATGGTAATTGAGATGTCAGTTTTAATGTGATGATTAAATTATTGCTACAAAAATCCACACTACGGAATAAAGTTTAATTGTCGGCGTTTGTGTTGAGAACACTAATTAAAGGTACGTAAAGATATAAAAGTGTGAATAAACAAAGGAAATGTGCTAAATCTATCGTTATGATGTAATTAATTAGGAGAGATCAATAGAAACCGCTGTTTTCACGGTTTACTCTCGCTGCAACATATATATATAACATAACATAACATAACATAACATACTTTATTCGGCATTAAATAGCATACAGCATATTCATAGCCTACAGTACATACAATGTGATGGTATTTAAGTTATCAATAGTGTTTTTACAGAGAATTATATAATTAGATCAAATAGAGTCCAATAATTGAAATAGCTAGCTGTTTCTTATCTTAAAAGCAAAATAATTATATTTAGAAAGTTTGTTAAGAATAGTATTAGAATTACATGTCATAATCGATATAAATTTTTGCATGCATGGCCAATGGCAATAATAGGATGGTAAAAACTTTTTTCTTAATGAATAATATTTTGGGCAGACTAAAAGGAAATGGTATTCGTTTTCTACTGTTTGCATATTACATTTTCTACAAATTCTTTCTTCTTTAGGAATATTTAAATGTCGACCTTTTTCTATTGCTAAATCATGAGACGAGGTTCTAAATCTTGTGAGAGCAATTCTGTATTTATTCATATTTATACAAGTGAGGTATTTTTCTAACGTAAGAGTATGTTTAAATTTATTGTATGAATATAGTCGGTTAGAATCATTTATGCGCGCATGCCAGTTTTGATTGAAAATATCTAATATTCTTTGTTTTATAAATTGGAAGTTTATTGTCATGTCATTTTGGTATGTCCATAAGTCAGTCATTCCTAAGTTGTTTAAAATATATTTTACATGCCAGGTCCAATTTAGTCCATAATAGTTGATATTATTTTCAGTATCGCTTTTTAACATATTGTAAATTACTTTGATTAGTGAATCGTTTTTTGCGTTTAATACTTTTATCCAGTATTTTATCATTTTAAATTGTCTATATATATTTAATGGATACCTTTCTGTTTCTCCATATAAACAGTCAAGATTAGTATTTTTATTAACGCCTAATATCTTTCTTAAAAATTTACAATGTATAATATCAAGGCTTTTACAATCGTGATATCCAAATATTTCCGCACCGTAGTGTAGAATAGATCCTACCAGTGAGTCGAACAGTTTACATTTATCTTTAATAGTAAGTTCAAGTTGATTATATGTTATAAATAAATTATGCAAAGCTTGTTTTGAATGCTCGGCTATATATTTTTGCGTTCTATACCAGCCACCGTTTTTATATAAAGTAATTCCAAGATATTTAAAAGAATCAGTTATATCTAGGGTAATATTATTATACTTCAGGTTAACTTGTGATGGTCTTCCTTTTTCAAATATCATGATTTTTTTAAAACTCTATTTATTTTAGTATGTCTAACACTCCGTGTTTGTTCTGTAGCAGGCCAGTGTATCGTCACCATCATGCCATCATCATTTCTGTGATTTTATGAAAGACAATGTAACGTTGTAATATTTTTAAAAAATTGTAGATCATGTTCTTAAAATATTATATATTTTAATATGTTTTTAAGATTTATAGTTCTGTAATTATTTAAAATAAATATTTAACGATATATTATCATTTCATTATCACTCCGTTTGAAATATATGATTTCTCCTTACGTATTGAAGACAATGCTATTTTATTAACATACCCTATAGGAATAACAGCGAAACAGTACCGAAAGGCCGTAGCTGAAGAGAGTGAGCTGCACTATATATAATGGGGCCGTTTATATGGGGCCGTTTTGACCGATCTTCTCACCCAGTTGGGGCCGTTTTGACCAATTTGGCACCGTTTTAACTTGGGTCCGTTTTTACTTGGGTCCGTTTTGACTGGATACCATTAATTCATATAATTATATTAATCTCGCTTTACTGAAGGCTACTCCATCCATGCCTTTCCTAATTTTTCATGAAAATCTCTGGTTTGGTGCAAAATGATTTTAACGTTGACTGTTTTTAACTAATAAACTCACCCCCAGAGTGACCTTCCCAAAGCAATTGGATGTACAAGATACTCATCCTTACATTAATATCATATAATAATCTATACTTGAGGCCAGCTACTGGGTCATGAAATTGATCTGTACTTGCTGGACCAGAAAAGCGTTGTTTTTATCTTATTCTTTCTCTTCTTATTTCATGCTTACTAGGCTTACTAGGCTAACAAGCTATCCACTTTTATTCAGTCTCACTGTCTGTAGTCGGCTCCGACTCGGGCTATTTTATAATTCTCACTCTACTAACAACTTGGCGCGCAGACCTGTCTAGAACACTCGAAAGAGATGTTGACAGTATCAGAAGATAGATAAACACATACCCGAGCAATCAACGTTCCATTGACGATGATTCCATACCCTGGGTTGAAGTATAGCTCGGTCCCAGGCATGATTACCAAGCAACCTTCAGGGGCAATCTCTATGTTTCCTTGTATTGTGTAGGGGCCATACTTCTCCATCAAAACCATCTGCTTCTTGATGATCGTCCCTCCACCGCCTATATCGTTACTCAGTAGGACAAAAGGGTCCCGGCATTTTAATGGAACGTAATAAAGGTTGTAGAGTCGGCCGTTTGCTTCCTCCGGGTAATTAGCGGGTGGTGGCGGGGTTATGAATGACTCGACACAGGTAAAGAAGTAACAAAGTTGTAAAAAGCTAAATAAACGTCCAAATAACACAACATTACACAACTTGGCCATCATTCCGATTGTATGTAAACACAAAACACTTCCTAGTTTTTTCCGTGGAATGCGTTTAAAATTCAATCACAGTTCATCATTTCACACCTGTAATTAACAGGTGTGACAGAAACCATTATAGAAGTATTACATTATTGATGAAGCATGGACAGTCAGAACAATGCACTTTAGTCACATATCTGAAAATAAATAGGATCGACTGTCCCAATTCAGTTCAAAATGGTCGACGGTTTTGTCACCTGGAATTGGCCCAGCGCAGAGGATATCGAAGGTAAAACCAAAGCGGGGAACCACACTGTCGCACCTGGAAATCCTTCGGGTCGAGTCAGCCAATCAGTATATGACTCATTATTTCTAAAAATAACTCTAGTTGACCTAAAGTTGACAGAGCATCATTCCATTTGGATAACACATCGCTTGTATGGCTTAATTAAAATTATAAAAGCAACCTTTAAAAAAAAAAAAGATAAAAGGTGCAAAGGTACTGTTTTATTGAAACGGGTAATACCTAGAGATAAATATATGGTCGTTAAATAAAAGTATTAACTTCATATACTGTACATAATAATAAAATGTATAAATTATATCAAATCCCTCCCTGACCTTGGATTATATCTTCATGCACAATACTTACAAACTAGTATCTTTAGGTAATTAAGTTTTGCTGTAAAAGCACCAGCATCTTTAAGTTGCGCATTGTTCGAAAAGAAAAATATGCTCTCAACGTGAAATATATATAAACTGTCACGAAATCGATAAATTTGATTAATAATTATTGTGTTTTATTTATTTGTTTGCTTGCGGAACTTTGTCTGCATGAGACGGATATAAAACGCTGCCTCACTGCGATATCAAGACCTAGACGTCACAAGCGATGCATGATATGACATTAATTCTGGAACAATTAACCCTTTTTGCTGAGCGCCAATCATTGGAGATATACAAGTACCATCTTAAATGACAGTAGTATGTCGCGACGGGGATCAATCCCACAACTTCCCGGTTATAAGGGGGATGGTCTTACCAAGCAACCACAGCGACAGGTCGTATTATTTGATCTTTGTTGCATTTGAACATATTTCCACACACACACACACACACACACACACACAATAACAACAACACAGTATGTATGTATCGTTTATAATTTTGATGATCGCATCTACGTTATTTATGCTACTGGTGTAAATGAACGATGCACATGCCAAACGATATAGCACGGGGAAAGCCAGTAGGCGGCTATCCATCATGGAAATGTTTAACTATATTTAAAAATGGATAACGGTCTACAATGAATAATGATCGAATTACTGTTGTGATGAATGCTTTTTCAGAAACATTAAATGAACGACTTGCTTTGTGCCTAGAAAAATGTGAATTCCTGTTACCGTCTTTTCTTGTTGAAAATTGACCAGCGTTTTATTTTCTATCCAATATCAACGGGTCCTATTTTTCACCCTTGGCAATGTAAATATCATATTATTGTATACATGTACACACGGTTTATACTGACATGAAGTTTGTTATTTCTTATCAGGAAAAGGGCTTTAAATAATGCTGTAAAACTCGTGCCGCAATCCGTGAATGTAGTGTATAAATAACTTCAACAAATATGTTAAAACGAGTTGGTTCAATGCTAACAATATATCACATGAATGTTGTACGCCTGATCATTCATGTAATCAAATTTAACTCAATAGTGAAGCAGATATACATGTTTGGTTTAAACTTATTTATTTTACGTCGATTGGGAAACAAGTTCTTACAACTTATACTATCCCTCTCGACGGTTCCTGGGTTGGACCAGTACTTTGCGCCCGTGAAGGTCATGAAGAATTCTTGCCTCCAACGGGGTTCGAACCCACAACCTTCGGATCCGTAATCGGATACGTTACCACTGGACCACGACCCAGAGTTCCGTTTCACGTACGTTCATACGAAAAAACAACAAACGTATACGTTCATTCATAGATGTAAAAAGGTGTTATTTTTTGTGACTTTACTTGTGACCAAGTTTGTGTAACAAAATGTGACCACGTTTGTATAACTTATGAAATTTGTATCTTGTATTGTGCAAATTAATTAGACCAGGCGCGGATCCAGGATTTTTTTTTTTTTTTTGGGGGGGGGGGGGGGGTAAGTCAAGCAACTACCGGTACTTACATTGTATTAATAATATATAGCATGTTTAATACCACACACACACACACACACACACACACACATATATATATATATATATATATATATATATATATATATATATAAACACACACATATATTGATTTAACGGGGAAAACAGTCATCATATCGGCATAATATTTTTTTTGATGCATGGCTGTTAAAATATTTTTAAACCATATAACTAGAAATTACTAAATCATTAAATAATTCCACACAAAACAATCAGTAAATACTGGTTAAATTCAACTCAACTCAAATAGTTTATTTTCAAAGTCGACAGCGCAGTTCTCTTTCGCAAATACATCAATAATTACAATGAATTGATAATGCACCTCAACTCAAATAGTTTATTTTCAAAGTCGACAGCGCAGTTCTCTTTCGCAAATACATCAATAATTACAATGAATTGATAATGCACGAACAATAAAATCACAAGATTATATGTATAAAATTCATTGTGAATGTGTATATCAATTAGTTACAATATATTTAATATCAGTCACGGTAAATCAGTTATCTATTTATTTATTATACATACTTTATTTATGAACTTATATTGATATTATTTAAAGTTACATGATACTTACATTTTTACAATCATCTTAAATTATACCACTTAAAATACTTTTATATCATTTTGTTTTCACGTATACTTATCTGAAGTACTTTTTTTTAGGTATTTGAGTCTTATACATCTATATTTTGGACACACAAGCAAGAAATGATATCCAGATTCTATCATAGATGAGTTACAAGCATATAATCCATTTTTTTTCTCTATCTGTTCCATCGTATCTCCCTACCTCAAAATTTATTTCATGGCTAGATAAACGGAATTTACTCAAAATCTTTGATAATCGTTTTTTTTATTACTTCAAAATACGTTTCAAATCTAAATTCTGTTATGTATTTAAATCTAAATTCTGTTATGTATTTACAGTTAGTTTCAAGTTTTGGACTATTAATTATATACATGCCATATCGGTAAAAACTTTGTTTTATCAATGGTACATAGTCAGTATTTACGTCAGAATTATTCCCTATTTTTCCAAAACCTAAGTTTTCTAATAGCGATTGAATTTCAAAGACCCAGCTTTTTTTTCGCTATTTAGTATTTTAGACATTAGCGAATCTGGATTTTTCCTTATCTTAAAAAATATTTTATTGCGCATTCTTTACATATTGTAGATTTTGAAAATCTTCCTTGTTCTCCCAAAACTGCTATATTGGGGGATTGTGATTTTATGCCTAAAATGAATTTACAATATTTTATTTGTATACGTTAAATTTCATCAATTTCATATACTCCCCACGACTCTGAACAATATATTAGAATAGGTGTAATCATTCTGTCAAATAACTGTTGTTTTGTTGATACATTTATATCAAAATTTTAAACGTTGAAAATATATAACAAATTCGACATCCTTCTCATTGCTTGTTCAGACATTGATTTAATTGCATAGGACATATTGCCAATATAAAACATATTAATAACCAGGAAACAGAACTTATCCACAACTTAAATAAGCTGTTCATTTATATTCCACTGACATTTTTTTCTCCTTTTTCTTTTTTCAAAAATGCATATTTTTGCTTTTCTTGCATTTATTCATTTAATAAACACTTTCGTTGCCTAAAACGTAAATCGACGGCACCAATGATGTGTTAAAAACTCATTTATCCGATTTATAATTGGCACGCATGATAATCAGGTAAATTACTAGTGCTACATCTGAGAATATATTTTAAAGCAAAAGCAAAAACAGTCATTTTCTTTTCTTTCGCACTTGTCGAAGAAAAAATAAACATCTCAAATCTGTCTGAGACAGGTATAACTGAATGGATCCAGCATTTTCCGCTTCGATGGACCGGACAATTTTCAATGTATCGACTGCAATTGCTTGTTTAAATGGCAAAAAGGTGCCAAACCAGCGAAAATGAAACTGATACGAGAAAACTTAAGTAAAAAAAACAAACTAAAAAAGACATTTCGATTTTGATCAAATTGACTGACTCTGTCACATATAAATTAAAAAAAAAAATTGTGGATAAACGCATACAAAACCCACCTTGGTCGATTTTAGCGGGGGGGGGGGGGGGGGGGGGGCGAACGCCGCTTCCGCCCCTCTAAATCCGCTCTTGTAGACACTGTGTAAGACCGCGGAGCTACATTAGGTATTCACATCTCTGGTAAGACTAAGATTTAAGACTAAGATCAAATTTGTGCGCACGAAGTTTAGTGAGACGGGTCCCCAGGGTCATTAGGTCGAGTCCCAGGCACAACATAGAAATCATAATTAAAAGGGCAAAAATAGTATAAGCTGTTAGGAAAACTTACAAAATATCACACTGAATGTTGAAAAACGTTTAAATCGATACCCATTTTTTATTTTATATATATATATATAATATATATATATATTTTCCAATCTAGAAAAAAATACCCAGAACCCTTAGGGTCACTTAAAATCGGAATAATATTCCAACATTTGATATTGAATACTGACCGGATCAGGCAGATTTACATATTTTTATATTTTAGTAATGGTGGTGTGTGTGTGTGTGGTGTGTTTCAGAGGGATTTTTCGTAATGTTCCTCCAGATTTTTTTTAATGGCTATGAAATACAGTTTATTTTGAACTTCAAAGATTGTTTTCTACTTATAGCAAGCCATAGCTGTGAAAAGATCAAGATATATATTGCAAGGCAACTTTAATATATATATATATATATATATATATATATATATATATATATATATATATATTTATGAAATACATAACTATTTTGTAATATATGCATGTTTATACTGTTGGTGGTCACATTATCGATGGTAGTGAAAGAAAGGTGTAGCGTCAGCGCAAACCTCTTTATAAACAACAAGAAGAAAGAAAATAAACAAGGAAAAATGCATCCATATCTACCCACAAGGTATATTTATCAAGTATAGGTGCTGATTTCGGTTCTTCCTTGACAACCAAGCACAGAATTTCTGTGAACTATACACGTTATTTTACATTAATTTTACACACTGTTAGTGGATCACGTGCGCACGTTAGAAACCGGAAGAAACGAAATGACGTCATTTCCTGCTAATTCGGCGTTATTCCATTGAACATTTCTTTATGGTATGTTTATAGATAGTATACATAACGTTTTTCATTATTTTATTCGAATCATTTTATTTTTTATTTCAAACTAGATCTAACAAATCTAGTTATTCGATAACATTATCAATAACTGCGCGTTCACTGTTTGGATATATCTCAAAATAATGGAGAGCGGGTTTCCACTGTTCTCCTTTTCATATCTTAATTTCCTCCGTAGCATCTACTTAAAATTTCTTAAATTTAAACGGAAAAAATGTGTTTAGGTAAATTAGATCTACTAAAACTAACTGAAGATCAAGAAAGTATTAGTTAAATACGTTTTCTTTGCCGAAATTAGGCTAAGTGCATATGTTTATATAACCACTTAGCCTAGTTTCGCTCTCACCCCTGGTCATTTTATTTAAGACTATATATTAAACAAATGTATAGATCTTCATGTTTTCTAAAGCTAAATATATTTCATAAATACGTCACACGTCTTTGTTTCTCAAATTTAGTCTTAACTAGTGTAAAATAAAAGGTGTTCCGTACCAGTCATTAACGAAAATATCTTTTAACTCTTGATGTCTTGACTGATAGCGTGCGATAACCATTTACTACAGCCAATTCATGTAATAAACAAATACCGTATAACGCTTAACAAGATTTGTTTTACATTTTGTAACCATTTGAAATTATTTATAACTATTATTTATTACATCCAATGTAAACTGTAGGCCTACTTATTTAAATTCGTATATAAACTTTAGTAATCTAGATATTTTTGGGATTACAGGTTGTACATGATTAGCCCAAAAACTTCACAATTCTGGATTCAACTTCAGTTTTGACTCAGGAACTACACCCGTTTCACAATATACCATTGCTGATGGATTCGAAACTTTAAATGAAAACAAATACTTCAGAAATTTTAATTGAACCCTTTTTATTATTATTATTATTCCACATGCCCCATATTTCTTCGCATCCATACAGTATTATATTGGCTTGACCAACTTTTTGCATGCAAATAAGTAGACAAAGATGATTAGATTTTTTTATCGAACTATAAATGATCTTAGTTACGTTTCTTTGTAGTTGAAAAAAAACATGAACCGTTTAAATATACATTGTATACGTAAGTATTTGTATTCTTGAACAATTTCAATTGTATATAAAATTAGATATTAAAATCAGACACTACAGATTAGTAGGCAAGTCATTATGCACTTATATCTTTTTCACCTCTTTGCATAATTATATGTATAACGGCCAGTCATGCAGGTCACTTTGTTCTTATAATAATAGGTCATCACCATTGTATAAGACATTTATTTTTTATATAAGAAGGCCTCATGTAAAGTAGTTTTACTATAACAGTGTTTGTAATCTTATTGTATTGCCTTCTATTAATGCCGATTTTTTATATTATTATTACCATTTTAATTTACTCTTCTTAAACATGGCTTTAATCAATTATAATATTACACAGACCGATTTCAAACAACACATTCCAGTGAATTTACTACAAGGGGCTTATCAGCAGGAGAGGATTTCTGTCCCAATAAATAATTAGCTGACCAGTCAGTCGGTGAACATTTGCAATATATTTTTAGTATCTATCTCATCTTACGGACTCGTCCCGAGAATAATCTTGAAACTGGTCTTTGACGGACAAGATTACGTCTATAAAATAATATTTTATTCTAGGTAGGATGAACATAGCTCTGAAACAGCTATGCCTGGATACCCGAAAGTAACACAGTTTTGGGACGAACATTTGCGCTTGTATTACTGAGAAAGGTGACGGCAAGAGCAGACAATTTGTGGAAATAAAGGCAGGATTAAGAAATGCATTTTACTGCTTCGGAACAATTGTGACCTACTGTATGGGACACGTCTTAAATATATTTTAAAGATGATGAGGACACTTTGGTTACAAAACATCTTCTAATATATGGCATCAGATTTTGTCGAGCATAACACTCTAAGTTGTGAAGGAGAAGCCGCATCTTTGCTTCACTGGTTACGTTGTTGCCGAGCCAGGGTGACTTCACGCACGCGCATTCCAGGACCTGCGTACTTCTTGCCCCACGGGACGATAAGATATGCCGAGCGTCAGACGGTTCGCCGGCATCAACCGAATGTTCTTCGCTTCTGTGACGACTATATCCGACAAGAGCACCTTCCGACTAGATCACAGCTGCAAGCTCGACCCTACAGGTCTGAGGTCAAAGACCATCTCCGATCTTCTCGTCAGGACGAAGGTAATCAGAAAAATAATCTGCAAGAATCCTGTTTTGTCGAATCTGATGAAGAAGGGCAATCACAACAAATAAATCACATCAAATCAGTGAGCCAGCAATATACCATTTTAGCTGATATGGATGACGAGATTCCTGAAGCAGACGACTTTCAAGTACGGCTAGAGAGAGGGAAATCTTGCAGGAACAGATCAACAGTTTCTGAAGAAGAGGTTAAACATAGAGTAATTGCAGATGAAGGGGATGCTGCGTCATTTCTACACTGGCTCCGTTGTTGCAGAGCAAGACTGGAAACAAAAACAAGAATACCAAAACCAACCCACTACTCCCGACACGCCACCATTCGATTTGCAGAGAGACAAACTGTCAGACCAGCTCGGCCATATTGCCTCAAGTTTTGTGATGACTATGTAAGGGAAGATTTCTTGCCGACCGAGTCACAGGTTAGGTTATATCCGCACGTACCTGAATCACAAGTGAACGGGGAAGCAACTGATGTTGAAGCAACATCGCGACATGTTCTTAAAATGGAAACACCTGATGTCACTACCGTTAGACATGCAAATTCTCGATGTATTTCCAAATTAAACATTAAAACTATCAAAGAAAAAGAACGAAAATATCGTTTTACGATTTCAAAATGTTCTGTAGAAAGTAATGTGTATTCAAGTACAGATAGACTATCTAGGACTGTAGAACGTACAGGAAACAGCAAAAACCAGGGTAAAAAAGAACAAATTCCCGGGACAAAATTAAACAAGGATTTGAAACATTTGCGCATTCAGCTGGAAAGAATTTACGAAGAAAAGCACAGAACTTTATTGAAACTTAATCGAAAGTTTTTATCCTGGCCTAAGAATGTTACAGAACCAGAGCAAGGTAATGTTGGCGATGAAGAAAATCTCACTGAGAGTAGACCAGCTGTTTGTGAACACACGTCGCTGAAAGAAAGGAAAGCAGGTGCTCTAACCGTCTGTAATAATTCAAGACCTCTGACCGTATATACAAAGCGTAACCTATTACCAGCACTGTTTCCCCCAGTGACGCAAAACACCCACGGCGGTATAGGCTCACCAAGGCATGGTACACAGCACCCTCGGGCCCCACTACCTCCTGTACAGTTACAGCGGACGGCCGATGGCCAGGGGAAGATGGTGGACGACAGGGGGTGTGGGCAGAGATACGATAAGGTCATTAGAACTGGAACAAAATATAGAAAATGAATTGATGTATTGCGCTTATAATACAATATATCGGAAGGAAAACATTTGAAATAAATATATTTTATAAAATCAGATTTCACTTTATTTCGTTTTTCCATGTGTCTGTGTGAGAAATGACTGTAAAAATCACTCGTATTCATACAAGGGAGATAGACAGAGAGAGAGAGAGAGAGAGCAATTATTTATGATGTCTGCAACGGTACAGGAACTGAAAACACAACTCGGTTTCCCTTAAACCTTTATTTCTTTGTTCAAAATAGACCGTCTTTTACTAAACAATGGAATGATTATCTGTTGCTATGGAAATGACCTTGAAATTGACTAGGTATTAGTAAACTCTCCTACATCTTGACCACATATTCATCATATTTGAAGGAAACGTGTTATTTCATATTGGGATATTGTTTATTAACATTCAGATACATATTTTTAATATATTCAATCCATTTTGTAAACAACGAAATAATAACAAAACCTGAAAAAAGACAAAAAATGAAAGAGAAAACAAGATATTATCATAAAAGCCATTCATGTAATGTCCCACCAATTTTTTAAATGATTTGTAAAATAAATTGAAGAATCTCCCTAAAGAAAAAAATGAATCAGAAAAATACATTTATTTTGGATTTTTTTTTTCAGGCTTCCACAGCCCAATTTATATTGAGAGTAAGAATCTTCAAGTGTTCCTATTTTGGTAGGACTCTAAAATAATTCAAAGTTACCGGTAATATTTTTATCAATTTCATACAAGAATTTACCAGTATAGGCAAACTGTTCTAAACATACCCAAAATAAAAAACTTATTCACAATAAAAAATACAATGAACACTGAGCACATGACATTTCATAAATCAAAACCTATCAAGATTGCTGCTTTTCAATAATTTTACCTACTTATATGTGTAACATTGAAATGTCAGAGACTTCAAAAAATCACTGAGCATTTTTACTGCCTACAGTTGGCTTAAGGATACTGAAACAACTCCTGTGTTATAAATCCTTTTATGTAAGTTGAACACTGGTACTTGACCTCAGATTAGCAGGCCTGCATTCATAAATCATTACAAATTGAAAGTTTCCTCAAATTCTGTGACACAACAACATTGAATTTTTGAAGAAATTGATACTATTTCCTGAAAAAGTATGCTTAAATAGATTAAATGTTCTAGATCAGAAAATAAAGGTGTTTTAGATCTTCCAAAACTTCAAGTTGAAGAGACAATCAATTTGAACTGTTTTGTGAATTGCAGGATTTACATTTACAGACGACATAAAAGTCCACTTTTGAACAAGAAAAATAAATAAGATATATAATTTTGGAACATTTCAAAAACAATAACAAAAGCATGTACGAAATAAATCAAATAACATTATAGATAACAATGCAAAGTTCAACAAAGCCATTTTAAAATCAACAAAAGCATAGATTTAACCAGTTTTAGAATTAAAACCATAAACAACATGAATACAGCAGCATAAATGATATAATATACATGTATATTCCATAATATTTACTTCACTCTTGATTTCATAAGCAAAACACTGTTGTAAATTGAATCAATTCCAAAACCTATGTACATGTAGAAAATACTTGTTAAGGGGTATCTGATCTATATCTCTTTAACTTGTTTTGTGAAAACCTAAGTGAAATAAAGAAATACTACAGGACTTAGGAAACATTAATTGAACACATTTGTAACAAATATAATATCCCCAATTCACAATGCAAGTTTTATCTTAAATCACTTAGTATTTTTATGCAATGTTTTATACATAAATGATTAAAAACATGTATTGTTTAAATATCTAATGTATTTCCTTGTTTAAATCTATTTCTTTTACATCAATGCAGAGACCTCTATTTCTCACAATTCAATATAAATCCCTTTTTAATGTTGTATCGGTACATCTGTGTCTTCAGTAATTTTTGAAAATTTCTTGACTGGTCGGTAGATTTTTTTAGTTTATTGTCGCTGCAACAGTATTTCAGTCATATGGCAACGTCCAGCTAATTACAGGTAGAGGAAGACCCCCAATGCATGAAGGCATCCAGGTTGAACCACCGAAATACCGCAAGCCAGCTCAAAGGCTTCCTCACATGAAAATCCAAATGATCCTGCAGGGACTCATACCCATGTGGTGAGTGTTAATGTCAGTGACTTTACTCTCTCAGCCATGGAGGCCCCAAAATTTCTTGAAGAGATCAAACTCATATCCTACAGAATATTACCATTACACCATGGTTCACTAACAAACCACTTCTTGCCTATGGCTCAATGACAACCCATCTCTGCAAAAGTACATCCCCACTTTGTTTAAAGGGTAAATAGGAATTTGTAAAATAATGTTTTTTAATTACATGTATAAATATTTAAGCTTGGTCCCCTGGATATTTAAAATGAAGTTACATAATACAAAACTAAAATATGTGCTTAATAACAAGTAAGTGGATAGAGAAAAGAAATTAAACAACAATCTGTGCAGATCATAGTGACCAAATAATCTAACGTGAGAATGGCAAGGATATTATTAGCAGGAAGACTTTGATTACTTGTCCTTTTTGCAATGAAAATGAATCAAAACTTGTAAAACAAACGACCACCATTTGTTTGCTAGTGTCCATACACTACCCCTGCCCCCTCTCTCATACATAATGTATATTCAAATATACTTCTCATAAAATATATTGCTTCACTCTTGGTCTCCCTGAAAAGGACCTTAGATCATTTGAAATAAAAATGTCTTAATAACTGCATTAGTATTTCATGCAGCAAAAAAATAAAGAAATATTCGTTCTAGTTAAATAAAATTGAAGCAAATTAATCGATAATTGCATGTAACTTATCAACTTGCTATACACATAACATAAGCATATCAAATGATTATATCAACATTAACTGCACAACATATTAATAAAACTACAAATAAAACAAGTAACTGGTGTTGCACGCAACACATGAGTCCCCTACCGGTGAGGTGCATAATTTTTCCATTACCATAGCAACCAGAATTTTGGTCCAAGAAAAAATAACAACAAAGTGACATGAAAGATCTCCATACTGCCATCTATTCATATACCAATTTTCAAAATATTATCTTAATCAGTTTTTAAGTTATCGCTGGATCCAGATTTCTGGACATCCGGACGGAGGGCAAACCTATAGTCTCCTCCCATGTAAACACCAGTAGGGGACTAATAAATAAGTAAACTGTAGAAAAATTGAACTGATCAAAATATATACTGGTATGTAAAAATAAAAACAATTTTTTTGGCATAGTATATTAAGCACTAAAAGGACTGACCGTTCCAAGGTGGAAAATGTTTTTATTTCTCTATTTTATATTATGTCCTGTCTCAATGTTTTATCTTTCCTTGCACCTCCTTCAGGAGTTAGTTCATTTTTTATATAGATCTATGTTAGATTTCTCATTGGACATTTTTGTGTTTCCTTGTTAAGAATTTACTCTTCAAAAATCTGACAGTATATTATTTTTAAATTTCATAAAAAATGAAACAATTTTAATCAGTATTCATTCCATTATAACCATCACCAAGAATCTACCTACTTAAAATCTTAATGCAACAGCTTAATACTAAATTGAGGGCTGCCTTCTACAAAACTTTCCAATTCCTTTCTATTTCTATATGAGCTTTAAATAGTGTACGATCAGCCCTCGATTTACCTGTTTTTGGAAAAAAAATGTAAATTAATTGAAAAGTATTAAACTTGAAAATACTGCCATTCTTCAGGGTAAAAATACCTGCGGGTAGTTTCTTTTTCAAAACAATTCTAATTATATTTGTTTATCACAGTGTTTGTTTCTAACTGTGTAAGAAAAGAGCATGACAAAGAAAATGTAAACATTTTGGCAAAATCTTATTTATCTTCACAAATAATTGACCTCTTTAATATTCCAAATGTGTTCACAAATATCATGAAATGCAAATGAAATTCAGTAGAAACAGCTAAAAAGATAAATTTTCACAAAAGTAAGACATAAACTTGAACTTTGATATTGAGCGATATACACATACCATGTAAAATCTCTACTAACTATAGACAAAAAAAATAATACAATGAAATGGCCGCTCAGCAATCCCGGGAAACTTCAACAGAAATACTGCAAGGTATATTGCACTATCATGAGAATCAGTACTATAGAGTTATATCATCACAATATTACAGCAAAGAATTGCAACTTATTTATAGAAAAAAAAAAAAAAAAAAAAAAAAAAAATCATTTCAATGATAATGCATCAGTATGAGGCATGCAAGAAATATATAACCTTATATAACCTTAATGTTTTTTTTTCCATGAAAACAGAAACTTCCCAATGATTAAATATACCTAAGTTAACTCTGACCTTTCCTTAAGTGTCCTTGACCTTTAAGTCAAATGAGTGATACCCTTGTTCAACACACCTGATCATCTCACTATGGTTGACATTCCTGCATGGTTATATGGTAATCAGACTAGGGGTTCAGAAGATGGTGGGAAGGCACCAAATATCTCCAAAGTCATTGTTCAGTGTGACCTTAACCTTAAATCCATGACCTTAACCTTTACTCTGCATATTGTCTCATATTGACTGACATTTGTGCACTGTTCTATAAAATTCTGACCAAGGGTTTCAGAAGATAGATCAAATTTGTGATTGACAGAATGAAAATGAAAACAGAAAAACAACTTGAGTTCCCAAAAAGGTGTATCTCCCATTATATGTAGTTTAGATGACAACATCTTACATCTACGTATAACTCAGGCACAAGTTTATAGGTAACAAATCTAGAAGACACTCTCATTATGGGTGCTTAAAACAAACTGCAAACACATGAGAAATATTCTTCATTCAAGTGCACATGCTATAAAAAAATTTGTATCCAGTTATCTTTACGGTAATTAAATTATCAGCTACAGAAAGAAAAGGGACTTCATATTGAAGAAAAGTACCTAACACCTTCATATATTGCACTAAAACAGTGAAAAGTAATGAACTAAAAATAATAAATCAAGAAAAAATAACTTAATATTTTAGCAGTAAAGTACAATGCCACACAAGTGAGAAGGAAACCATCATAGAAATTTAAGCTGCAAAATTCAATGTTCTGAACAATAATGTTTTAACTAATAAAGCACATTCATGGAATAAGAGATATAAAATACTGACAGCAAAATGACATTTGTAACAGTTTACGTACATAAACAATATCACAGACGTAAATATGAAAGCATGTTATTGAGACAGATATAGAGGTAATCTCATAACATCCCTGTAAGTCAGAAAAAAAAAGGTTGCGTTACTTTATACACTTAAAAATCTGAAGGACATTTTAGTATCTGGTATATGCAGTGGATCATATGGAAGCTTGGTTTATGCAAAATACATTACCTACTTGATATAGAGATTTCAATTATTTAGTCTAAAGAAAAATTGGAATGAAACACTAAAACTGATACCTATACAACATTAGATCAGTGATCTGAACATATGTAATTCATATCTGAATGCAAGACAAAACTTGGAAAAACTTTTTTCCTACTATACCAAGGTTTGAGATTTTCTTCCACGGCATTATGTCTGATCTGCCACAGAGGCAGTTTCAATCACTTATATTAGTGACAGTAGTATCTATGATTTATGACAAATTACAATCTAGTTGTTTATGGTCTGGTTACCCTTTTTCCTCTGGAGGGTTGAAGACTATACCAGTATAGAGGTGGTTCGGGTATCAACCACTGGTTCAATAACAGAAAATGTGATTGTCTAATTATAACTGCATTTCTGATAACCTCTTGATCTTTTTTCTCCTCATTACAGAGGAATATGATTAAGTAACCAGATCATAGATGAACAAGACTGAGTTTACCATCAGCCTTGGCTGCCATAGTCAATGGCTGAGATCAGGCACTGAGTGTAGAGATAATGATTCATGCTAAAAATTTATTTCATTTAACTGTAATCTGGTTAATCTAAAATTTCAAGCTGGAGAGACAAAAACTGTATAGAGGTATTCTATTTATAAACTGTTGTTTAACAAAGCACAAATTGATGGTCAAACTACAGCTGACACGCAGAACATTTATACAGACACCCTTCCAGCAACATGAAGTGTTTAATTAGATTAACAAGATTCTGGCTGAGCTATAAGTTTTGGCATGAACCACTGCCACATAGACTGCACCTGAACTCAGCTGCTATCTTAACCCTTTCCCTCATAGAGGATACCATGAAAAGACCTATGCGAACAGCATAAAACCAGATCAGCATGCGAGTAACTCGCAGGCTGATCAGGTTTTATGCTGTTCGCTGCTCCTCAGTGGTCTGGAAATGAGTATTTTGTAATTAAATTTGGTATGTTTGAGTTTGGCTTTCTGCAGATCAGGCTTTATGTAGTACCTATTGAGTGCGTCAAAATGAGTCTATATGAGGGAAAGGGTTAATTGGGTGAACTACTTCACGTTGAATGTGACGTAAGATATGATCTAAAAATACAGCCTGGCGTTTAAATCCTTATCACAATATAGCAAAGGAATGAATAAATAAACATCAAATACAATGTCTTCAATTGAGATAAAAATAGCTATATTACAATTAAAGCAAAAACTTCAAAAATAGAAAATAACCCACAACATTATAGTTACAATATAACCTAAATTTCACCCAACTCTGGGTGAAATAACCAATTTATATATCATTTTATACAGTCAATTAATACAAGCAGTTTTTAATACACTGTGCATTTTATGGACAAATGCAAAGTCTTTGACTATAACATAATTTCTTGGTTTTAAGAAATGGAAAGTGTCACAATCCTGAAATCTGTGGTCATCTCTTGTGAGGTTTCATTTTTAAAGCTTAATTTTTATTCAGGACTATGAAACACTATATAACCACTTGCACACAATAACTGGAAACTTCAGTAAGTCACATTTTCTCACATTCTATTCTGGCCATTGATGTCAATGATATTTCTCTACATGTGTCTGAGAGTACAGAGGAATAAAAAAATATATAACATAAATAGAGTATTGGTAGGCTGTTAATAAAAATATAGTGGTATACTATGATAAACCTTATTACAGTGTGCCTCAAAGATGTAATGATGATATCAGAAATTGCACTTTCCGTCTCAAAGATATGATTAAAAATATAATATTTGCCTGTATATATATTTAAGCCATACAAGGAAAAGCAATAATTTAAAGATTCAAAATAGATTGGTTCAGGATAGCTATATTAATACACTGAATAAATATCAAGATATTTATTGCAAGGAATGCATTTCTTTGGTTCACAAGTTCTATTTTATGACCAAGCTTTGCTTGTAATGCAATTAAAACAAGAACTTTTAAACATCTTTGATATTCAATCTGTTGCCATTTATTCTTACCCCATTCATCTTCAAATGAGTAAGCACCTGAAGTAAGGCATTAAATGACTATAATGAGAGGAAGGCATGTACAAGATGCATCATTATAAGATTATCTAAGCCCTTTTCTGACTATTTCTGGACCCTAGCTAAAATTTTCAGAATTAAGTTGTGTAAAGGAAACACAATTTATCTGTTGATTTCTACAATCTTTTTTTTTCTTAAAAAAAGTGTTTTTTTTTCTTTTTTCTTTAATTATACTTTCAATTATGTGCAACATTTTATGTTTGTTTACAGGAAAAAAAATCACCAACTTCAGTATTCTAATTATTCCAGTACCAAATCAGTTTATTAAACGTGAAAAAACAACAACAACAACAAAAAACGTAAGAATAAAAAATATCTTACTTGACTTTTTTCCAAGAAACTGAGAGAAAAAA
This sequence comes from Solen grandis, assembly GCA_021229015.1. Taxonomy (NCBI): domain Eukaryota; kingdom Metazoa; phylum Mollusca; class Bivalvia; order Adapedonta; family Solenidae; genus Solen; species Solen grandis. The sequence continues at coordinate 6,187,289 of CM037778.1, forward strand.
AACTTTTGTAATATTGAAAAAGGTCAGACTATCTGATCCATAGAATGCAGAGAAAAAGGCCTGATTACCAGTAATGGAATAAGCAGCATAGTAAAACTGTAATTTGGAAATTCACGAAGCACAAAATTACAAAAATATACCTAAAACATACTGCCATCATAGGTCTTATTTACAACAGATGTTTCATCATTTTCATTTTTTTAGCAATAACTATACATTTAGTGACATATATTTGGTAATAAATTAATGCCAACTAGATCAATTACATATTGATCAACTTGCTTTTAATAAATGCACCACTAAGTTATTTTTTGGCTTAAATGGATATCTTACACATAAATTTGGAAACAAATTCTTAGCTTGCAAAACTTGTCCTGCTTTATAAACCATGGGTAATTCCAGTTCTTTATTTCAAGAAATGGAAAAAAATAGACTCTACTTGATATGGGACACACCTGTTTTACTTGGAGCTGAAACATGTTCCCAAATCGAGCTTCTATTCAAATTAACCAAAATGGAATTGGAACAACCAAAATAAACAGAAAGTAAAGAATCAATACACACCACTGCATCTATATGCATTGATGTTTAAATAGAAAACCTTTAATCACTTCTATATTTTTAAACTGATATTGTGTAACTAAGCTTAAAAATGGCCAAGAACACAAGTTTTAGTTATTCAATTAATAAAAAAGTAGTCACAGCACTGATAACTGCCTATCTCTTATAATTTGAAAATAAGGCATCAAAACACAATGGGATTCTTTTTAAATTAGCCAAAACTTATCATGATTTTGAACATGTTCCAGTTTCCATTGTCAGAAACAAAAGTGCCAAGGGAAGTCCTGGTACATCTGTTACCATGGTAATTGAATCACAAGGCCTCCTGCAGGGTGGGATGGAGATGAGTCAGAAGAAAGAGTGCAATGTCTCTGTTGGCCCAGTAATTGGTGTGGGACGTGATCATGGCGATGTAGCCGCTGGTCAATCCTCCACCTTCTCGCAGCTGGTAGTCAAGGCGATATTCCAGCTCTGCAGGGGTTAAGTGTCAAACATGTTAATCAAGTGATCAGATTTAAACAGGCTCCATATCATAGACCTTTGATTTGATTCCTACATTATTGGCTCTCTTTATAATCACTTTATTACAACACAACAGCATGCATTTACAGATTTTAAAAACATCAACAGTATCTTTACTTAATTCTTTTAATAATAATTAGATGCATTTAAAAAAAAATAGCTTCAGTTTGAGATCTCAACTATCCTGTTCAGCAAGTTTAGATGTCCCGATGACAGTAGTTCAGGCAATGGAGACTTAATCTTGACAAGACAGTGTTGCCAGACTGCAAGGTTCGGCAAGCATCATGTCATAGACAAGTGGCATGATACAACATAAAGTCACACTATCTTGACACCAAGCAAACAAGCTCAAGAACTACCCTTATATACTAATCCCCAGGGAAGGCCTTTTTACCAACGCAGGCTTTATTTACTTGGTAGTCAGGGACAGAACCAACGACCCTCAACTTCAGCGAGACTCTTACAACTCGACCACAGTTGCCTCATCATCCTGAGTTTGTAAAATGCAATCATTTACATAACCTTGATTACTAAAATTTATCATCAATTCTAGACTAAAATTAAGCTATCAACCCCATCTATGAAAATAAAGTGGTACTATGAAATCATTAATTCTCATGGGGGCTACCTTTTTTTTTTTTTTTTTTTTGATATTGTGGAGTTTTATCCACAAATATTTATTCCACAAAAACTGTTCAGTTACATGTATCAGACCTCCTGTATTCTATGGCAATTATCCACAAATATATATACTAAAGAAAATGACTTTGTATCAGATTTAACTTTAATAATAATTAAATGTTAAAGAACAAAAGTGATTTAACATTTTGTAACAAGAGCAAAATATGTGGATGCCAATGCTTGTCTATTGTTCCCTTTTTTTTAATTAAAGGGGAGATAAATTGTATCAAGTTGGACGTTAGAGTTATGACCCTTAGATAAGAATGTCCTTGTGATAGTGAACAAGTATGTGAAGTTTGAGGACTGAAGGTTTAATAATTTAGCAGTTATGGCCAAGGTTTAAGTTTTTGACAAGGCCAATGCCACCAACGATTATGACAACAGTGTGATGAAAATACCTTGACTTATTTCTTTAAAAACAGCCAAGTTAAAAATAAAATGGAGATGAGTTTCATCACAAGTATGGTGATGTATAAGAGCAGAACCTGTATGATCTATCTCCTCAACCAAAGTCGTCTGCTGGTGAGAGAGAGAGGACGATTTCTCCAGCAGTTTGGCTTCCTTCTCCATCTTGTTGAGCATTTTCAGCTCAGCGCTCATGCTGCCATCATCCATGCTCATGCTTTTTGTGAAACTGTTAAACCAGCCACCCACTTTGTTATTCACTAGGGAGAGCAGGATGAGAAGAACAGGTTAGTAATAACTAGTTAGCACTGTATGCCAGTGGGAATAGACATAAAGACACTCATTTGAAATACTCAAGATCATGATAAATGTATATGGCTATGTATATTGGGGTTTCTATTTCTTAATAGTTTGGAAATGTATAGGTTCTTCAAAATGGTCACTTAGGACTTTACAAATTTCTGTAAAGCAAACACTTATAATCATTTTGGTTAAGGTTTCATTTGAAAGCATATCATGGAGTAAAAGGTATGCCATATGTAAATATTTTGATTGATAGCAAGAGACTACTTGTGTTTTGTTAAGGACAACCCCATAATTCTAAAGTTACAAAATTCTCTGTTAACCCACATTTTAAGGATATAAGCTGCAAAGATATACATATACCTATTCCCACAATAAATTAGATTCATGCAGAGTATTACAGCAACAGATATCTATGACAGTTTACACAATAATGTTTGGATGCCATATCTTACAGGTACATCTTTATGTCAATTCCCACACACAAGACCACTGCACAAAAAAAACAAACAACAGGGACAGTAAACACGCTTTTCATACAGAAATGTGATTCAAGAAATGATGAATATCTGAAGAGAATGAGAATGAAAAAGCCCAATGTCACTAAAGAATGAAGAGAAATCCTTTGGTTCCTCATATGTACAGAGCACATGGCAAGAATAATTTCATATTGTTAACAAAAATGGTTACAAAAAATGTTTCTTGATGCATCTGAAAATACAGGAAAAATGTATGAAAAAACAGTAATTTTTAAATGGCCGCCAACAGATGTAATCAGAAAAACTATAACTTAATAGAGTCATTCGCAACTTTCATTTTTTTTCTCAATTTACTAAAGGAAGAATTCTAAAATATGTCAAAAACTGAGATTTTTACGTCATAAAACCATTTCATCAACTTGTATGTTAAAATGATATAAAACTGTGTCATGAATTGCGGCATTCCTATGTATAAAAACTGTGTCATGAATTGCGGCATTTCTATAATATAAAACTGTGTCATGAATTGCGACGTTCCTATAATATAAAACTGTGTCATGAATTGCGGCATTCCTATAATATAAAACTGTGTCATGAGTTGCAACATTCCTATGATATAAAACTGTGTCATGAATTGCGGCATTCCTATAATATAAAACTGTGTCATGAATTGCGACGTTCCTATAAAATAAAACTGTGTCATGAATTGCGACGTTCCTATAATATAAAACTGTGTCATGAATTGCTGCATTCCTATAATATAAAACTGTGTCATGAATTGCGACGTTCCTATGACATAAAACTGTGTCGTGAAATGAGACGTTCCTATGATATAAAACTGTGTCGTGAAATGAGACATTCCTATGATATAAAACTGTGTCGTGAAATGAGACATTCCTATGATATAAAACTGTGTCATGAATTGCGGCGTTCCTATAATATAAAACTGTGTCATGAATTGCGATGTTCCTATAATATAAAACTGTGTCATGAATTGCGGCATTCCTATGATATAAAACTGTGTCATGAATTGCAACATTCCTATGATATAAAACTGTGTCATGAATTGCGGCATTCCTATGATATAAAACTGTGTCATGAATTGCGGCATTCCTATGATGTAAAACTGTGTCATGAATTGCGGCGTTCCTATGATATAAAACTGTGTCATGAATTGCGGCATTCCTATGATGTAAAACTGTGTCATGAATTGCGGCGTTCCTATGATGTAAAACTGTGTCATGAATTGCGGCGTTCCTATGATATAAAACTGTGTCATGAATTGCGATGTTCCTATAATATAAAACTGTGTCATGAATTGCAGCATTCCTATAATATAAAACTGTGTCATGAATTGCGGCTTCCTATGATATAAAACTGTGTCATGAATTGCGGCATTCCTATATATAAAACTGTGTCATGAATTGCCATTCCTATGATATAAAACTGTGTCATGAATTGCGGCATTCCTATAATATAAAACTGTGTCATGAATTGCAACATTCCTATGATATAAAACTGTGTCATGAATTGCGACGTTCCTATAATATAAAACTGTGTCATGAATTGCTGCATTCCTATAATATAAAACTGTGTCATGAATTGCGACGTTCCTATGATATAAAACTGTGTCGTGAAATGAGACGTTCCTATGATATAAAACTGTGTCGTGAAATGAGACATTCCTATGATATAAAACTGTGTCGTGAAATGAGACATTCCTATGATATAAAACTGTGTCATGAATTGCGACGTTCCTATAATATAAAACTGTGTCATGAATTGCGACGTTCCTTTGATATAAAACTGTGTCATGAATTGCGGCATTCCTATGATATAAAACTGTGTCATGAATTGCGGCATTCCTATGATATAAAACTGTGTCATGAATTGCGGCATTTCTATAATATAAAAGTGTGTCATGAATTGCGGCATTCCTATGATATAAAACTGTGTCATGAATTGCGGCATTCCTATGATATAAAACTGTGTCATGAATTGCGACGTTCCTATGATATAAAACTGTGTCATGAATTGCGGCATTCCTATGATATAAAACTGTGTCATGAATTGCGGCATTCCTATGATATAAAACTGTGTCATGAATTGCGGCATTCCTATGATATAAAACTGTGTCGTGAATTGCGACGTTCCTATGATATAAAACTGTGTCATGAATTGCGGCATTCCTATGATGTAAAACTGTGTCATGAATTGCGGAATTCCTATGATATAAAACTGTGTCGTGAAATGAGACATTCCTATGATATAAAACTGTGTCGTGAAATGAGACATTCCTATGATATAAAACTGTGTCATGAATTGCGGCGTTCCTATAATATAAAACTGTGTCATGAATTGCGATGTTCCTATAATATAAAACTGTGTCATGAATTGCGGCGTTCCTATGATATAAAACTGTGTCATGAATTGCGGCGTTCCTATGATGTAAAACTGTGTCATGAATTGCGGCATTCCTATGATATAAAACTGTGTCATGAATTGCGGCGTTCCTATAATATAAAACTGTGTCATGAATTGCGATGTTCCTATAATATAAAACTGTGTCATGAATTGCGACGTTCCTATGATATAAAACTGTGTCATGAATTGCGGCATTCCTATGATATAAAACTGTGTCATGAATTGCGGCATTCCTATGATATAAAACTGTGTCATGAATTGCGGCATTTCTATAATATAAAACTGTGTCATGAATTGCGACGTTCCTATAATATAAAACTGTGTCATGAATTGCGGCATTCCTATGATATAAAACTGTGTCGTGAAATGAGACATTCCTATGATATAAAACTGTGTCTTGAATTGAGACATTCCTATGATATAAAACTGTGTCATGAATTGCGGCGTTCCTATAATATAAAACTGTGTCGTGAATTGCGATGTTCCTATAATATAAAACTGTGTCATGAATTGCGGCATTCCTATGATATAAAACTGTGTCATGAATTGCGGCGTTCCTATGATGTAAAACTGTGTCATGAATTGCGGCGTTCCTATGATATAAAACTGTGTCATGAATTGCGGCGTTCCTATAATATAAAACTGTGTCATGAATTGCGATGTTCCTATAATATAAAACTGTGTCATGAATTGCGACGTTCCTATAATATAAAACTGTGTCATGAATTGCAGCATTCCTATAATATAAAACTGTGTCATGAATTGCGACGTTCCTTTGATATAAAACTGTGTCATGAATTGCGGCATTCCTATGATATAAAACTGTGTCATGAATTGCGGCATTCCTATGATATAAAACTGTGTCATGAATTGCGGCATTCCTATGATATAAAACTGTGTCATGAATTGCGGCATTTCTATGATATAAAACTGTGTCATGAATTGCGGCATTCCTATGATATAAAACTGTGTCATGAATTGCGGCATTTCTATAATATAAAAGTGTGTCATGAATTGCAGCATTCCTATAATATAAAACTGTGTCATGAATTGCGGCATTCCTATGATATAAAACTGTGTCATGAATTGCGACGTTCCTATGATATAAAACTGTGTCATGAATTGCGGCATTCCTATGATATAAAACTGTGTCATGAATTGCGGCATTCTATGATATAAAACTGTGTCATGAATTGCGGCATTCCTATGATATAAAACTGTGTCATGAATTGCGGCATTTCTATAATATAAAACTGTGTCATGAATTGCGGCGTTCCTATGATATAAAACTGTGTCATGAATTGCGGCATTTCTATAATATAAAACTGTGTCGTGAATTGCGGCGTTCCTATGATATAAACTGTGTCATGAATTGCGGCATTCCTATGATATAAAACTGTGTCATGAATTGCGGCATTCCTATGATATAAAACTGTGTCGTGAATTGCGGCATTCCTATGATATAAAACTGTGTCGTGAATTGCGGCATTCCTATGATATAAAACTGTGTCATGAATTGCGGCATTCCTATGATATAAAACTGTGTCGTGAATTGCGGCATTCCTATGATATAAAACTGTGTCATGAATTGCGGCATTCCTATGATATAAACTGTGTCGTGAATTGCGCGTTCCTATGATATAAAACTGTGTCTGAATTGCGGCTTCCTATGATATAAAACTGTGTCTGAATTGCGGCTTCCTATGATATAAAACTGTGTCTGAATTGCGGCATTCCTATGATATAAAACTGTGTCATGAATTGCGACGTTCCTATGATATAAAACTGTGTCATGAATTGCGGCATTCCTATAATATAAAACTGTGTCATGAATTGCGACGTTCCTATAATATAAAACTGTGTCATGAATTGCTGCATTCCTATAATATAAAACTGTGTCATGAATTGCGACGTTCCTATGACATAAAACTGTGTCGTGAAATGAGACGTTCCTATGATATAAAACTGTGTCGTGAAATGAGACGTTCCTATGACATAAAACTGTGTTGTGAAATGAGACGTTCCTATGATATAAAACTGTGTCATGAATTGCGACGTTCCTATGACATAAAACTGTGTCGTGAAATGAGACATTCCTATGATATAAAACTGTGTCGTGAAATGAGACGTTCCTATGACATAAAACTGTGTCGTGAAATGAGACGTTCCTATGACATAAAACTGTGTCGTGAAATGAGACGTTCCTATGATATAAAACTGTGTCATGAATTGCGACGTTCCTATGACATAAAACTGTGTCGTGAAATGAGACATTCCTATGATATAAAACTGTGTCATGAATTGCGACGTTCCTATGACATAAAACTGTGTCATGAATTGCGACATTCCTATGATATAAAACTGTGTTGTGAAATGAGACATTCCTATGATATAAAACTGTGTTGTGAAATGAGACGTTCCTATGATATAAAACTGTGTCATGAATTGCGACGTTCCTATGATATAAAACTGTGTCATGAATTGAGACGTTCCTATGATATAAAACTGTGTTGAATGGACGTTCCTATGATATAAAACTGTATCATGAACTGAGATGCCTGTTGAGTTAATGGCTTTAGATAATGTCAAAATTTACCTTTAAAGGTTGAAACAGTTTAGAATTAATCACCAAAAATGTATCTTCAAATCTTAGAAACTAGCATGCACTCTTTTCCCCTGCCAAGTACAATAGACCATTTCACTCCAAAATGAGACGTAAATTAATGAGCAGTCTCCAAGCACCTAATCTACATGCTAGTGTATAATTCCACACATTATTCAATGGGAATCAAATTTTCCCCATATGTGATTGATAAATATAAATCAGCAACTTATAACGAGAATTACCGATCCTCTGGTGAATGGCCTATACAAAGGAAAAGGCAAAAAACATGCATTAATTTTAAGATTTTGATCAAAATGATCACTCCACCCTTATGCAACCCTTACTTTTTCTTCAAATAAAAATAATTCCATTCTGACAGCATACTCTATAGATAGGCCAAACTATAAGGACACTTTTGAAGAGTTAGCCAGGACTATGAAAGGTGAATGTTAGTAAAGGAGATCAGTTTCTTACTTTTGCTGAGTTTTTCCTTGGCTGGAGAGGTGTCCTTAGATGCAGCAGAGGAAGCACTGTCTACACTGTCCTTGTCCGAAGTGTCTGACCTCTCATCCAGTTTCTCACATGAACCCTGACAGGTCAAAGGTCACATGATACAAAACAATAAAATACAGGTTATAACTTGGGGTCCAAGTATACTGGACTGGACTGAATATAAATATAAGGTCCACTCCAGTATAAGACCCAGTTGGAATTCCATGGATATATACTGAACGCTAGGAAATACTAAAATTATTATACAAGCTAAATACTGAAATTCTTATATTAGTTCAAAATGTATTCAGCAGTTCCTATTTTATAAAATACTCAGTACATGGCTAAGCTGATATGAAAAAATACCTTAATAACCCTATTTGTTAAAAAATGATGTATTTGGGTATTTTTATTAGCAAAACAGTAATGATGAAAATTGCCCCAAAGTTTTAAGTGTTACTAAGTGCTAAGTAGATTTGGTGGAATTTGAGCCTGGGTCAAAATCCACCAAAAAGTTTTAGCGCTAAGTAAAAATTAAGTACTTAAGGGCAAATTTCATAACTCTTGTGTTATTAAGGTAATAACTCATTTCAACATAGTTGTGAACTTGAATATTTCATAAAAAAGTAATGGTGGAATGTGTATCTACCTAGTATAAGAATTTAAGTATTACCAGTACTTAGGGCTAAGTATTGTTAGTGGAATCCAAGCCTGATTATATTAGATCTCACATTATAACAAAGTGTATTATAGTGGAACTAGACTATAATTATTATCAAGGAAAAAAATAAAAAAATATTTACATTGTGCAACTAAATAGTAATGTATGGACTTTTCCAGTGTTTACAGAAATATTAATTTGACTTACATGCTATGCAATAGCTACACTAGGAGAATAGGTACTGTAGTCCATGGCTGACCATTTTACATCAATGTACACATGGTTTTGTTTGTGATACTATTTGTGAGCATTTGACCTAGACATGAAAAGGTATGGCTAAAAGCTGGAAAAGTAAATTTGACTGGGAAAACAATATTGTTCACTTCTTTTTTGATTTTCTATTTAATAAACGGCAAAATGATGTTTAGAGAGGCAACGATTCAATGGTGCATCACACAACCGGAGTTTAAACTGTCAGGGTACAAATCTGCTATACCAGTTTTTTCAATACAAAACAGTCTACAAAAATGTCAAGAGTGCCTTTCAACAATTTGAAATATTAGAACAATCCTATGAACACCCTTCATGTTTTAACTTTGCTGAAATTTTCAAAGGATTTTCTGTACTTTTCCAGTGCATCCACACTGAGAGTAACCTCTCTTGTCAATGTGTTTCAAAATGGCATCCAATGACAATCTTATGTGGAGGCATATGAATTTGTTCCAAAAAAACAACAACAACAAAAAGCAATATTTGGGCAATGTTTAAGTTAAACAAGGTACAAAATAAGTTCAAGTAAACACCAATACATATTAATTTGTAACGCAATACAGAGGCTGCTGTATCGCAATATATCATAAAACGATTTTGGAGGAAGATACTCAGCCCTTGTAATATTAAAACCATGTAATACTTGTAAAATAGATTGATGATATTTGGAAGGATAAAAAAAATATAATTCAGTTTGTTTTACTTTGCTCTCTCAAATGACAAGTTATTTACTTCCTAAGACAATCACCTGACAAAATTCCATGTTTAAATATTTTTTTAAGTTAAAACATTGATTTTACTTTACATAGATCCTCATTAATATATTGATGGAAAAATGGTGTAAGAAATTGTATGGCATCATCAGCTGAATCTAATTTTGACCCACATTTATAATTTGTTTAAAGAGTATTTAAAATAATCAATAAATAAAGCAATTTCCCATGATTTGATATCATGGCAATTACGCTGTCATGCATATGGTGCCATCATTTCAAATGCATGAAATCTGTCAATTTAAACATTTTCATTTTCTGATCTAGCTTTATACTGTTGCTTTCTGTTCCACACAGCCTCATCTGAAATGTTTGCTTGGTTAAACATCCCACCAACAGTATTTCAGTCATTTGAAGACTATGTATACTCAAGACAGATATAGTGCTGCCACAATGCAGTATCAGTGTACATGTGTGGCACAATACCACACCCGTCACATTAACCTGACACTGGAACTGCCCTGTATATATGCTGAGCGTCAAGCAGGGTCGTGGTTGAGGATTGCATTAGCCACTAGTGTTGCCCATTATAACATTAAGACTATGTCACAATCTCATGTAGCCTTACCTGGAATGCTGCGAATGCTGTGGACTCCATCTTTGTATAAGGCTGCTTGCTGGGGGAGTCAAACCTGTGGATGACCAGTGGCTTCACTGTCGCGTAATGCTTCAGTATCAAGGGCTCAAGGCGGTAGGCCTGCCATACAGAGTTTAAATATTGTTCTTATTTCTTGTAGAACATAATTATCATAATTACTCATTGCATTTTGTGATACCAGTATGTCAAATATGAATTAAAACGCAATAGAAAAGACCCTTAAGGATATCGATCACTCTCCTATCTATTTCTATAAACCAATTTTTCAATATACATGTGTAATGAATATTTGGATGAAGAAACAATTCACTTGGATTAGAATTCCACCAACGATATGACAACATCATTGTATCTCTCATAAAAATAAATATAACAAAAAACATTTTATCTCTATCATGTACTTTAATATTTCTTGAAAAAGGATGGTGGAATATATTTTAACATAATTAAACAAGAGCTGTCCATAAGACAGCGCGCTCGACTTTTCTCAGTTGCTAAGACACAGTTTTATGGATTTTAATAGTATGGTACATATCAATGATGATATGTTCTAGTTATAGTAGAAAATATTCTATCACCTCCAATAAACAAATATGACATTTTTAATTGGTGAAATTAGCATGCAGAATCAATTTGAGAATGTGGTGTGGTGATCCGCCAACTCCAGTGCTAAAATCTGAAATTGTAATTGGTGAAATTAGCATGGAGAATCAATTTGAGAATGTGGTCTGCTGATTCACCAACTGCAGTGGTAATATCTGAAATTTGTAATTGGTGAAATTAGTATGCAGAATCAATTTGAGAATGTGGTCGATCATCCACCAACTCCAGTGCTAAAACCTGAAATTTTTGATAGGTGAAATTAGCATTCAGAATTTATTTGAAGAAATACATTTGTACTTGACATTTCCACATATTAATTCTTAAAGAGAAAATATTAGCATTCCAGTGACCAACAGATCTGCTTGTGAAGTTTTTGTTAGATAAATGCTGTAATCTAGTATAAATGCCTTTTTTCAAATAGATTGTGCACCAATCATAGCTTGGATATGGTCTGTAGGAGGTTAAAGCTGCTATAGCATTTCATGAGATCTAGCCAGTACATTACTGGTGTAGTGTTGGCCATGTAATGTCCCTTGTGGTCTGGATATAACTGCATCTTAGCTGGACTGGATAGTATCTGTTACAGGTTGCTGTATCTAATTTTGTGTGGATATCATTTGTAGTACATAATAGTTGGCCATCTTTCAGAAGTTAGTCATATTGAAGTAAAACATCTCTGACAAAATATACATAAATCCTAAAACTCAGCAGTAATTTATGTCCATTGTAAAACTCTATTTCAAGCACAAAATGATTGCCTTGTGGTCTGAGAAATAACACTGATATATACATGGTCAACGGTTGTTCTACGATCTGTAGTAACTTCCTGAATCAACTGAGTTGCATCCAGTGCTTCTTCTAGTCTTCTGTTGCTGCTTTTGGAGATGTCAACATTGAAGTCACCAAGTACAGCATATGGTTGCTGTCTAGAAGACAAGAGATTTCTGACATGTTCTACAAACTTGTACATTGTCACATTTGTGGTGTGAGGGGAAATATATATTCCTACCACACTGAGTATCGGCAAGTCCTCTAACTTTGTTCTAACTTCAAATCCACATGCTTCCATATATTCTATATTATTCTTTTGTGTGCGATGAAAGAAACGTGTGTATGTAACATCAGTTTTAATATAGGAACAAAGACCATACATCCTGTTTTTACTATCAAATCTTTCCGTGTTGAATTTGGACAGATTAACTGCAGCATCTGCAATTTTGTTTGATAACTTTGTTTCTGAGAAAATGTTGACAGTAAGTTCTTCATAAAGTTTTGAAGTTCGTATGTCCTCAATGTGTTTTGTTAGAGACCTGACATTCTGGTATAAAATCCCAAATTCTTTATCTGTACATACTGTTGGAGGAAATCGTAATGATGGTGAATAAGTACTTGAAGTTTCAGTCAAATACATGTGATAGTACAACTATGTAAAAAAATTACCATGATTTTGGCTGTTTTCTAAGTATGAAAGTGGCATAACTTAGGAAGTAGTACAGCAAGAGTTATGGGCCTTGTGAGTAAGGTAGAGGTAATGATGGTGAATATGTACTTGAAGTTTCAGTTGAATACCTTAGATAGCATTGAAGATATACAACTTTATAAAAACTTTAACCTTGATTTTGGCTGTTTTGTAAGTATGAAAGGGGCATAACTCCAAAAATAGGGTAGCCAGGGTTGTGGGCCTTAGAAGTAAGGTAGAAGTGATGATGGTGAATAAGTATTTTAAGTTTGGGTGGAATACCTTTGATAGTATTTAAGTTATTGATGTTTGAAAAAAACTTTAACCATGTGTTGCAACGCCAACGAAAAGTCGAGCTAAAAAATTATATTTTCACATAATTTAAGGATTTAAGTATTTAAGTATTTTTTAGCACTAAATATTGTTAATGGAATTTGAGTCAGGTTGAAAACTATATTTAAAGAAAATAATAAATAAAATAATCTCCATGCCTATTGACCATATGCAGTTTTTCAATGTACTGATATCAAAATAACTTACAATAGGGTCCGCAGGATGGTAGATGTTGAAGAGACGAGTGCATGTGTCCTGTGGTATGATGTGGTCCAACGTTCCCTTGCCTTTAGGCCTAACTCCACGTAGCGCCAGGAACACACCCAGCGGTGAACCAAGACAGAATAAATTTTCCACCTGGTAGAAAAACAAACAAACACAATGTGCATCATTAAATTGAAAAATAAAGCAATATTAGTAACCACCCTAAGCTTAGCAACATAGCTCAAACTTTATTTAACAAAGATTATCAAGCTGAATAAAGGAATTATTGTAAATCATCTGTAAAAGATTTTTACTTTCACCAGCCACTGTTCTGTCAAGTATTTATTTGTTTAGGAATAGTTTTGTCAGTTTGGCTACCAGAACTGCAAAATATCATTCATCTTTTTTTCCCCCCAAAAACGTGCACCTTTTCAGTTTCTAGCAGAGAAATTTAAACTCAAACTTTCCCATTCATATACAAGTCAAATGCTCACAAACACTGTAACAAACAAAAACTTGTGTTCTTTTGTGTATATCAGGTCAACCTATTATCTCAGGGTACCAAATGGATAGCCTATAAGTCAATCTGAATACATCTGTACACACTGGAGAGGTCCACAATTGCTTGACACAAAATTAGAAATTTTGGTCATTATTGATAAAATAAATTGTTGTTTTTTTTCTTATCATTTTTTTTTTATTCCTACTTTCAATTAAGTTCAGACATGGCTACCACCATGTATTTGCATAAATAACAAGATTATGGCATTACATTTTTCTGACAGTAATAAAAGCAATACCTTCAAGAAGATGTGTTTGAATACTGACCTTGAACTTGAGTGGTGAGACAGCTTTATGATGTTTCACATGAATGTCCGTTAGTATCGTCTCCAACTCCTTCACTCTGTAAAAAGGTCAAATATTAAAATGTATATTATAATGCATCATTAACTCTATCATTAACCTTTACATCATGAGAATTGTCCAAAAAATGACCTAAACAATAGTAACAAGGCTAACCCACCTGACTGTAACTCAGAGGTTGATCTGACTATATGTTGCAACTCATCAGTAGCTTTGCTATGGAAGTGAAACTACTGACTTTTTCAACACTTTAGGAAGATGGCCAGGTTTCACTGTTTGGTTTGTAACCAATGGTGATGAAATAAATAAGAGTGCTTACAAGACAATGAAATGTAATGTGATTGCTTATTTTCCATGAAAATACTTTGTAATGCACATTTTGCTCTTTTTAATCTCCACCTGTTTTTGGTATCTGGGAGTCAATTGTTTAAAAGTAAAGAGGTAACATCTAAGTGGGGAGATACTTTTACCCAAAAAAGGAAAATACAGAAAACTTAAAGAACAAAAAGGAGGAAGAAATACATTTCCTAATTCCTCTAGTATGATTGTATTTGCTTTCACATGTGGTCTTAAAAATGAGAGCTGTCTGTAAGACTGTGCTTAACTATTTAACCTTTTATTAAATAAAGCAAATTTAGTTGTATGCAAAACTTGAACCAAATTTTTTTAAGTTAAAAAAGGGTCATAATTTAAAATAAATTTAGTCAAGACTTATCTTACTAGATGGGCTGATGCCCCTGAACATCTTTATGAAGTTTCAAATCATGACTGATTGCTGAGGTATTAGCATGATATATTGTAGTATATTGCATGCAAAATTTAAACCAAAATTCCATAAAGGACCATAATTTGCATTAAATTTGGTCTTCATTTAATGATTCTGAATACCATACGAAAGTTTTAAATCAATAAGCATGGCTGCTTACTAAGTCTAAAATATACAACTCTGATGATGAAACCAACAGCCAGGAGAGTAGGATAGCTTTCCTTATTCTTTGAATAGTCAAGCTATGTTTTCCATGATCATCCATGAAAAAAAAGAAGAAGGAATCAACAAATATCCTCCATTTGTTATGGGAGCAACAGTTTTAAGTTTAAAACTGAATGATGGTATACACACACTTCCAAGTTCATATTATATGTACCAATTAAAACAATACAAATCATGTATTAAACTGGTATCTATTTGGCAACAAAAAAAAGAAGTAGAAAAACATTTACAGACCTTTTCTTTGCCTTATCAAGCTCAGCTTCCAACTCATCAGATGAGTTAGATGTTTGTTTCTCTTCTTCCTGTAATGTAATAAACACATATCAATCACAACAAAGTTAATGTAACAAATATATGCAACTGATCACGTTATCTGGTTTTCAATCTATCTACTGCCCTCTACCTTTCTAAAAATGATCATTTACAAGTATAATTTTAATGTTATTCTGAAAATAAAAATAAATTCAGCTTGTATTATCTTATCACACTGTTCATTACCCCAATATATTAAAGCAAGCGGTCGGTCAAAGGAACAAAAGAAAGTAACCACTCAACAGAGGTGACCGCTAAATGAAGGTTAAACATATACCAACATGCTTGTTTGGTATCATTAAAAATGGTCAGTAAATGCAGGTTGAGTGCATAAGGTACAGTCCCTGTAATGATTCCACTATGTCTTGGACCACTTAACCTCTACCAAGATAACCAAGGCACCCTAATGAATATAATGCAGACTTGGACCCCAAATATACACTGTACATACATGTATCCTGTATTTTTCTCTTTACAAAACACATTTTTTAATTTAATAAATATGAAAGAACATTACAAAAACAATTCATTGTCAGTTAACATCAGTAAGTTTTCATTAAAGATTTATTAACTTGCTTAAAAGACAATCTCATTAAAATCATATCCTAATTTGCACTCCTCTGCTATCCTCGACTAGGATCTGACAGCATCGCATTAGGGGTCCGTCAGATTGACCATTTAAGTAATTTATATGCAAAAACAAGTGCTCAATTTTAAACCAATTAAATAGCGTGTTTCTAACTGACTTTGGTAAAACATTTTTTCACAGCTTGACCGGGACTTGGACCCTGGGCCTTTTGTTTTCAGGGCGAATGCTCTTCCTAATGAGCTATCCAGCAGCTTAGACATCTTTCTACCCTATTGTGAGATTGATGCAGTTACTTCCCCCTGATATACCGAACAATTCTGTAGCCGCTGATTTGATTGGCTTATGCAAAGGTCAATCTGAGACAACCCTCTATACGATGTGGTCAGACCCAGTTGTTTGAAAGACAGATAATAATTCTGAAACTAAACCTCATCTTCATATCAAAAGCTTAGAAAAAAAAAATGAAAAAAAAAAATGGTACAGTGAAACCTCGGAAAACCGGAATACCGAACGATCATGCTGGTCCCGTTTTTTTTCCTTCTTATTTTCATGTTTTTAAAGTCCCAGAATACTGGAACCTCGGAATTCCGAAATCCGAACGATTATCCTGTCCCAAAATGCACTTAAACTACATAAAATTACCCCACAAAACCGAACTGCCAAAAGTTGTTCACACGTTCCCACGTCTAGACTAATCGAGTGTCCAGCGTGTCAAACTGGTATAAAATAGCACATTATGTACTGTCAGTAATTTGTGTATACAAGCTGCACTAAGGTGTCAGCAGAATAACCTCGCACGTGCCGTAACAAAGGGCAAATTTCAAACATGTTAACACAATTCTGTTTTGGACGGTATGTTTTATTGTAAGGGTTTACTGTAATCAAAAGGAAAGTGAAAACGAGGTGCGATAATTAGAAACGACGATTATAAAAGGTTAAATCCTTTAATGATGGACATCATTTGGTCTTAACGGTTTTGCTGGCGGAATTTAATTACGTAAGTGAAGTTAAATGTGTTAATTAGAATTTGTTTGGTTTCAGATTAATTTATTTGACTTTAAAGATGCACCGCATGCGAAAAATAATTGATGTTACTCGCTACATTTTTCCCTTTGTAAATAAAATGTGTTTAAGGTAGATCTAAACATTGAGTTATCGTCACAATATATTCAACAATTTTTAATTTTTTTAAACATGCTTTGGTAACATTTGCTAAAGCAATCATGACCGAACCCTCTAGTAAACGTCAACGGGTTGAATTAACTCTAGAAGATAAAGTTAAGCTTTTGAAAGAATCAGAGTCCATTCCTAAGCCTACGTTAAAGGTGAAAAAAATAATACCCCACAAAACCAAACACCTCAGAAAACCGAACTTTTCACCTGGTCCCAAGGAGGTTCGGTATTCCGAGGTTCCACTGTATAGGCAGGAAACATTGATCATTCAAGGCATCACAGGATCAGATAAAGAAACCTGTTGGATACTTACTATCACAGATGAAACATACTGGTCATATAGAGATAATGGATTCCAGCCAGTGATGATGTCATATGTTATAACACAACCTGCATGAAATAAATAAAGGGCTAGCTGCAAATCTAAGGTAACTGCCTAAAAATAAAGAAGCAAAAACAAATTTTTTGCAACTAGCCCTCAAACTTTGTTAATGTTTATATTTAAAAAAAATTCAATTGATACTGAATACTATAAGAAGTTCAGTTTTATGCTTAACTGAAAAATAGTAATTTTTGTTTTGATTGCTAAAAGCCAAATAAATCAGCCTTCACATTTCTTAACAAAAGCAGCAATATTGTTATTATGGGTATTTATGAAAATTTAAATCTCAGGACAAGTTTTATTATAATATGCTGCGTATGGAAAATAATGACACACTTGTTCAATTCTACAGTAATGTAATTTCAGGTACTGATTATACAGTATGTATTGTAAAGTATATAAAACACCTGCTAAAACTGGGTATTAGTTGAGCCTTGTATAAATGTTCGCTATCTAAAAATCCCTTCAGAAGTTCTGTGTTACATACCTAAGGAATGAGCTATGATTGAGACTTTTCCCCCATTTGCTTCAAAGTATGGGTGTCGCTCACAGAACATGTCATACAGGCGATTCAGTTCATTTTCCAAACTGTGAGTAATCTAAAATGAATAAAGTGACAGCTATTGCAGAGTCCTGCATTAAAATAAACTGTACCAGTCATTACTTGAAAAGCTAATATTTTAAATCTGTAAATTTATTTTTTTCCTCATAGTTTTCACATTCAAATACATGTGCATTACCAATTTAACAGATTACAAAATATTCACAAAAATATCAATGATATATTTTCCTACATTGGAGCATATTCTACAATAAAAATACATTTATAGATTGTGTAAATTATCATAAAAGTTGTTAATTATATACTGCAGGTGATATTTATCCCCAGATTTTCTGCAACTCTCTTCCAATTAAACATCATATTGATATTCAATTTATAGATAAATACAGTAACCCTGTATGTTTGTCATAGTTTAAGGTCTCAATTCATCATTAAAATATATTATCACTTAGCATTATGTGCAGTAAGTTTTTCATGATTTCTATTTGCTCGACAGCTTGGAAATGGTATCATCAATTTTTCTAGCTGCGAGTAGAACAAGTAAAAGCCACATAATAACTATTCAACATAATTTTCTTGTATTACAATCCTAAATTCAGATTTACACAGGTTTTAATGAGTTTATCATTTTTCCATCAAGAAATCAAATATTTATCAATTCCAGATGAATTTTTACTACACCCAATGACACTTGAAAAATGTTAACATCTATGTTTACTACAAAGCGCACTTGCACTGCGGGAACAATGTCAAAAGTGACATCACACTATCACCATATTTGTCACTGACATAATACAGAATTTCAATCTGTTGAGTTGTATTTGTGCCTAGTGTTTTGCATATTTTAAGCCAGAAAATGTATAGGTATATAATACATTTGTAAAAATTTCATTTTTACATCAATTAATAATCCTTCTCATCAGTTCCTGTAATAGACCAATACTTTGCACCTTCAGATATATCCTCCTAAAATTTAATCTTTAATTTATTGAAATATTCAAACTTGTCAAGCCAAGCAACAAGAAGCCTACCTCAGATCTGTAAGTAGGACTGGTATAGTACAGGATATCCATGGCACTGGCATTGAGCATGTTCCGGATCCCCCTCATCCGCTGGGGAGTGAGGCTCTCCACTGTGTCTGGAGGTAAGGTAAAATGTACTCAGTAAATCCATTATAATCCACTCCATTATAACACGTGACCCAATATAATAATCCAACACTGAACCCCTAATCTTTTTCTTGTGAATTTTTGAACTGACATAAAAAAAACTTTATTGGTTTTCACAGAGGTTTTTTTTTTTTTTTTTTTTCTTCACTAGTTTTTAATGCTAATAAATTCTATGCTCATTTTGCATTTTCCATCCATGTTTAAATGAATTTTCACCTGTAATTTGTAGACTATTTTACCATTTACAATTGTCACAAAATATGAAAATATAATTTTTATAAATGAATTCTAATAGGCATTTCGACTTGAAAAATCTTTCTACAAAAAAAAAAAAAAGGTGAAACACATTTGTGATGAATTTTGACAGAATTATAATGTGGTCTAATATAATGCAGCAAATATACCTGGACACCAAAGCATAGTTCCAATGAAGTTGTACTGTGTTGACACTGTTGGTACTACATGTATCTCAATATTTCAGGGTGAACAAGTAAATACCAGCCATCTTACTCGTTTCAATCAGAGCTTGGAGAAAATCTCAATCTGAGAACAGAGTTGTGTGTGTGTGTGTTTTTTGTTGTTTTTTTATGTTTGTTTTTTTATCACAATGGTCTTTATGGTGAATGGCCACTGCAAATCATAGGAAGATCAGAACTGCTGTATATGTATAAACAAAAGAAGCTTCAAACAGAGAAAGTGCTGGACTTTCCTACCTCCATCTAGCACAAGTGAAGATCTCCATTCCACAGGCAGGAACTCAGCTCTTTCATTCTCATTATGTTCAAAGTTTGGGAAATATTTTCCTTTGACATATTCTACTCTTTCTCTCATTCTGTAACAGAAGTAAGTAACTTTGTCAAAATTTACTAATAGAATGATATTTCAATCCCTTATCCATGAATTTCATGTCCAAATTCATGCTCTTTTAGGAGCTGTCTGATTTTGAAAATGTATCAGAATGAGTCTATATGAGGTGAAGTGCTGAAATTCTTTATCTAAACTGTGAACTTTTTTTTCTCTTTTCTGATTTAAAATAAATATCAATGGAAACATTTGCTTTCAGGTCATCTAACAATATTAAGAATACTATTGACAATATCACTGTAGCATAATAATTATTAAGTTTACACAACAAGAATCTAAGCTATCTTTTGTGATGCTGGGTACTTTGTTAACATGCCTGATATTAAATCCATGACCTCCTGGTTGTAGGGCTGATGTTTCAACAACTCCAACATCTGTCAGAACAAGTCGTACAAGTAATTGCTGTATTTAATATACTACTAGGTCCTGGGATGGGTTGGGGGAAGGGGTGGGGGGGGGGGGGGGGCAAAGACATGAGGCCTGGGAAACTACCTGAATGATTCAAGTACAGCCCCTAAATCTGGAAGTATAACAAGAGCACCACATGCGGTTGCTAACGCTTGTCTTTTGTTGTTGTTGTTTTGCTTCTTTTAAAGGGAAATAAATGACCAATAGGTCAAAATGTACCTAAGAGTTATTGCCCTTAATGGGAATGTAGCCCTTGTGATAGTGAACAAGTATGCTGAGTTTGATGACAAAATATATAATAGTTTTGAAGTAATGGCCAAGGTTTAAGTTTTTCATGACAACTATAATGACAACAATGCCCAGACATCAGAGAGATGAGTCTTGACAATACCTTGGCTTTTTTAATTTGAAAACAGCCAAGCTCAATTTAAGAGAAAACAGCTATATTTAAATTTATACTATATCATAACAATCAGAGATTTGTGGGAGAAAACAGGAGTTCAAAGAGAAGAAAATCAATGTTCCTGGTATTTTCTTATATATGATGAGAAGGAAAATGGGTTGCCACTACACTAAACAGATACCAACATGACCTTGACCTAACTTCTTAAATAAACATATATAAAAACATGTGTAAACTTACTCATGTGAACAGCGCACAATGTGGCCAGTGTCCATTTTCTGACCAATGCCATGGACAACAAACACAAGATGAGAGATGTCCGTTGGTTTGTCCTCCATCACAGCTTCATAACAATAGCCTCTGTGTACCCGAGTGCCACCTGAAATATTGCATGTGGTATGTGCTAACAAAATAAAAGTCTAACAGTGTCTACAACTTCCTTTATTTATACAGGTTAATTATTCATCAAATAAAGATGCACCTATCAACATTTTCTCACAGAGGCACTGACTCAGAAATACATGTTTTCTCAATATGACATTTGGCATGGTTTTTGCATTTTTCCAAAACATCTATTTGACATGATTTTTGTTTAAGTGACTATTTCAATACAGTTATAATTTTTTCACTTTTCCTTGATTGTGAAAAAAGTCCTTACAGCTTAAACTACTTTTCTATTTAAATGTTACTATGGCACAGTGAACTTTCCATACATAGTTTACTGTCTAAAGTGATCCCTTATATGTCCAACACCTTCAGCCCCATGCCTTTGTGGAAGGATATTTGTGTGTAAAATTAGATTTTAAATTTAACAGTTTAAATTCAGATGGCAAAATTTTCTTTTATCATCCAAAATAAATTATAAACTTTATCATAAAAGAATATACAATAACATGCAATATCCTATGTTAAATCTTCAAAGATTTTTAAAAAAGAAAATTCATATTTTCTGAACATGACAAATGACGCCTGCCATTGATTCTTGTGACTTTCATAGCAAAATGTAGGAAACATCATTGAGAGATAATAATACAAAAAGAAAATAGAACAAAATGTTTAGTTATGTATACATAAAGACGACCTACTTTTCTGTACACCAAGCTTGCTGCCTACTGCCCTGATAAGCCTAGATGATGCTGAATCACTAAACATGAACACATCCTGAGAGGAATGCCATTCCAAGTAGAAGTCAGCAAAGCGTATGCTCAGTAAAACTGAAAAGAGAAATGCCAATAAATGAAATATATGGAAAAAAAGATGGTTCCTTTACCAAACTAGGTTAAATCCTTTCAGGTAAATTTTGATTTTTTTCTAATAACAATATAGACTTGAAATATACAGTATGTTCATTTAGTATTTAAGAAGTTTCTTTTACTTATCACAAGACCCTGTCATCTTTCCTATTCTTTGCATTATCAGTAAAATTCAAATTTTCCAAGAAAAGTATAAATAAAATACAGCTACCACACTCAGAAATTTCAGAGTACTTTCTTTATTCTAAATCAACATTGTTTGCTCCAAGACTCAGAATAAACTTCCGATTAGGCACGGTGATAAAAAAATACCTACTAAGACTATATTAATATTCCAGTAAAATAATCTTCATGCATTCATGTTCAAATTGATCACTTCATTTTAACTGCTTTGAATCCTTTAGTACAAGTCAACGTGTTTCATTATTATTTATTAATATTAATGTTTAGATACTAAGATGGATTGAAAATACACATCAGTAATTGCTAAATGATATCAATTGTCTGTACCAGTTTTGGGACCTTTGGCTGGTGATGGTTGGTTTTCATCCAAGCGATGGCCAAGGAACTTCCCAAGGTATTCCGTCTCAATCTGGGTAGCATATCCATGTTCTACAGGTTGCCAAGAGCCATCATAAAACCATGTTCCTCGCATGATGATGTAAGAATCCCCTGAAGAGGAATTGAAAAATGAGTGTGACTCTTTCCACACTAGTTAGCAATAAAATGTTATGGTAAATGTAAATGTTCTTTTAGTTTAATTGGAAAACAAGCCTATTATTTTTCGCCGAAAACCCATGGTATATCTACATGGTAGAATAAAGTTAACTTTTAGAATCCCACGCTGTTTCACTGGTCAAATGATATCCCTGCTGTCACCATGCTGTCCCTGCCACAGATCTAATGAAATGCCTACTGGTAATTAATAATTCATGAGTATGAAGTTATGCTAACCAAATATCCCACGGTCGATTAAGAAGCAAGCCTATTGAGTGAAAGTTGGTTTTCCAATGGTGAGTATTTTTAAAACCTATTGCAATCCCCCTTGATGGTTCTCAAAAGGCTAATATTTTCCAACAATGAATATCTTTACCAAACTGTTTTGAATCTGGCCAACAGTTTTGATTACATGAATTTTAAAATTTCACTATAATACTATAAGGCTCTACTCCATGTTGTTTTTTTATTTTAAAAGAGCTTAATTATGCCATGTGCTATCATTTTAAGAGATTAATCATTATATCCCTGTCCTACGTCTTCTTTATTAAAGATATTGGCTAATATAATAGTATATATACTAGTAGAGCATGAGGTGAGCGGTTTTACTGGTATACCGCAGTCAGAAGCAGCTTGTGGTACAAACTGGTACAAGGATGAATAATGCTGGTACTTCAACGCTTTCTGTATTTAGGAATTGAGCATTGCAAGTACAATTTTTCAATAATTTTGTCATTACTGATAATTGTATTGCTTAACAAAATAAACAAGAGGGCCATGATGGCCCTAAATCATTCACCTGAGATAAATAGCCCTCAATGCCACTGCCCAAATAAAGAGAAATTAGTAATATGCTGTGACATCACATGACGTCTTATGACGTCAGGAATCAAAATATCTAAAGAAAAACTGCAAACTGTGTAAGTTTCAGCGTTTTGTCTCATCTGAAAGCTCTATAATCCTATAATGAAAATTTAGGTCCTATGTTTGAATCTTGCTTCAACCACAGAACCTCGGTCTTTCGGAATTTTGGTCAGCTGAATGGATATGCACAGCTAAGTCTTGAGATGTAGCATCTGTGAAAATTTTAGGAAATTCAGACCATAAATGGCGACTATAGAGCGCGTACAATATTTTTCACTATTTTTAGCTCTGACATCACGTGACGTCATAGGATGCTGAAAATGTTAATACATTAAAGCACATACATTACTCTCTTATCTATGAAATTTTTATCATTCTGAACAACCGACATCATATCGAAATCATTGCCCAAATAATAAGAACTAAGTTGTATGTTGTGACGTCACATGAGCCGATGACAAGAGTTCTAAATGGATCAAGTTTATTTTAACATCATTTGTGAAAATCTGGCCAGAGTTTTGAAGAAGATTTTTTAAAGTTTTAAATTTTATTTTTGTTCAGGCAACCAGAGTTCTATATGGATCAAGTTCATTTTAGGAACTTTTGTGAAGGTTGACCCAAGGACCATTCCTGCCAAGTTTAATCAAATTCTGTCCAGTGGTTTCAGAAGAATGTTGATTAAAGTTTTCCCTATATACATATAAGGCAAATAAGCCCCGCCCCTGGTGGCCATGTTTTTTACGGATCGGAAAAATTTTAGCAACTTTGGTAGAGGTTGACCCAAGGAACATCTGTACCAATTTATTTCAAAAGCTGGCAAGTAGTTTTGAAGAAGATGATTTTTAAAGTTTTCATATTTTTTTTCTTTTTGTTGCCATGGCAACCAGAGTTCTATATGGATAAAGTTTTTTTAGGAACTTTTGTGAAGGTTGACCCAAGGATCATCCCTGCCAAGTTTAATCAAATTCTGTCCAGTGGTTTCAGAGGAAATGTTGATTAAAGTTTTCCCTATATACATATAAGGCAAATAAGCCCCGCCCCTGGCGGCCATGTTTTTTATGGATCGGAAAATTTTTAGCAAATTTGGTAGAGGTTGACCCAAGGAACATCTGTACCAATTTATTTTAAAATCTGGCCAGTAGTTTTGAAGAAGATGATTTTTTAAGTTTTCATTTTTTTTTTTGTTGCCATGGCAACCAGAGTTCTACATGGATCAAGTTTATTTTAGCAAATTTTGTGAAGGTTGACCCAAGGATCATCCCTGCCAAGTTTAATCAAATTCTCTCCAGTGGTTTCAGAGGAGATGTTGTTTAAAGGTTTCTCTATATACATATAAGGCAAATAAGCCCGCCCCTGGCGGCCATGTTTTTTTACGGATCGGAATAATTTTAGCAACTTTGGTAGGGGTTGACCCAAGGAACATCTGTACCAAATTATTTTGAAATCTGGCCAGTAGTTTTGAAGGGCAACCAGAGTTCTGCATTGATCAAGTTTATTTTAGCAACTTTTGTAAAGGTTCACCCAAGGACCATTCCTGCCAAGTTTAATCAAATTCTGTCCAGTGGTTTCAGAGGAGATGTCGTTTAAAGCAAATTGTTGACGACAGACGATGCAAGACGCCGGGCGATCACAAAAGCTCACTTGAGCACAAAGTGCTCAGGTGAGCTAAAAAAAATGTGTAGATATGATATAAATGTATCAGTTTCCATTCAAATTTTAGGAAATACAATTTCATTTGAAAATATTCACTTGTTACTTATAATGACCTTGAAAAGAAAATTAAAAATGGCTGACGGCAACAACTTGTTTTCCTTTGTAGAATTTAAATATATAAAAAGTCTTCAACACAAGTTCTGGAATATTTTGTGTGGTATATCGTGGTACGTTCCATAGTATTTACCTAAAAACAATGCTATAGCATGGTACAGTTCCAACCCGCGGTTCCCAGCTCCATATACTAGTCAATAGTGGATTCAAGGAGGGTTGCACCTGGCGAGCAACCCCTCTAAAATTCCCTAACCATACATAAATGAAGAAACAAAAATACTCACAAGAATGCACTATTTCACAACTTAAAGTTAAAAAAAATTTGTGGGGAAGCTCCCCCGGATCCCCAGTTTAACCAGAACTACTTCTATATGCAACTCACTGCTCTGGCAAAGCAGCAAGCTGCTTGCATTGTCATTGCCTGCTGTCCCCTACCCCCACCACACCCACCTGAATTCCTGGAACCAGCACTGCTAGCAAATAAGCTACACTGGCTACATATTACTTGCAACAGTGTTTCTAAAAGTTCATATACAGTGAAACCCCTCTAAACCAAACCCCTGAAAACCGGATCTCCCTCCAAACCGAACGAAATGTTCGGTCCGAATTCTTTATTCTATTTTGAAAATACCCCTGAAAACCGGAACCCCTCTATTACGAAAACCGGACGGACTTTCTAGGACATATTTGTATACGGCTATGGAAAATCACCCCTCCAAACTGAACGTGCCTTCCGGCAAAACCAATATGCAGGGTACACTGACACGTATATCCTGTTATGTAATTTCCTAATGCGTGAAATCATTTTGACAGCTAATCGCCATTTGTTTGTGATGCGTGATAACTCATGCTGTACGGTGCACTTGTAAATTTAAAGCCGAAACATTAAAACGATCGGTTCTTGTCTGGTTTTTCACACATTTTACCGACACTAAAGCAATGGTAATATGTTTTTTAGAAACAACATTATGTTATATTCAAACAATGCGATATTATTCACAATCAGTATCAAACTGTAAATTAATTGCTTCGTTAAGGGCCTACCAATGAAATTTCGATTGCAACTATCGATGCTAACCATTTTAACCCTTAGCCCGCATACTTAATTGGTGTCTGCTGTTTGAACTGTATGATTACAATGTTTTTATATACATTTACTTACTGGATGTAAATTAAAGATTTAAAATATTTATTTTGACTTTTATTTCTTTTTAAAATCAATTTGGACAAAAAAAATGCAGTAAATATGTATAAATGTTTGGTTTAAAGAGGTATTAACTTAAAATAGCACTTCATGCATCTAACTGGATCTATTTTTTCTTGATTTGATTTTATTATTATTACCTTCTTTTAACCAAATATAGTCCAAAACCCCTTTTATCTGGAAACCCCTCTAAACCAAACTTTTGGCTTGGTCCGAAGAGTTCGGTTTAGAGGGGTTTCACTGTTTAATAATCAAATGAATGTAACCCTACATCTTTTCCTCTCTGTGTCTGAATCACGGGGACTTTTGACAACTCTATTACAAATATTAACGCAAAGGTACCAACACTTGTCAGGAAAAAAAGACTTCATCAACATTAACACGGGAGAGATTTTTTTTATTTTCTACCGCATAACAGTGAACAAGCTACTTCAAATTCGGGCCGTAAAATTTGGATGTGATGACATACCTGACCAGTAAACTGGACTGCATATTCTTTTAGGGACATCTACCTCATACAGTCCACCTCTCACTAGAATGAGATCTACATCTGTTGCTTGTGCCTCTGTCAAATCCTCAGTTCCATTCTCATGTACTCTGTAGCGACATTCAATTCTGAGAGAATCATAACCAATAAATGCAGTCCATTTTTTGTCACTCAGTTTCTTGTAAAACCATCGTACTTCCTCTGGCTGTAAGTGGTCTACATATTCTTTTTTAGGGTAGAGATATTTGCGTGATCTCGGAGGAGTTCCGAGACTCGCTACTGAAGTGACTGATGCTGTGTCACTGTCTATATCTTCATATGAATTATCAGAGATCGACGTGACCAATGAGTCAACGGACGGATATATACGACCTGCTTGTGAATTTGATGACCTGCCAAAATCTGCATTGATTCCATCAGCTGGTGCAGAAAAGTTCATTTTTGCTCAATATTTCATTATGAAAATATTTAAGTTACACTGAGTCTCCACATACTTGACAGCTGTATCCGTTGAACTTTGAACCCTCTCTCTCTCTTAACCGAATATTCGAAAAATGTATTACGACAAAACTAACCATTGAATTATAGATTTTAACAGATTTTGGATGATTGAATGAAGACTATACGTTGGATTCCAATGCATCAACGAACTTTGAAGAAAAAGAAAGATGTAATGTAAAATTCGAAACCAATAACGAAAATGCGTCCCATTGACATTGAGTCAATAACACAGACTTACAGACGATTGCATTTGCGACACACCGGTTAGAGGTGAAATCTGTCGAAATATTTCAGATTAGAAGAAAACACGGTATGCTACATTGTCGATCAGCATTAATTATTTTTATTTTCATTTGACTTAAGTTGTGACAAGCGTTACGAGCGTCATTTTGCGTTCTCAAGCACGTCTCTGTTTCATAGTTTCATCACTGATGCAACGTCCAGTTCATTGCAATTCCCAAGTCTTGTCACCCTACAAAGTGGGTCCATTCGCCCCACATTGTGGGTATCGGTTTCATTCACCCTAAGTAAACTTTCGCCCAAGTCCATTCGACTGAGTCCGGTCACCCTGCAAAATGGGTCCATTCGCTACATGGTGTATATGGTTCATTCGCCCCAAGTAATCTTTGCCAGAGCCCTTTTGCCCAAGTCCTGTCACCCTACATCATGGTAGAGCTGGAGCAATTTCATTGATACATCGATATATTGCTATTTTTGCGCAACGATACAGAATCGTGATTCTTACCTCAAGAATCGATTCTCAAACAATACTTCAATGGACGAAAGTTTTTGGTGCAAACCAGCGTAATTGAATATGCCGCTTGTCCTGCCGCTTATATCTTAAGCATAAAGTGTCTATTTCTGAAAGTCGCTGATTTTTTTAATTGTTGTTGACTAGATTGACTGGTAGACTAACTTGACTAGATTTCAAAATAAATAAAATAAGAATTTTTAAAATAAAAATTAACTTTTAAAAAAAATGTGTTTTTCTATTATTTTTTTCATGTGCCTAAGTGGCATAGCAACATGGAAACCACCAACTGCATTTAAATCCATTGTATGGAGGCATTTTGGGTTTGCAAAGGGTGATAAAACCAAAGTTATGTGCACCTATTGTAAATCTCAACTGAAATATATTGGAAACACAACAAACATATCAGATCACTTGAAAAGGCATCACCTGATGCTTTCCAGGCAACAGCCTGAACAGCTGATAATAAACATATAAGCTGATAATAAAATTAGGTATAGATGCTAATTTCTCAAATATTCAAATACATGTATAAACATTGTAACGAGATAAAGTATAAGAGGTTACAACCAGAGGCCAACGATGTGCAAAGTGCAACTTTGCAAGTATCAAATTAATGAAATTACCCAATCAGATGCGCGTTGAAATATTAACAACACCCCCTTTTTTTGGTCAATAATTCGTCAACAAATTATTTTCGTCGTCATCGTCACGTCAACCAGTAGCTCGTCACTGATTCGTTGACTTTATGATTAATCAGCTCACCACTATAATAAACCATCACTTTGAACAGCAAACAATCTTTTACTTCTAATTTACAGCAGAAAACTATTAGTTTGCCATGTTATAACTACATTATATATATTATCAAGTATCGTGATACTGTATCGTATCGGGCCTTCATTATCGTGATACATCGTGATACATTTTTGCTGGTGATACCCAGCTCTATATCAAGGGTATTGGGTTTTGCCCGTAGTAAACTTTCGCCAAGTCCATATGACGGAGTTCGGTCTAAAAGGTGGGTGTCGGGTTCATTTGCCCCAAATAAACTTTTGACCAAGTCCTTTCACCTACATCGTGGGTAATTGGTTTTGCCTAAAGTAAACTTTTGCTCGAGTCCATTCGACTGAGTCTGGTCACCCTACGAAGTTGGTCCGTTCACCCTACATCGTGGGTATTGGGTTTTGCCCTAAGTGAACTTTTGCTCGAGTCCATTCAACTGATTCTGGTCTCATTACAAAGTGGGTTCTTTCACCCTGCATCATGGGTCTGTTTGGCCCCGGATAAAGATGGAAAAAAAACCTGATCTATCAATCAAATTCCTTAATATTGTCTGAGGTCGTACTTAATTCTGTGAGAGTCCTATTCTGATGACATTCTGTGTCTCTTGATATTTGATAAAGTAATGTTGTCAACTGTGGGAATTTATTTTACTAGAATAGTAAAGTTTGTCAGTGCAAATATAGTTGCAACAAAAAGTATTTTTAAAAATGATATTTGGCGTAAGAAAAAAAGCAAAGATATGAAGTTAAAGAAAGTAAAATGTTACAATATATTTAATTAATGAAATAATGCTAGAAAATGTATTTGTTCCTAAATTTAAAAGATGTAATATACTGGCTAGTGAAAAAAAAAGAAAGAGCTAGTGAAAAAAAGAAAGAAAGGGACAAAAATGTAATATAAGCGAAACATAGAAAAAAAGTTCTGTCAGTGGGATTTGATCTCGTGCCATTAGTTTAGCAGATGAGCACTTAACCAACTGTGCCACATATTACTACATGTATATGTAGCTTATGTTAGCTAAGTTGTACA
>CM037778.1:6217837-6267837 GCA_021229015.1 Solen grandis
CCGTACTAGAACAAGGACTGTTGGTGTAGGACACTGAAGAAAAAAGAAATACCAAACAATGTAACTCATTTACATAGCAAACACGGTAACAGATACTTACTTCATGATGTTTAGTACATATTTTTCTTCATTTTTTATACATTTTCAGTTATGACGCATTTCTATAGCGATTGAAACGAATTGGTGAAAATTGTTTCATATATACACATGTACCTAGTGTCTGGTATTCTTTGGATTAAATTGATTAGACACATGTACGTGAAACAACGAATATACGTCATGTGTTGCCAAATAAATACATGTACACATAAAGCACTTCTTTTTATTATATTTTGAATGGCATAACATCGTGTGATAATACATTATATTCAAAGAAATGTTTCACAATCATTTAAAGCAAAATACTACTTGACATTTCCTCCCTAAGATCAAATATCAAAGTATTCAAACAACAGATGCTAGAAATCACCATGTAATCTTACGGGGAACACAACTGTATTCAAATATCATATAGTTGGTTTTGTCCGGGTACATAGAGCGGTTACAGTGTGGGAACTTCTCTTCTGTGGGCTCCCACGAAGCCTGCAGTTGTAGACACTGTTGGTTCCCGTGACATCTGTCATAATATGACTTGAAAACAGCCCCAGTGTACTCTCCTCCGCAGTCGTTTTCTTCATACCTACAACAAGGGTCGTTATGTTGTTTTAACTCATGTATGCACACCGTTCAATCGTTATTTGGCGTAAATACGAGTGTTTGTGTTGCTTGTGGCGTTTTTGTCGTGTTTGTTTTGCGTACATAAAGATGTGTCTTGTGTGGTGTGCGTTTACCATGATGCCCTTTTAGAAAAAGCGAACAACGCGAAGTATGGGGCAGTTCAGGCTATGTGGATGGTGGCTATATTCTATTATCCCACTCTCACTAGAACCACAGACTGGCCATCAGTGTGATATAAAACACATGGTGTAATGAATCATCATGTGTAAAGCAACCATAACGAAGTAATTACGCGAAATGTTAACAGTTTGTATATCTGTAAAAGTCTGCTCCACTAATACAACTATAACTTCATTTTTTTTTTTTTTTTTTGCTGTGTGTGGGGGGGGGGGGGGGGGGGGGTATCTGTTGAACGACGTGAAATTGATAGATTTCGGGAAATGTATTAGTCATCCTATCAGAATCGCCGGGGAAAAAACGGAAGTTGTTAGTGGATCAGACTTATAAAGATGTTCAAACTGTTGACATTCCGCGTTATTACGTCGATTAGATTGCCTGCTATTACATGGCGTAACTGATTATGAGACTGATCGAACAGTGCATATATAATGGTAGCATGCATTTGTACCGAGTTACGGCCTCCGTAATGAAGTTTTGTCAGATTCCGTTCCTTACCATGTTCAATATACAGTTCAGAGGGACAAAAAATCGTAAGCAAAATTCCAATAGAATTGGCAATTCTGCGGTTCTAGTGCCAGTGTTTATTCCTATCCTGTTACTAAATATCTATATAAATTAAGTTATATGACAATGTCGAGCTGTAATACATGTCTTACTTGACATGTGCTAATAAAAATATTATATATTTAAATTATGGTGTTATTATATTCAATGTCAATATCTTGAATGACATTTGATGGGTATTGTACTTGTAAATAAATCCGTAGTAGCCAGCACGCATATATACATTTAGTATTTAATTACAGTTACATTACATTACAGTTTTTGATTCTCTTAAATTAGTATTTTTTTATTTCGAATGCAACAGAATGACCAAACGAGTAAGGATGGAATTTCACTCGCTTTGTCAAATTGGTCAATAAAAGTCAAAACACGTTGAACCTTAAGGAAGCAGATTAAAAGAAATTCAAACGGTTTTCAATAAAAACTTATTTAATAATCACTCAAAACACCATCAATAATATATACATATATCAACGTCGAAACCCAAGTGCGCTTTATACGCTTTATCGACAGTGTGTTATTTGATTAGCAAAACTGTGTACAAATTAGGCATTTCATTAATTCGTAACGGAGACAGCACGGATCATTTGACATATAAAATGGCGCTTTTCAGTTCGAATTTTCGTAGCTTCAATGATAAGTATTCCAAATTATACACGTGGTTTCATTGGTCAGCAAGTAGCTGAATTATATTCATGAAAAACAAAATTCCAGTTGAAACTCCCACGGTATATACGGTTATGACAACGGAATATATCACGCGGGTTCCGACGATTAAGTTCTATATGCAGCTACTGTGTGTTACCTGCAGCAATTTTCTGCAGCCGGTTCGAATGTGGTCTCAGTTTGTGGACATTGAGCGCTGCTGGGTTTGGCCATCGCCATCACGGACCGCACCAGAATCACTTCTGATTCTTCACAGTTTATAGATTTGAAATTATTAAATGTGTTTCCGTAACAAACGGATATATTCCTCACTTCTAGTGCATCCCCTCCTGATAAGAAAACAAAAGTATTTAGACTTAAGAACTGTTATGACGTGAATGTTTTACATAATCAAAGATAAATTTGCTTGTTTTTGTTGAATTAAACATCCCACGATGGTAGTTCAGTCATTTGAAGACTATGTCTGCTTGAGACACACTGCAGAATTACGCCGTAGACATGTGGTATGATACCACACCCAGTCACATTATCCTGACACCGGGTCAACCAATCCCGGGACAACCCTTGTATGTTAAGCAAGGGAGCTATACCAGAACCTTTTGCAGCCGTTGATCGAACCAACGATCCCCTGCTCCCGACGCGGACGCTCTAAGGACTCGTCTACCGGGGACAGCAAAGATAAATTTGAAAATTAATGAATCGCATAAATTTATGGAGAATTAAAATCACATAATTATATCACTTACCCGTAAGTATCGGTAATTGCGAAGTAAATTGAAATATATATAATTGACTTAAATATACTGCTTTTATGGGCATTAGATAAAACTTCCTACCGCAATCTTAAATGAAATACACTTACCTCGAATGTAATTGATTATAATTAATATCAGTATACATCTTGAAAAATAACCCATGCTAAATAGTTCAGGCAAAAATCAAATCGGAATATTATTTGATATTAAATCCAAATGTGTTCAACCCGGCACTTGTTAATATGACGACTATGCATTTGAATGCAGCAAATCAAATATTGCAGCAGTGTGTTTACTTCTTATACAGTATTATCTCATGCCAGAACATCATGAATGAATATGTCATGTATTTGAAATCAACAATGCTGAACGAGATTGTCCCAAACAATGCATTGTGTTAACCCGTAATCAAGATGTGCTATACAAATAATATCCGGATATTACGTCTATCAATTGAACCAGTGATCTATACAGACTATGTATATTGACTTCCTGATTACCACTCGAGATGTTTGTAACTTGGAATTAATCCAACGCTCATTCGATAGGAATACAAAAGATGTCGTGACAAGACATAATATATGCACGCTTTACTGGTGTGTATGTTAAGACCTGTGAGTTTTAATTACAAACTTTCACTCAGATGAAAAGAAGAACGTGTAAGTAAGTAAATAAGTAAGTGAGTACTAAGTGGTTTATTTAAGTGACACGTGCTTTACAATGTACATAATTATAAATGAAATTAATTTAAACACCCGGCCCTGTGGGCCTATAAGTCACTGTAACAGTTAAGACATACAAACATATGATATCAAATTTAACAAAATTTGCACATGTAAATATGAAAGATAAGATGAACAATGATTTTTGTTGGTAATATAAAGAAACTTGGTAAAGAAAAGTTTTGTTGAAAAAAAAAAAAATATTTATATGTATTTCTGTACATATGAATGTATGTGGAGAAAATATGCTAAAAAATGTTAAGCAATACTTTTTATTACAATAAGAAATGCATTCCTTTTTTTCAAGATTATTTATATAAATATTACAACATGCTTATTTCCGATTGCCTTATGAAAGATGACATGCTTGCAAGCCTTGTTTATTTTTTTGGAAGTTATAGTGAAATTTAATAGAAGTCAAAATATATGTTTATAAAATTTGAAGTTGGAATCTGATGCTTAAATTTTAGATTTTCTTTTTTAGTTTGAAAGTCATGACAAATAATGAGTAAATTATTAAATGAAGAAAGTTGACTACTAAGAAAAATTAAAACGAAAAAAGTAAAATAAAGGAACATAATGAAATGAATTTGAGAACATGAAAAATGTTTTCATATTATGTTAATTTTTATTTCGACATCTATTATTTATATTATTATCATTAATAATCTTCCATAGTCAATACTCAACTTAAAAAGTCCCCAATCATATGTTCTTTATATGTACTCAGTATTAATTTTATTTTTATATACATCGGAAAATACTTCATTGTTCTACATGTACATGTGTTTAGATATCATATTCCATGGAAAATAAACTGATTATGTTTCCTTCATATAGCTTGCCTCTCTCTCTCTCACACACACACACACACACACACCAACACACACACCAACACACACACACACACACACACACTATAGAAATGTTGCTGAAAAAGTGTACAAATTTATGGCAACCTCCTTTTTATTGATTTTTCCATTATAAATTTATATATATATTAGTACCATTATTTATTACTATGAATTTTATGCCAATGATATAATACGCATTTTAATTAACGCCATAGATAATCAAACTATTTCTACTACATATATTAAGATGCCCCTATAAATTTTAATCTAGACATGGTAACCCCTACATACAGGCGACAAAAGTCGGGGTCCTTAATATTTTCAGTCAATATTTTGTGCATCAAATGCCAGTAACACTGTCCTTTGTCAGGTAGTTAACATCAGTTTATTGTTGACTGACAAAATCATAATTTTAAAATATTAGTCTCTTTTAATTTGAATAGAATATCTTAAGCTGTTCCGTGTGTATATGGGCGTATAGTTAAGAAAGGCTGTTAAAGCCACCTGTAGAAAAATGATAATTTTCGCAAGAAAAAAATATATTTAAAAACCTATTCTGAAGTTTCTCTCAATGAAAACCGGTAAGAAAAAAACAAGAAGTATCTCAACAAAAAAAAAAAAGATACACGGCCGTGGTGTTTTAAGTTTTTATTCTGAATTTTGATGAGATTACATTTCACTCAAGTAGTATGAATGTCTTTCATGCGTTCAAAATATATAGAGCGGATATCAAATTGTTGACGATAGGACAGACGAACGACCAGTTTACAACATAATACGTCCCTTTAGGTAATACAACTGGATGGGTGTTCCTCGGAACACCTGTGTCACCTGCATTCCAGCAGTTGTCAGAGAACGGGTGTTCAAATGATCAAAGTATACTTTAAGTTATCACTATACAAAACATGTTTGGAGTGTATCCACCATTTAGTATTGAAGTTATGCACTGATACATCACGTCTTAACGAATATGCGATTTCCAGGATATGAAGTGGACATGCGTTTTTCATCCTTTAATTTTTTTCTTTCTTTTTATTTGTTGTTGTTGTATTGGGGTTTACTGTCGCTGCGATAGTATTTCAATCATATAGCGACGTCCAGCTAATTACAGGTGGAGGAAGACCCCGAGTACACAGAGGTACCCGGGTAGAACCACCGACTTACCGCAAGCCAGCTGGAAGGCTTCCTCACATGAAAATGCGGAAGTCCCTACCGGGATTCGAACCCAAAGCGGTGAGGGGCTGAGAGATTTGTAGTCCACGGCTGTAACCGCTCGGCCACGGCAGCCCCTGAAACTATACAAGGTATTAACTGGAATATATATATATATATATATATATATATATATATATATATATATATATATATATATATATATATATTTTCTTTTGCTGTAGCAAATATATAAGTAGCTGATAAGTAGCGGGGTGGGGTGGGGGAGCAAAACTCATAAACAAAAGATCCTAAGTAGGAGCATTACAGTAACCAAGAACCATAACTCCTGTCTAATTTTCTGATTTTCTCCCTTATGTTATATATCAACTTTTGTCAATAACATAAATCCTGAACTATTTGAGGTATTGATTTGAATTTAAATTATAAATAGATAGTATGTAGCAGAAGTGTTATCATAATGAAATGGAACTCTGTCAGATTCTGAGAGATTTGTAGTCCACGACTGTAACCGCTCGACCACGGCGGCTCCCTTCTTTTTATTTGTATAGTTGAATTAATTATTTTGAAAGTTAAGACATGTATTAATATATTTCTGTCGAGGTTACAAAGCGAACAAACTGATCTCTTTTCTGTGGGGCGGGGGAGATATGTTCGATATTCAAGTCGACTTATCAAAACTTACTGTATTTATCAGCTGTTTAGTAACCTTCACCTTTAAGTTTAGTTTAAACTTTTTTATTTTACGTCGATTAAGAAACAAGTTCTTACAACTTATACTAATATCTCTCGGCGGTATCTGGGTTGGACTAGTACTTTGCGCCTGGTTTAGACCAGTTAAGACTGGAAATTCAGGTGAAAACAAAACAGCCAACTGCCGAAAAAAATCTAGAGTTTTACCCATTGCTTATTAGTTTGTATGTATAGTGTGCAATTTATTCTTGCTTTAACATTTTCACTGTAGCAGGTGAGCAATTTAGGGTCATCATAGCCCTCTTGTTTTTGCCTGTGCATGACATTTCTCATTCCTTTGATACAAAACCTGATTGACACGAATAAAACCTCATTTTAAATTCGGTTTGTATTTACAACAACAGAGTACGTAACAAAAGGAATAAAATTTTGACCTGCTTGCCACTCCATAGGTACAAATGTACGTAGCACTCAGCCATTGAAATGGCTCAATACGTTTAGTAGGGTAAGGGAGAGGGGGCGGGGAGGGGGGAGGCGACGTGGACGAACGGTTACAGTCGTGGACTACAAATCTCTCAACCCCTCACCACTGTGGGTTCCAATCCCGGTAGGGACTTCGGATTTTTCATGTGAGGAAGCCTTTCAGCTGGCTTGCGGTAGGTAGGTAGGTGGTTCTACCCGGGTACCTCTGTGTACTCGGGGTCTTCCTCCACCTGTAATTAGCTGGACGTCGCTATACGATTGAAATACTATTGCAGCGACGGTAAACGCCAATACAATACAATACGTTTAGCAGGTTAGCAATATCGATTAAATGTATTGACAATGTTTTTGTTTTTGGGGGTTTTTTTCAACGTGATCACCCGGTAAAATAACTCATTTGATGCCTGTTTGGACGTGCCCACTTACCTCGTCGGTCATATTTTATTCGCTATCTCGTCAATCACAAGGACTTGCTCCTGTATTATCATGCTGAACACAGGTGCTGGATAGTGTACTGGTAACACACATATTGTCAAAATCAAGCATTAAATGTTCCCTTACAATGTATTTTGAAATAGGAATTCTAATGTACAAGGCTATGATTAAAATCAAATTAGTGAGCTTGTCACGATTTTTCACAGGAAATTTCAGACTGAGGTGCTTTTGGTGCACTTCTTGATTGGGACATTGCTATACTATGTGTAGTAAGTGTTTATAACGTGAAGCTTTAACAATTCAGATATCGATTAGTGTTTTTAAATCTGACAATCATTAGGTTTATTTTACTGCAAATCAGAGTATCATGCATTCTAGATTTTTCTTTTTATTCTGGGATATGGTGTTTTCTTTCCAAAACCGGCATCCTTAAGGGAAACTTTCAATTAGAATATGTTGGTGAACAGATCAGTGTTGAAGAAGCAGAAGAGAGAGAACGAAAGAATCCTGGAAATATTATGTTTTACTATACCTATATCGGACAAAAACAACATTTATTCAAATGTGACTCACTGTTTCAATCTTCCATTATTATTACTTAAAACATCTGCAATGTAGACCCCTTTGTTTGGAATATAATGAAGATTTACAGTTTAATTTTATAAATTATTCATGAACTATTTGAGTCTTTTTTATTAGCTCATTAAGTTTTTTTAAGACATTCTGTTCAAAACTGTTCACTTCCAGACCCCAAGCGCAAATTAGACCTTGAAATATAAAGAAAAAAGTATAATTCATGATTAGTTCATAAATAAAATTAAATTAATGAATTATTCAAGAAAAGGGCAGTTATATTGTTCTTGAACCATCCATGAATACATTATAAACAACATTCAATGAACATTTCAAGAATTATTATAAACTTAATTTTTTAGAACGTAACCCTTGCGTGGGTTAATCAAGGATTTGTTTCAGATCTCAGAAAATGTTTCATGAATTGTTGATGTCAATTGTTTTTTGTTGTTGTTGTTGTTGTGTGTGTGTGTGTGTGTGTGTGTGTGTGTGTGTGTGTGTGTGATTCATGAGCAGTATCTGGCCATTTTTCTGGGGATATTATTACTACTGAAATTTACTATATAAGACACGTAAGGACACGTTCATTCGAGATTCCAAAGGTCCTATTTGATGCCAGGCTGAATTTTTAAAGTTTGCATACATTAGAGTTAAAAAGCCAGTCATATTGTTAAATAATAGCAGGCAATTTTGATAACAGCCGTGAGGCTAGGGTGTCCGCCCTAGAATTGGGAGGTCGTGGGTTCGATCTCCGGCCTCTCTCTATATATATAATACATTTATGGAAAATCGACTGGAGCTCACGCACGTGACACCCTTTTTACACGTACGCAAACTTAAGTGTATTTGTGTATGTTTTCATAGACATAAAAAGTGTGCCTATCATTATATGAAAAATGCATATCTTATTCACACCGTTAAAGGATAATTCAGCAAGGACCGATAAATCCCGTACAACCAATCCAATCCAATGTTTAAGAGTTGTGTCCCTTGGATTAGAAACGTGTCAATAGAAATATTTGTCTACATTAACTTGTTCAAAATTAAACATTATCATTCAAATCATTATAATCATCAGCATAATATCCATGCTTACGCCACAACCATTCAATATGCTAAACTAGTCAACCCTGTTTTATGCGGTCAATCAATTGAACAAGGTTGACCGCTAAAATTTATGTTATTTGACTGTTTTATAGTAATTATAAATGGGAATGAAATTGAAGAGACGACTACACGTTACTACTATCAATAAAGACTATGATAAGTCCCAAATATTTTAGAAATGAATTAAAAAGCCATATATTGCTATAGTTATTTAAGAAAAAAGAAATTTAACCCACCCAAGGGTAATGTACAGTATCGGAGAACAAGTATATATCAAGATTCCAATGAAACTGGCAATTCTGCGGTTAAGTGGCTCCTAACAAAGGCGCCAATCGGATATCTGCAAGTCACCGTAGCCCTTCTGTGACGATATTCAATCTCATTAATATTTAAACTCACTGCTACTGCATAAAAACTAAAGTTTATTGAATTAATTTAAATTCATTTTAAACAGTTCCAATGCAAATTTTGGACACTTGTTTAATATTGCCAACTTTTTTCAATTGTGGAAATACACAGTGAGAGAATCCATAGTTTATTTTTAGATTGCTGGCCCATAACTTCGCCCAGTAATGCGGCTCACGTATTTGTTCATAACTTACATAATTATTGTTTGCGAAAATTGTGGAAAATATAGTTTTTAATTTGGACTGAAATATAGTTTTTTTTCTATTGGCTAAAACAATGTAAAGGGATGACATCCACGACAAATAATTAACGTAAACAACGGAATCGAAGATTTAGAGGTATTACGTCAATTATAAGTAACAAAATAAATTTAGTCCCCTGTAGAAGAGCACGACATGGAGATTTAATGTTTATAGTAAAAAAATAAACAGTCCAATGGGAGTTTAAATTTATATATTGCCGAGCATTCATTCCAAAAGTGCAAAAAATTCCAAAGTTATACCTACTGTACAGATCCACATTATTTATAAAAATACATTAAAGTTAATCTAAATCTTACAAGGAGAAAGAAAAACTAGAGCCAGACATAATGAAATGAAAGGTTAACAAAACCATTAGGATAAAACATAAATTCCGTCGATGTTTAACACTATTTTGTCATTGGCTGGATACAATTAAAATAGGCATATGGAAACTTCTAAAAATGCATGTACATGTGAATTGAAAATAAATAAAATCAACTCATTTCTATATTCTCATAATATATACACCAGTTGGCCATTGGTTGATTAAAACCAACACAGTCACCTTCAGTGGTTATGTCATCTGCTCAATATCAGTCAGACATCTTTTTAGAATGATCTGTACGGTCAAAGGCATCAGAAGCTATTATCCTATGTCCTTTTTTTCGGTTAATCTTCTCGAGGTATGCAGATGTTTCCTTCTAGCAGCCACAATGGCAATTGCTGTTGACTTTAACCCGACGTCCCATTTATCACTCAAATGAGACAGACGACACTGAGCTGCGCCGGTTTCAATGTCTTAAAGCTACTCGTAGGCATCTCAGATACCACAGATTTACGTCAGCTTGCCTATATTCTTCTCGTTCAGTGACGTGACCTAAAACGCAATCCTTTAACAAACATGACGTGTTTTTTTTTTTGTTTTTTTTTTGTTGTTGTTGTTGTTGTTTTATGTAATTTTCTTGGACTGATGACATTCACAGTGGAGACTACGTCATATTTTTTTCTTTACAACTGTGCCTATGTATCTCGCTTACTTGCCCCTACAATAATTAATGCATCAAAAATCATAAATGTCAGTCGAAGTTCGTTTTGTCTCACCAAACTAATGTAAATAAGTTTAAAGACCAGGAAAATGCTAGGTAAAACCATGACGTCATTAGTATTATATTGCGTTTAACTTACAAATACTGTAGAACTATAAATATTTTCTAAATATTATTGAAACGCTTCATGTAATTTTGATATCCAAATCGATCCCAAGTTTCAATTAAGGGAATCCATCCATCATTAATTTTATTAATGGTCCTTCAAATGTTTAAAACGATTTCAGTGCAGATGCAAGCATCAATTAACTTTGATTTGGAAGCTCCTTTGCTAATGGACTTTAAAGGCTTGCACCGGCGATCATTTGATAGATCATGCTCACACTTTAATGACGGATGGATTACCTTAATATCATATTGCATTAACTTAAAAAATCGCTGATAAATAGAGCCAGAAAAGTGCCGCGTGGGCGTAAAATGAAATCAGCAGCTGCAACATCAGCAAATACAACACTTGCAGTAGTTAATTGTCAGATTGTGATCGATTAGGCGGGGTCACTATCTTATTGCTATCATCGAGGGGTATATTTTAAAATGAAGATTCTGAAAGTATTTTGTAGAAAAGAGGTGATTTTCTTTCTTTGGAATACTGGGTCGCTTTTCTATTAGGGTCACTCTATGTCATTACACAAGCATTTTATGTCCCTTTTTCCTTACTGTTTTACGTCCCATTTTCTATCGTTTAAATGGACAAATCTTAGCTACATTTTCGGAAAAAAATCTCTATTTAAAAGAAAACTTATAAAAGCGCAATAAAATGACCACTTTAGTATTCGAGTTAAAACATTTATTTGTCGAAATTATGAGTCTTTTGCCTGACAAAACCAATTATACAACCGCTGAAACCTAGATATTGGCCAAGAGAAATGTTTTAAACTATTTAAGTGCGTTGAAGACCTGCAATATATAAGAGTAAGTAGAGCCCTTTGAAATGATTGTTAAACTTGACAGCTCGCAGAAAGACACCCTATATAAAAATATCTATACATAATATTGTCATTAATATTGTGCTCAGACTAAACAATGCCTTCCTCTATCAATGTATTATTTGTTCTACTTTAACACGATCTATTATCTAATGCATAATCTCTGGTTGATATAACAGTAGTATGATAGTATTATCTATTTGAACAGGAAATTACATGTAACTGTCAATTCTTCGTGTATATTTAGCTCGGAGCAAGCTATGTGTATATACATGTAGGTTGAATGTTCCAGAATAAAATTAACCATCGATTATATAAATGTGTATTAAATTGGTATTGTATTTTGAATGATGTGAACAAAAGGTATACACTGTGTACCATGCTTTACTTTATGAGTTTACCTCACTTGAACCGAACGCAAATCCGATGGCCGACCCAACTAGAACGACACATATTTTTTAACATACTTCATTGTTCACATTCATACATAAATGCAAAGTATATAAAATAAAAATAATAATCTTTTTTTTTAAATCAGCAAGGTACAAACAACAACAAACATAAGCTAATGCGAGCTTTTGAACCGACCGCACAGATGGTGGCGTAAGGCCGTCTTACAATTTTATAATTATGTGAAAAAAAAATAGATTAAAGTGAATGCAATATGCAAACTATAAAACTTCTCTCCAGCTAATATGATTAGTGAGAATTAAATGACTATTATGTTGTGCAGCGTGAATTAAATGACTATTATGTTTTGCAAACAGACAAAAAATATTGCCTCCCTTGCTTGGTGCTCAGCGTATAAGGGTAGTTGCAGGACTAGTTGGCCCGATGTCAGGATAATTTGACTGGGTGTCGTATCATGCCACATGTCTACGGCATGATACTGAAGTGTGGAAGTACTATATCTGTCTCTGGTAGACATTGTCTCCAAATGACTGAAATACTGTCGGTTGGACGTTAAACCCACAAACAAACAAACAAATATTGTATTTTCGGTTTTGTATTATCAGACGTTCCTCCGAAATCATTATGAAGAGACAAAAGTTTGGACCGCAAGTTGAGCCAAATACATAATCACTATTGTATGATGCACTGCTGTCAGCGACTAGATTTATGACAAACACGACAGATGTCCAGCCTTGGTACGAAGTAGATTTGACCAAGAAACCAATCTAGATATACATTGATAATAATAATGAAATAGCGGAACTGTTTTCGTCGATACAGAAAGTCTCAGACAAACTCCTTGTAATCTGTTTCTTGTCTGAGAGGTAGATTTATCATATCTTTGATATGCAGGAACTGTAGTGTTTATTTTTTCTCTTATAGAATGTCTGGGTGTAGACATATTTAAGTGTTACCACATATATTGTTTCATTATCATATTCGTCTCAGAGAAATACCTCCGGGTAGTCTAATGCGGTGACTGTTCGTATGTTAAGTCCTGTTTCCGAGTTTGTTTTTACACATTCCATCTAGTTCATGTTTATATAATGTTGGAATAATATATTTCCATATATGCTGGTTTTCTCATAGGACATTTTTGTAAATTCCATTCTTACTTTTGTTGTTTTCTTTTAAGCAAGTATGCATGACTATAGTCGAACATTGTGGCACTTGATTATGTCAATGGCCAGCAAGTATATCTGACATGTTAGGACTTAGATGGACCAAACTGGACCCTCTTTCATAGTGATTTATTTTTTGCTAAACCGTTTCCTCCAATAGTGAAACAAACTTCGGTATAAGCAAATATCTATACATAGCTTACTTGTATATGTTATGGTCTTGTAGATTTAGAACCAATTTAT
This sequence comes from Solen grandis, assembly GCA_021229015.1. Lineage (NCBI taxonomy): Eukaryota > Metazoa > Mollusca > Bivalvia > Adapedonta > Solenidae > Solen > Solen grandis. Next base: position 6,231,259 of record CM037778.1, read on the forward strand.
TTGGCATTTCAATGAATCCCTTTATTTTATAACTAAAAAGAAAAAATTATTTGTAATACTGCTCTTTGGGAAAATAATAAGATATGTTAGCTACCTCTGTTATTGAACTTATTATAAACATTATCAGTATTTTCCAGATGAAACGTTTATCGGTATATTTTCGACTTGACTTGACTATTTGAGTTTACCGTCGCTTCGACAGTATTTCAGTCATATAGCGACGTCCAGCTAATTACAGGTGGAGGAAGACCCCGAACGCACGGAGGCATCCGGGTAGAACCGCCGAACTACCGCAAGCCAACTGGAAGGCTTCCTCACATGAAAAACCGAATGACCCTGCCGGGATTCGAACCCACGCGGTTAGGGGCTGAGTGAGTGTTAAAGTCAGCGACTTTACCCTCTCGGCCACGGAGGCCCCCGGTATATTTTCACTGTGATAACAAGAAGTTAACGACAGAAAGAAAGAGATGACAGAACTCACATCAATATAATTCCTTAAGTCACTTCATTACTACATTCGTAAATTTTCCAACCTTAAAATGTTATGCGTCATTAAAATAATCAAGATTCCTTAATGTTTGAGTATTTCTGTATTTTAGCATAAAAGATCAGTGTCAATCGTAAAACACTTATTAAAATCCGATATTTTCTGAGACAATGATTAGCAAAGCAATGCCCTATATGTGTCCTGCAACTGTTGAATAAAGGAAATTCAGTCTAGTTACCGTATTGTATGATAATCAACTAGATTCATTACTTGAGCAGAACAATGATTGATAGTGTTTCTGTCATAAAACGTGCTCCTGTCTCGTTCGATATCTAACAAAATATCATACACGTAACAGGAACGTCTTGAAGAGTGTGCTCTAGAAAGTACTCTTTTTTGTTTTGTACTATCATTTGATATATTTGTAAATTGCTTTTTATTTACACAGATAAATATCTAATTCTGAATCTTCGCCCAAAATGCTCTTTCGAAATTACAAAGAATATGTAAGCGCTACAAAACCAAAAGCAATAAGACGTAACATCAACTTGTACAGGAAATGACGTCATGATGTCGATGCCATACATTGATGAGCTAATACTGTGTAGGTATACAGAACATGCATGTATCCCTCTATTGAACATTAACTCTGGAATTTTAATTTATTTATTTAATCAACTTAAAACTCGTGATTTATAGAGTCATTTAGGGCTCAAACCTGATAATGTCAAATGTGCCCAGGCTCTATTAATCATAGCGAGTCAGTGTAGCCTGAATTCTTGAAACTCATTAATGTTATCAGTAATAGGAATAAACCTGATATAACGCTCAAATTTCTAACATGAAAATATCACTTTTTAATTAGGTGCATATGCATATCCAGTGCGGGAAAATTTGTTGATAAAATGTTGAAACTGCTTATTGTGTACGATAAACATGTGTTTTATGCTTTAGCTAAACAGTTTAACAATCTAACGGACCATTTCAAGAAAATATGTTTATAAAATAAAACATAAATTACAGAGTACCGGTCTTTGATGGAATTCAAATACAGCATCATTAATCACAAATAACTGTTTTCAATATTTGGATATATTTTTTTTTCTTTATTGCTTGCTTTTTTTCTTTTGTGATATTTGAGAAAGATATAGTGATGACAGTGCATTATCACGATGTTACACACTGTGGGCATTTATCATGATTTTGCACCTAATAATTAATATTGTAAATCACGATAACTTTGTTTTAACTATGACTTTGTGAAGAAAAACTCTCATAATTCCACACTTTGATATACATGTAACGTACTGTTACATACATATATGTCAGTCAGTCAAATCTAACACTGGAATCCTTATACTTCCTAATCCATACTACTATCTGATGTAGTAGTTCTACTGTATGTTACGGAAGTATATTAGTGCAACATTGACACTTTTTTCCACACTTAAATCTGTAAAATTTATAGGAAAAAAATGTGAATTTTCTAGTTTAAATAGTAAAATTTACAGATTAAACAGTAAATTTTAAAGATTTAAATATGGAAATTAAAAAACAAAAAAACAACATAAGTGTCAATGTGGCACTGATACGCTTCCGTAGTATGTAACACATTTTTTTCCGATTGTCATCCTATATACGGAGACCCTACATACAGTATTTATGGTGTTCTATATTGCCATTTTGCGATAACACTTGGGCAGAATCAATAGTAAATATATGGTACCGCTGTAAATTTCGTCAAACTGGTGTATAGCCTCTCACAAAGAGACAATACTCATTGATAATGATATTAAAGAGGAAATTTTATTACCAGCCTTAAAGAGGCTACTTCTTCGTGCCATCTGGCCCATTCATCAAGTTTGCTACAAAGTCATATAGCACATGAAAGATGATATAGCATTATGAATACTCCCATGGCTATTGGAATAAGACAAAAGAAAAAAAAAGGGACGGTTTATCGGATTTAAAAAATTTTTAATTTCGTGGGTACATTTATTCGTGGATCTAAGGTCTAGAAAACTTGAGGTCTATATAAACGAAAAGTTTTCGTGGAGATTATTATTCGTTGAAAAACCCTGATCAAAACGAAGTCGACGAAAATTAATGTCCCACGAAAATTAATGATTTCACAGAATGGCTTTTTTTTTTCTTTTTTCTTTCTTTTTTTCCTAAACAACAATTCTTTAAGTTAGTATTTTTTACGGAGACAATATGGTAATATCTGTCAAATCCTAGGAATTTTAATTGTCATGTTTTAACATGATTTCTACTATACAGATTTATAATACTTTCCATATAACAATTACTCCTTTTAACATACGATATCATTCTCTAATTTAACCCTCAATATGTCACCACATATTTTCACTATTTTTCTTCGCATGTGCTTTTGTTTTTACGCCGTCCATCAGTAGGTAAAAAATGCAGATCTGAAAATTTTGGGTTCGATATTCATTGTTGGTAGGATTTTTCACGACCTTCCAGCCAAGGAATCGTCAAGGTGGATTTGGAAGTTGTAGGTAGTTGGGTCCTTAGTGGTAACATACCCGACTTCGGAATTGATTTTTATGAGTTCGAATCTCGTCGGGGACAAGGATTTTTCATGATCTTCATACACGCCAAGTATTGGTCCAACCCAGAAACTGTCGAAAGGGATTGGTAAGTTGTAATTGATATAAAATGAATCCGATTAAAGTAGTTGTTTCCATTCTGCGTAAAACTAAGTATACTCTATGTTATTCACCAACAGCAGACAGTGTGCCTTTCTAACCCACTATTCTAAATACATATAAATCATTCCTTTTTATTCAGTCAATGGTTGGATTGAATGAACTGCAAGGTAATAAATTTTAAATTTTATTGGCCTTTGAGTGTCCATTATAATTTTCTTTATTTTCTTTCTTTCTCAAAAATTTGAGATTGTCACATTTTCTTTTCTTTTTTTGATAATTGTTTATTTCGTTTGCGGCAATCTATTTACAGCTAAATCGATAAACTAGCATACTCATACAAAGACAGCTTCTCTTCCAGTCAGATCCATGTCAAGAATATATGATTTCGTTGCATTATCATGGTAAACTGACAAAATGGCGTCTCCGTCTGCTGTCACATCAACAAAAATATCTTTTAAAATGTTTGTTTTTTTTACCACAAGGCGAAATTTGATGTTTATTAAAGGAATCAAACTTAGTAAAATGACACTCGCAGTAAGACAGTTTTTTGGGGGAAAAAATAAAAAAATAGCTAAATTCTGTTAATTTTACTTGTGGTGGCAGTGGTTATCTACAACTGTAAGGAGTTTGGTTCGTTATATATCATTTAATGTAGGGGCTTTCAGACTTTTTAACAGCCGCAGTTTTTTTTTTCAATTTCCCCTCCCCGGGAATATAAAAACGTTTTTCATATGCCCTCCCACGATAACATTCCTCTCACGGGAACATTGAAACGTTTTCAAATGATCCACCCATCCCATTCTATAATTAATACTAAGCAAGAATAACATACATTGTATATATTTGTTACATTTGCTTTTTTAATTGAAATTATATGATATTAAAAAGAGAAACTTGCTTTCAAAGTCACATAAAACATATTAAGTTCCTGGGGTAGGACAGTTGAAAATGAAGGCCGGGGGGGATTTTGAAAACGTTTTAATGCTTCCGGGGTGGATGGACTAAAAGTTTGGGTCACTTGGGCCACAACGGGATAACAGATTAAGTTCGAAATCTAATGAATGTTAAAAAAAATACAACTGTGTGACGCGTTGAAAAAGAATTGTGAGAGTTCCATTCAAGTTAATATTTTTACAAGACAGGCCATCATTTAAGATCAGCACAGTGTTTAGTTTCCATATATGTTATGAGGAAAAAAAAAACGCTGCAAAATACGCGAGATCAGCCCTAATGTACTTTCAACGACTATGACCTCAATTTATATCAAAAGAAAAAAAAAACTTAATGCTCCACCTTAAAAAAATGACAATGTTAATGGATCGGTGAAAAAAAAAGTCCATTTTCCGTTGTTCTAGTAGGTTATAAAACTCCTTTGCCGCATGACATAAAATCGGTTTATTATCCAAATGTTTAACGATCTGTGCTCAGATTAGAAGGTTCAGCAAGAACCAATAGTTTGTCGTTGGTTTTCTCTGAGACCAGATTCGGTATGATGGTATTGGAAAGACGAGAGTCGTTTCTTCAATAGTAAGCTCGACGTTGCCTGTAAAGAACGTATTCAAATCTCTTTGCGTCAGATTCCACAGTTTTCTTCGAGGATTTTCACGGCTTGCTATCTAGTGGTGATACTATAGTGTGTTGATTATGAGGTACGTTTAAAATTCCAAAGAACGACTATTTCGTCTTTAAGTGTTTTACATGCACGGGGTAAATTTTAAATTTTATTTTTAACATATCGGCATTTGGAAATAATAAATTAAATGCTTGATACATATCAGTCAATCCGACGTTTATGTCACCGTTATTTTTGTTCTAATGTTTCATTATTCATTTTACATCAATCGTCGTTTGGTTGCTTTACAATTATACAAATATCAAGTAAATATCGTAATTACAAATTAGGCCATCCACAGTCTAGGTGGTGTAGTATCCCCCTTTCACTTTGTCATTAATATATTAGTGATTAGTATATTGTAATGTTCGAATGATTAATCCAGTTTATTTCTACTAAAATAATTATTTTTCTTGATACTTTAACCAATTGTTAGCTTTTGTGAGAAGTGTGTCGGTAATGTGAAAAGATATCTTGATATTAATACAAAATTAACATATCATAACGTTTAATTCACAATAAAGTCAAAATATATGGTTATGTGATTAATCTCTTTATACCGCAATTAATCACTGGGTATATAAATCACATGATAAGTGTTGTAATGGTTCACATTTTTTGTAAAATCTTACATTTTAATAGAAAACTTAATATATCCCAGTATCTTGAAATAATTATTATACAAATATATTTTTTCCGAATTGTACTTGTTAATTCACCAACAACGATAGATAACTGGATTGCGTATATAATAATGTTTGCACTTGATGTAAACCTATGCAAATCCCAACTAACCATTTTCTGGAAATGTCTGGAAAATACTTTGCGAAAGCTTATAAAAAATTACTGCCAGCTTTTCGAATTATAATCTTTATTAAATAATTCACGGTGGATTTGAAATGATTAATAAAGATTTATGAAGGAGTTTAAATTTATATCGCAGCACGGAGCTTCACTAACTACTTCCACTTTCTGAATTTAATCACGTACGCTACGATCCCGTGACAGTTTAATATTTCAATTTAAAATCAAGAACACAGAGTTAACATTCAAATCTCATAAAATAGTTGGGATATGGGGGGGGATTTCGTGTGTTCAATAATAGTGTTTATATATCATGGAGTTAATACAGAAACAATGACACTGACATTTTCTAATTTGAGAAATAGGCTACTGCTGAACTAAATATATACAGGGATCTGCTTTTCTTTTACAGTTTTAAACATCATATTATTATTAACATTCATAATTTTTAAACAATTCCATATAGAGAGAGAGAAAGAGAGTAAACAGATTAGCATATTTATAAATTAAACTAAACAAAAGTACGTTTTTCCTGAAAATCTATACGCTTATTTATAGAGATAATTTCCCTCACATGTACTTTAACATTTATTTCGCAATCTGTTACAGTCTGAAATATATCATGTTAATACGGACTACCTCCGAGGTCATTAAAGGAGAATTTTAGGTTCCAAGAAATGTTCGTAAATTTAAAGCAAAATAAGACTTCATTTATTCATATTAATTGATACTGTTATGACATCACGTGTCTTTGAAATTCGTAATGTAAACAAAACTCCGTATGAGAATTAAAGTAAATAGATGACAGATACAATCATGTATATACCTTGACGTCACGTTCTGTTATAAATGGCCTGTCAGTGAAGTTCTTGTTTGCCGAAATTTGCAGTTTTCTTTTTCGTTTTGTTTTTGATTGCCTTAACCAAAAACGAACATTATTTCAAACTTGTTTTTATTTATTTATTTATTTATTTATTTATTTATTTAGTTAGTTAGTTAGTTAGTTCATTCATTTATTTATCTTCAGTGGTGCTTCACGGCGATACTATCACGCTGTATCTCATTATCCTGACAACAGATTAACAAATCCAAAACCTACCCTGACGTGCTGAATCAGTGAATCAGTTAGAATGTCCGCCTTGCGAGCGGGAGGTCGTAGCAACATACCAAATTCGTTAAAAAATGGTACTGGTGTAGCTTTCTTTCTTAGTGTTCAACATATAAAGGTAGTTCCAGAAATGGTTGGCCCGGTGAGTGTAGTACCATGCCACATATCTACGGCTTTATACTACAGTGTAGCTGCACTATATTTGTCTCAAGTAGGCATAATCTCCAAATGATTGTAATACTGTCGGCAGAATGTTAAGCCCAATAAAGCAACGGCCTTGTGGTGAACATACAGATGACCATTCAAACTTCCCAAGTATATACGTTACACTCGAGTTAATGGATTTTAATACTGACATTCAACATATTCTGCCCTAAAGAAATAATACAATAACGAATATAAAGATATTTCACACTTTCAGATTTTATTGTGAGTCATATCGTAATTCGCTACAGTATTGATAATGGCAAAAACAAAGGCAAATTTTTTATTGACTTATAGAACAGAAAAAAATAACTTTTTTGGTATTTTGTTATCACAGACGTATCAAATCTCTTTTGTTATCTGATAATTTCCACGTTCATCTGCTGTTCAGCATGACGTATATCATAATGGTTATCTATGGATTTTCGTTGCCATGAAAATCACAAGTACAGACGAATAATGTCGACAATTTTCAAATTCAGACAAAATAAGGCCATTACTACATGTATTTGTCATTATTCAACAACCGAAAATTACTCCGTGAGTTGTATCTAAGCAACTGCTATCTCAATTCGAAGAAACAGGAACACCAATTTTTATCATATTAAATCGTTTAAAAAAAAGTAAAATAAAAATATAATTTACTAATAAAAATATCATACAAAGATATTGCATTTTTCCATCCACTTGCTGCGTGTCATATCCATTATTAGTGAGACTCAATCAAATAAGCCAAAGGCTAATGAATCACACGATATGTTTTGCTTTTCAATGTCGCCACACGTCCCATTATGGTTGTGCCAGAACTGACTTATTTGAGGGTCAAAATTTGGTGCAAGAGTGCACTATTCCAATAGCTTCGACCTGATACACCATTCGGCTGTACAGCAATCTACCAAATACGCGTAGCTGTATCAGATTTGCATCTGTATCTTTCCTCTAACCATCAAATTTGTAAGAAATGATAGGAACTTCAGTTTATCTGATAGAAACGTTATCGAATTTCATTTTGTTCTTCTTTTTCCATTCTATACATATTACCGATCAAAGTACATCCAAAATTACAAAATTTGTATTCAAACTAGCCAAATGAGTAATTCCGTACACTGAAAACACAGATTTATTCACGAAATGAGCCATTTATTGTGAAAAATGATTTCAGCTTAGAGGCAATACACTTCATTCTTTAGTTTAATATTTACTTATCAACCTAACAGCTTTCAGTTTTGATAAGTTAATTATACATCTGTATATCATAGTCGGCTGGTAATAATGTCACATGTCTCACATACATTACGTTTTTATACATATTCATAGTTTACAATGTTGCATGTTATGTATTTTGTTGCGTTTTTGACGATGAACTTTATGCTAAAGTAAAATAAAGTAAAATCTGTTTTATCTTATTTGATTGAAATGATGTTAGACGGTTCTTGGATAGCGTAGTGGTAACGCGCTTCGTTTATCACCAGTGCGTTCAATGTTCGAAACCTGGTCACGTACGTGAGGGGGTACATGTACAGTTGTCGCCCGTCCAGACACGTGGGTTTGACTGGGTTCTCTGGCCACATATGCCGCCACCAGAGCCATCGAGAGTGATAGATATAAGTTGTGATTAACTTGTAATCGATGTAAAATAAACTTTATCTAATGTTGGTTGGAGATTAATACTATCATATTATCATATTTTATTCTTTCCTCTACACCATCAAGTTTATATAGCTGTCTACGGCAAATATTCTACATGATTGTAGTTATTTTAATACTATTGTTGATATAATATACTTGAAGTGGTACAAGCTATTGTTGCTATACACGTTGAATCAGTTGTATAATGAAATAGAAGCAGCAGCTACAGAATTAGCTATTGTAGATACATCTGTATAGAAACACCAGAGATACAGTGTTCCCTGATTTAATATTTATTGCCTTTATATATTCTCAATTTCAAAAATAATCTTTTTTTTTTTTTTTTCTATCTCCATATACAGCTAAAAGAAAAACTGTATTTAAATCTTCAATAACACACAGATCGGAGTACGTGTTCATGTGATGCTTCGTTATCGAGATATATTAATCTATACTCAACAACTTTTCTAATTGGTCACCTGATAATTTCATCAAAATATCACAAGGAAAATAAGTGTATGAAAATCTAATGTATTTAAATTAAAGAACTGTTTATTACAAAATAGAAATCATAGGTTTAATTCATTGACTTTTTGTTGGCAAAATCCATGTATACCTCAAGGTTATGTTCATGGTAACTCAATTGTGATGGTTTACCATCAATATATTCACCAGTATTGAAAAATATCAAAATCAAAGGGTGACCAATTAGAAAAGTTGTTGAGTTTACATCTGAACTCCAATACACAACAAAAACACAAAGACTGGCTATTTCTAAAACATATTATAAGCAACCAACCAGTTTTTTAGGGTTTAATAAAGTTAAAATGGAAACAAATAAATATGAAATTTCCATTATCTCCTGGTATGCTAATATTAACATATCTATTTGTTATTTTTTAGATACTTTTTTCAGGTATATTTACGGGGGAAAAAAGAAATGCTGTAAAGAGTAAACTTCAAGGCTCCAAAATCATTCAACATCTGCCTAGCAATACTTTAATCAAGAAAAAAAATAAAGAAAGATTTCATTTATTGGCCTTTTTTTCAAATAAGAAGGTTGGTGAATATTCGATTAACTATAAATAGTAGTCATTTAAATTCTGTCGTTTACAATTTTGATAAATAAAAAAGCATGTCCCATTTCTCTTTTCTTCACAGTTGACTTCCAAGTGGTCTCATATATATTTTTTCTTTAGTTTAACTTCTTTATACATGTACATCAAACTTTCCAACACTGGAAACAATAGTCTAGTAATCATAAGATACTTACACAGGTAATAATCATAATTTATCTTTTTGAAACTGAGTTAAATAGAAAATTTGATTAGGAAATCACTTATTTACTAAAATATAAATTCGTAATACGTCTAGTATAACGTTTAATGATAATGTGGTAGGTCGTCTGTTTTATGAAACTTGAAAGTCCATTAAGTATTATGTTAAAAAATATTTTCGAACAACTTTCAAAGAATAATGAATAAACAGATCAATAGTTCGCCCCTGTAAATACCGTACCAGAAAGTGCAAAGTCGTGTAGGGTATTCTTTGAACACTGTCAAGACAGGTAAAATGGACCATAATAAAGCAAATGATCCTCGAGTTCGATACATGAGTTTGGTCTTACATGTCATATCAATGTCGTAAAAGCAATCACTACCGGTCGATCGATTTACGATACTCTCACCTCCACAAGACTACCAGAAATCAAAAGAGCCATTATACACCTTATCATTCAAAGACAGGAGCCCGTGTCGCAATGGTATATATTGCAATGATGCGTATGTGTTGAAGTTAATAAAATCAGTCAAAACATTTTTAGTTTACATTTATAATTACATTTTTACAATATTGATATTTGGTGTTCTTTATGAATAAAATATTTATTTATTCTTGTTCTTTCGAAGTACTTGAAAGAATATCTCTAATGATTATGTCGAATTTACATCTACAACGTTAGAAATAATAATACATACTGCTTGTTTTTATTACATACTGCTTGTAGTATTTACTCATACTTTTCCATTTTTGATTCTAGGATCAACAATGGATCATGGCGCATTCATTCTACTGGATGACAAGCTATCAATGATTCAGCACCTCTCTCAATCATTAATGTGAGGACACATTTGGCGCTTAAATACAACTGATTGCCAATAAACAAGATTAAGTTCCAGTGTATCTGGTAAAACGAGGCTGTTTGGTTTCTTGAGATCAATGGAACTTTTGTCGTCTCACAAAACGTTGATGGAAACCCCTAAGATAAGTGACCCGAGTGTGGGCCATAACTTTTCAACCCTTCAGAATGTGTCCTTACCTGCAACATCAAATGCGTCTTATGTTCCAATGGGAAATTATCCACCACCAGACCGCAAGTCTGCTGATGTGCTACTGGACATCATATATGTGCTGGATGAATTTGGTGTGCCTACTCTACTTACAATAGGCGTAATCCTCAATGTGATTCTTGCTATCACGGTTCGTAATACAGATCTGAAGAAAGTGTCATCCTGTAGCTATTTCTTCTCTCTTGGAATTGTAGACACCATGTATCTCATTGCCATGTCAATTCCATGGATATCTGCTCGAGTTGTTGACATCTACAATACTGAAGGATTCTGCCAGTTGGTTTATTATCTAAATCTATTGACAACATTTTTGGCAAGCTGGTATGTCGTAATGTTGTTAACTGAACGTGTGTTAGTTTCATATAGACCTGAGATTGCTATAAACCTTTGCACGGCGTTTCGGACTAAATGTTATATAACAACTTTATCCATATTCTCTATTGTTGGTCATTTATATCTAACCTGGACAAGTGGGATATCGGTGATCCACACAATGAGGATGTGTATGGTGATCCCAGAAAATGCTGCCGACATCCTAGTTGTTAGGAAAGTAGACCTTGTGTTTTCTTTCATAATGCCAACGCTACTGTGCATTCTTTTGATATGTCCGTTGATGATTTATCTTTGTGCCTACTACATGCCTTGTAAAGACGGATCGTGTAAAGTCAAAACTAAAAGACTCACTTTTGAAGTTAGACTGAACACTACCCTAAAATCAAAATACGCTGATATTGCAAGGGAGAAGGACAGTAAATCACACGGAACCAAGAAAGCTCTTCTGCGGAAATTTAAAAAAAGCAAAAGAGTTACCCTAGTGTCCGTCATCATTGCAGTTATTTATGTTATTTTGTTTCTACCACACAATATACTGAAATCGAGGATAACTTTCATGAGCCCAGCTTATATCGTAACAAGGGATGACAGCATGTTTCTAAAGCTATTCGAAGAACTATTCAAAGTAAACTTTGCTTATAAACCTTTGGTGTACTTCATTATTCTACCTGAAATGAGGAAACATTTTGTTAAATATTTCTCCTCGTGTTTCAAGAGAAGGAGTGACAAAAGGGACGAAAGCGATGTTTCAACAATTTAAATTTGTTCTTATGGCGATAGCTTTTATGTTTGTGTTATTTAATATTATTGATAATTTGCGTTTTCACACTTTTAATTCACGTGACATTGTGAAAATCATGGTATGGATATTAATTTCAATTTCAGTTATGTTTATTCTTATTGAAGACAAAAAACAAAAAAATATTTTATGTAAATATTTCTCATGAAAAGCACTATGAATATTACAGTATGTCGCCATGTTGAAGTTGGTACTCAGTCCTTGAAATAAGATTTAAAAAGTTCTCAAAGGTTTTGAAGCTGTTTAACGTCGACTGCGAAAATAATTCTTACACATTCAACTTATCCTTTTTGACAATTCTTTTATTGGGACAGTACTTTCCCCATTGAAAGATGTCATGAACCAACCTGAGAGATTTCAACCACAAACATTCAGATCGGCGATCCTTTACACTACCAATGGTCCACGAAAACCAGTTACAAAGCATATTTTTATGATAGCAGTTAAATGCGTTAAACTATATGGCATAATGATCATAGTAAATATGAAATGTAAAATATGTGTGGTAAAATCCATTATGGACAATCTGTATAAAAGATTCATGTATTTCATTCTGTTGAATGTGTCGATCTGTTGCAATATGTTCGGCTGCCTATACATACCAACTTGCACCCATCTCTTATTTTGAATTTGACTCTTAAGTTATTAGACAGAGAACAAACTACTATGATCTTGACGCAGCTGATATCGTCATATACAGTAAAAGCCAAATAATCAGTTAAGAAAAATGTGCAGCCAGACCGGGGATTACACTTGAACCCTTTGCTCACAGTATGAGTGCTACAGGTATAAAATACGTTGTAGACATATGTCTACAATGTTTACTCGGAAGAGGTTTTTTCCAGAAGAAGAAAAAAAAATTACGTACTTAAAATGGATAATACCTTCTGAACTATCATATACCAGATCATAATGTCTTATATTTGCTTTAATACGTGTGTTATTATTTTACTGTCATATTTAAACGCCACATAATTGATTTTTCATAGACTGTTAATTACCAAGAAAACCAGCTGTTTCGGACTTTAAAGTGTTTTTGTTGAGATAATAAAATCTATATGATTTTAGTGTCTGAATGTTTTTATTTGTACGTTTTAAGAATCATGAGAACTTGACATGCGTTTCAATACTTACGTGTTTCTGACTTACACACTGAATTTTGTACCGTAATGAATCGTGTTAATTAAAATATACAGAGATGTATAGTATTTGGTTTTGTTTCGGGCTATTTTGGCAGATATTTTAAATCGTGTCTTAAATGTAGAAAATAAAAGATTAACTGTCTGAACGATAGAATCTCTGACAAAACCCATAGAATATATTTGAACACACATTGGGATCCAATAAATTATATAAGCCTGTATACTTCGTACCTTCATACATTGTTTTGCAGCTGAAGTCCTTGCAGGTGGGTTAAAAACGCTTTTATTCATGATCATTCAACATTCACAGAGTTTATAAACAAAATTACTATCACTTATATATATCTTATTCATGAATTAAAACATATAATAGTCAAACATGGAGGAAATCTTTTTTCTTATTAAAATGACATTTTAGAGGGAATTCCGTGAAAAAGAATTTTTAAAATTCCATCAGCACGTTATCTTTTCCTATCATGTCTACGTTTAGCAGCGGAAAGATTGTCATAAGGAAACGTTTATGCCATAGACAGAATGTTCCTACTGAAAAAAATGCTCTTTCATTTAAAGCTTGCTCATTGTTATACTTAGATATTCGAGCTTAACACGTTTATTTTACATTCTTATGCAAACAATGTTCTAGTAATATGTATTGACAAACATAAACATATTAAACACTTTTTAACGAAGCATATGTTAGCGTGTTGTTGAATATGTTGACCTCATTAGAGACGTGTATACAATAAATAAGTTTTGATGTTCTTGCGCCCCGCCAGGGAGAAAGCACGTCAGCGCGAAATGTCAGACAAGGGTAACCATACAAAAAGCAGTTAAATTCACATTCAACCATTTACAAACCAGTTACATTCACATTCAACCATTCAAAAACCGGTTACATTCACATTCAACTATTCACAAAGCAGTTACATTCACATTCAACTATTCACAAAGCAGTTACCTTCACATTCAACTATTCACAAAGCAGTTACCTTCACATTCAACTATTCACAATCTTCAAACAGTTACTTCACATTCAACTATTCACAAAGCAGTTACATTCACATTCAACTATTCACAATCTTCAAACCAGTTACATTCACATTCAACTATTTACAAACCAGTTACATTCACATTCAACTATTCACAAATCACAAAGCAGTTACATTAACAAAGCAGTTACATTCACCTTCACAAACTTCAAATCAGTTACATTCACATATCAGTAACTGTTACATTTACATACAACTATTCACAAACCACATATTCACACACAAAAAAACTAATTACATTCACATTCAACCATTATGATACCAGTTTCATTCACACATAATTTAGTTAGTATACATTTTACACTCAACCTTTTCACATATCGGATAAATGCGTCCCGCATCGTCTAACGGCGTGGATCGCAATGGCTGTGTTGCTCTCAAATTACAAGTCAAAGGTAACAGACCAGATGGAAACTGTATTTTTCAGTTCACACCTACTGCATTTTCAGTTTCCTTACTCATGCGCTCTTTTTTTTTTATTATTCTGGGTGATTATTTTATAAACTTATAAACAATTGCTTTCTAAATTGTAGGACCACAAATAGTAACTATCTGGCGAATAATAGCAGTAAAAGATGATCTCAAAACTGTATATGGAATACATGTAATACAAATCAGATTTTTTTCTTTTGTGCAATATATTAAATTTTAATAAATTATTGGAGTAAATAACGAATCTGTTAATGCTTGATTGAAACATATTAAATCCGTGCAGAGATGTTATAACTCTATTCCACTGACTCGTACAATGAAAGAAATGCAACGTTCAGCAAACAAGTAAACCCTGTTGACTCCAATGTAGGAGCGGTTGTTATAGACTCCCCGACTTAAAATAAGACTGGAAGTAAAATACAGACAAAATATCCATTGCCTTACATGTTCTCATTTCATTTAAATGCATTAAATGGCATCCCATTAATTTCGAGACATCGCGTGTCGGAAGTTCATTTATATATAATAATATATTTTTTTATTTTTAAATTTTCGCCCGCAAAATAGAACACTTTATTGATTTTTAAGTAATATTGATGCTTGTCTTCATCTCAAAGAGCTTTTATTTTCAAAATTCAATAACGTATGCCATTGAAAGGAACTAAGAAATCTTTAATATTCATGCAAAATCTTGAAATGTACCTAGCCTAGGTATTTCTTGTTATTATATATAATATGTTTATTTTTAGATATTAGATTCCCGAACTAAAAAACTAATTCGTAAATAACTATTAACTGTTAATTAGGCATCTTATAAATTATAGACATTCTTGCATCAGAAATAACTTTTTTTAGTTATACGTTAGGATTTGACAAATCTCTGTTTTCGAATTGTGATCACGGCCCTTGGGTTATAATAGGCAACTTAATGTTCTTGTTATTTGGAAAAATTGACATCTTTCTATGCACTCTTTTAACTTTCCTTATGAATATGACATATATCGACTTCGAAACCATTCCTCTTTCTTGTCAGAATTTTTGCCGACATACCGAAAGAGGCGTTCAATACGATGGAATGTTGATTGTCGGATGAACTATGCAGTAAAATTACAATAGTCTGACTGATGTGGAAAATTACTCGGATATTCCAAAGGCTTTGACATTTAGGATAATTGTTTATTTGGTTCACCGCATTGGAAATACAGTGGTTTCGCGATTCCTCAATCTGGCAAATTATTTAATACCGACGATAACAAGAGCTACATGCTCGGCCCCTTGATTTAACCCATCTTACTCTGTATTAAAATCAGGGCTATTCTCCAAGCATGCGATTTTAAATTCCTTGAGCTCCATGCCTTGTCCCTGAAAGAAATGTTGCCCATAAAATGATTGGCAAAAAACTTATTTTTGACAAAATTCTAGTAAAGGGCTTATAAGTATGCATGTTGTATTTTTTCTGATGGCAAAACATATTTTATGATTAAAAATCCTATTTAAGAATCAATTTAAGACTAAACCTAACAAACTAATTAATGAAAACACGACGTATTTAGGTATTAACAAATATCACAATCAAATTTTGACATCTGAATGATTCCTCGAACACGGCGATTCTTCGAGTTTCGATCTCTAGAAATCGCGAGGTCACTGTATATCTCTTCTTGGCAAATCTAAATCTTACTATATAACACAAACATGTGTTGTTGTTTTTTTTGTTGTTTTTTTTTTCCAGAAGTAAATGACCTAATGTTGTTTTGTTTTTTTTAATTATATATAACTTAGTATATGATTTTAACTGCATATACACATAAATCGTTGGATGAGGAATAGCCAAAGGTGCAAAATAAATCTCATGGTGTATATATAATCATAATGACTAAGAAGTGGAATAATGGTATTTCTATTATTTACTCAATACAGCAAACTCCTCCTATTGCGAACACGGATACATCAAACTACATTCTGTGTACACTTTTTAATCTTAAATATTTCAATATTTAGCAAACATATCAGTTTCAATTTTCGCACACTTTATCTCGTATCTTGTATTTGTGATCGATCGATTAAGTCTACAACGTGGCATGATTTTTTTTTAATTTGATACCAGATTAATAAGCTTTCAGGGAAAAAGTAGTTGAAAAAACAAAGAAAACAATGTGCACACTTTCTTTTGGAACTGAGTGTATATCAAACTTTTTTCTGCTCTCTGTTTACATACGCGTATATACCTAACCGTTTTATCTGGCCGCAAAGAACGTTATAAATGGAGTTTACTGACGTGTATATGCATAAACGCAGTGTATTCGATTCAGTTCCTGATGATCTAAGCTGATGTTTTATGACAATAAACATATACAGCTTATAGATAATGGAACTTTGGATTATGATATGGGTAACCGTTGCTTTTACGAGCATTCAATAACATCACTCTAAGTTATCTCGAACAGCACGGTAATGCTTGAGTAAGACACATCCACAGCGGTAACAGGCGTCGTCTTTATCCAACTCGATTTTGCGGACGACATATCTCCGGAAACTAGTGCCATGTTACAGCTCAAACTGTCTCTACCGGAAGTGGCTGCACCATGAGAACACAAGGCTAGAACAGTTTCTTGGTGTATACATACTAACAGTCTACCTAACAGTCTACATTTTTTCTGCAGTCTGCTTTGCAGCCATAAATGGACGACGCAATGTTTCGAAAGAAAATGCGTTTTTCTGTTTAGCTGAAAGTGTCTTTGTAATTTTTTTTTTTTTTTATGAAAAGTCGAGATATTGCAACACGAATTGAAAATAAGAATTCATAAAGCACAAATATCATAAGGTTTTATTTGCCAATTATGTAACGTTGAATTAAAAAATCAAGGATTTATCATTATAATACTGATTGTATTCTTCTCTTCAGGAGAATAATAACCAAAAAAATAAATTGCTGTGAAATCCTGATACCTGTCTTATCTTTTATTAGCTATATTGACATAGCGAAGTAAAAAAAACAGTTAAATACAAAGATGATATACATTGTAATATGTAAAAAACTAATTATACATATGTAAAACAAAGGGAAAATGCACGGCTGTAGTGTCTTTGATTCATGAATTATATAGAAATTTCTGAAACATTAGGTTACAGACTAAGTAAAATTAATATGAATTGACGACAATAAAATCGGCTGTAAAAATATGTAAAATAAACAGTGACCATGACATCACTTAATAAACTTAAAGAAACACAATCCGTCCAAATACAATAGCGAATAATAAATAAACGTTAATCAATAATACCTGAAACATTTATGATCCACTGTTTATCATATTTAGGTTTTCGTTCCTGCCGCAGGGCGAAAACCTATTGTTCTTCTAGTGTTTCTTTGCTGTTTTTTTTCTTCTTCCAGCCATTTTTGTGCAGTCAGTAGTGGTCAGATAAGGAAAGCCACAGTTGTGAAATTTTAGATACGCATTCACATATATTTGAAGATGTGCCTTTTTGTAAATTTTTTTTCAATTTGTCTCAGAGTTTGCCACTAGGGGACACTTTGCATGAAATCACTGTTTTGCTAATAACTCAAAAAATTTAAGTCTGATTTGATGCATTTTTTTTCATTCTGTTCCTTGTTGAGAGCCTAATAAAACATGATGGGTATCATCGTATCGGGTACAGGGAAATATTTTGCGCTAGGAGAGGCTGAATGTTCGAACCTTGCAAAATAGTGTGCAAATGAGGGTAGTCTACGAAAAAAGTTCTCATGTTTGTTAAACATCAGATAGAAGAATCCTGTTTGCTGCATATGATTTGCAAGGCATATATGCACAGAATATTTAGAGTGGCAAATTCAGGTAATGAAGGGTGTGTCTTCTGCAAGCGGTCAAAAATATCTACAAATCAATATTTAAAAATCAGGATGTTTTTCGTTTTATTGAAGCTTGTGTTTTTATTATTTGTTCGATATTCATGAATTTTTCACAGATTGTGTAATTTAATGTTTTAAACGATCTCATAATTTCAAATTGTAAAGGTCAAGGTCATATTACGATTATTGTTTATTTCTTTGACTCTTAATAGCTAAAAAAAAAATATGTACAAAAATGTTAGTCCATAAGGAACTCTTTTCAGAGATGTTAAGTTTTTGAAGATCTGGCTTGATTTTTTAATTTTACAGCAGTTCAAAGTTTGATCCTTCGTTGAACAACTGCAAATGAATGTTTTATGTTTAAAATTGCAATATGTATTTTCAACAACAAAAAATGCAACAAAAAAAAATCTGTTTAGAAATAGTGATTTTATACAGTATGAAATGGCATGCTGCTAGTGTCAAATAGTGATATCTAAGACACAGGTTAATTCATATTCATATTGACAGCTAGAGCCAGTATGTCGTATCTCTCAGTTATCAGTATAGGTTGCCAGCATACATGAAACTTTTCACACGATAACAACATATACAGAAAGAAGTGTCAGTATAGGTTGCATAGCTCAGTTTGTAAAACGTTTGTATGGTTTGTACTACATACACAGCAAGGCGGTGTTGTGTTATCTAGCTCATTTCTTTCACGATATAAAACTCATTACATTTGTATATGAATTTGATATTTATATCAGATAAAGTATAACCATATATATCAAAGAATTATTTTGCAAGATTTTATTATTTGAACTTTTAATTCATGAATCAAATGAAGGTAATTTGCCGATATAACTGATGGTTTGGAAATTTTGTATGCAGGTTTTATTAAATCTTATAATCAGGTATTCGTGATGATACTTTTACAAGTTAAAACATCGGGAAATGTATTTTTTTATATTTACTTTAAATTGTAGACATGTTCTTTTTGAGTTGTATATAAGTAAGTTTTCTTTAAGTAATCGTCGTATTCGGTGCAGGGGTAATTATCTCATCGTTCATTTAATGAGAAATTATGAAACCGTTAATTTTATTATGAAACAAAATATAGTTAGATAATAAATCATATGTAATATTGAGTCCTCGGTTTGATTGAGTTTGGTATTAATTATCTGTTTGATCATTTAATGTAATAGCCATTTCAGGATGCCCCTGTCCATTTGTTATTGTACATGAGAAATATATTGCAAGATTGTGACTTGTGACATCATAATCAAATAGTGGAAATCAACCAGTTTCAAAAAATCTTTTTGAAAAAAATTAAAATGTATTCAAACATTACGATGAAAAAATGGGAAGATTATACAAAATCGCATTTAATAAATTTGTCAATCTTGTAAAAAGTAGGTTGCAAGCTTGCGACAACATCATTGATCAGTGGTAGTCAAATGTAATCAATGAAAAGATCTGTTGTTGAAATAATGTTCATGTACTGCGAGTTAAAATTTGACAAATCATGGTAATATGAATTTTACTAATGTGTTTATCTTATGAAAAGCAGTTTTCAAGTGCAACTACATATTTGAAAGGTGATGGTCAACCGTATTCTAAACCATGATCATTTGTGCATCACGTATTCAAATATTGCGATAAAAATTGGAAAGATTATTCATAGTCGTATTGAATAAATTGGTCAATCTTGTGAAAAATAGGTTCAAACTTGCGACAACATAATGATCAGTGGTAGTCAACTGTAATCAATGAAAAGGTCTGTTGTTGAAAAATTGTTCATTCACTGCGAGCAAAAATATGACAAATCATGATTATATGAATTTAATAAATGTATTTATCTTATGAAAAGCAGTTTTCAAGCCCGGGACTACTTTTTTTTTTGGGGGGGGGTGTTAAACGTCCCACCGACAGTATTTCAGTCGTTTTTAACGATAATTTGACATTTCGATATTATGTCGCATTGTTTTGTATCCTGTTGCATTGTTGTGCGTTATTTCATAATGTTGGTTGTCAAGATTTAACTGAAACACGACACAGAAAAATTTAACAACATTTGCACACTATAATGCTGAACGTCATGTCGCTTTGTTGTACGTCATGTCGCATGGTCTTGTGTCTTGGCGTCAATCTTTCCATGCTATGCATGACATAAGCACAACAATATGAAAAGACAGTTGACAACGTGACACGATGAACAGGAATTTAAAACAACACTCAGGAATTAATGCGATATTTCGTGAAAAACATGATAATATTTCAACGCGACATTTGTGCGCAATAATGACGGGTGTCAGGTGGCATTATCATGTGTCATTTGATATGATTGTGTGTCGTTTGCAATTGTCATGCCTTGATTGCAATTGTCGTTTGTTGCCATCATAAAGCAACACACACACACATCTAACGTGGCACCAACTGAATTCAGTAAAAAAATGTTTTCAAGTTTGCGTCTACATAATTGACAGGTAATACTCAAACATATTCTTTTGGGTACAAAATATGCTTAAACATTGTGACACAATTTTGAAAGATCATTGTTAATGATATTCAACAAGCAGTGAATGTAGAAACATATTATTCGAACCATGCGACGCGTAAACTGAATGGAATTGCTTCCGCGAAAACCGATGAAATTGTGAATGCGATTCTTGTTCTATTTACTTTCAGTGTAATCATTTCCAAAACAATTGATTTCTTATTTTTACTGCCAACATCAACTTTATCTTTGACATCATCTTAATTACAAAGACTACTATTATGATTGCGATGATGGTCCTAACTATTAAGACTACTATCAATGCTATTAAGCATAGCATGATAAGCAACGCCATTAACGGCGTCACCCGTGTGATCTCAGATGTTAACACTCTCTGAAATGAGCATCAGGACATGTGATGTGTTTCCAGTGTATTAAGGTCACGTGCCAAGCAACAGCAACGAGAAATACACTAAAGATGAAATCCGATACTTTAGTGACCAAATGTATATTACTTAATTAATTTAATAGGCATATAAAATCACGCTTGTACTCCATTGTCATAAAGTTACGTGTAGCATCTATATTAATGTCCGACTTGCAAACCGAGGGACTCGAGTTCGACTCGGCTCGATGCAGTAGGATTTTACTTAAGCATATTATGTCTAAAGTTATAATATAAATTGGCTTAAAACGTGTCATCATGGTGACTCAGAATTTCACAAAATAAACGGAATTATCACAAATTGTTCAGGATTGCATGAAATGTCTGTGAGCAAAAAAACAATGCTAAGCAAGATTGAAGAATAAATGCAATCTTAATGCTATTCAATATCATTCATTGCGCAGCTGTCTAAAATAAGCTTGTCAAACAAATGGGATGTTCCTTGTATTCGGATATATTTCCATTAACACACATAAGTAGCTGCTGCACAAAAAAAAACTCCGAAGATATAGTAGATTATTGCATTTAGCTGACACATATCCGAATGCAGTGGGCCTGGGTGCTTTGCATCTCAATCATTTTGGTTTGAACTGAACTTGCTTGCAGAAAACGCCGTGTTTTCAAAAAGAACTGATACTACATCTGTTAGAAAAATTATCAGAACTGACTATAAATGATAAAGATTATAAATAAACAAATAAGTATATGGAAATAACAAATACATGTAACATGCTCTAATTTTAGAAAAGCAAAATTGCAATATTAGCTTCAACAAAAATTACATAAAAGATTACATGCATTTATATAATACATTTACTTGATTAATGTGATTCATGTACTTCAAAGTTGGAATAAAAGATTTATCTACATCAGGATAGCTCTTCATAAAGTCCTACTGTTTGTTCGATTGTTGTGCTTAAGGTCACACGGACATTATTGTGCTTAAGGTCACACGGACATTATTTTAGTCATTTAGTTTAGTCTACTTGAGACAGATAAAGTGCTGCGACAGTTCAGTATCACCCCGTATACGTTTGACATGGTATGATCCTGACAACCGGTCCAGATCTACCAATGCCATTTAAAGGCTTAGTATGTCGCGGTCTGGTATCAAACCCTCGACCATTTGCTTTCGAAGCTGTAACCTATTTGTCACCACGGACGGTCCTATTATTATCGACACCCCTCTCAAAACTCAAAAGTTTAAGTAGGATCTTGATGTTTCATTTTATGTTTTGCTTAACAACAATTGAAATTATTACGTTACAAAGAAAGTCAACCACCTACCACGACTCACGTCAACAACAGAGTCCCACCTTTATGACATTAATCATTGACCATCAACTTTTAGTCAGCTTAAAATAATTCAAAGTCTCTTTGAGTTTTTTTTGTTTTGTTTTTTTTTGTTTTTTTGTTGTTGTTGTTTTTTATAGTATAAAAGACTGATACATGAACGCAATATTTTCCACTGACTTTTAGTCAAAACACCATCAAAAAATTTAGCCATTATTCCATCACATGTATATTGCTGATAAAATGATTGTTCAGTGCTTATTGTAATTTCTTCACGTTAGTTGAATTTCATCTGTATCAAATTATAATGAGACATATTTATGTTAGGCATAGGATTTTAGTTATTATTCGTTTCAAGTTATAAGTAGGCATTGGAAAAGTTCATTTATTTTTACCATATTTTCTAGGATTTAAATTGCCATCATCCTATCATTTTATTGCTGGCAGTTTGGTGTAATTCTGTTTTCTTTATTATTGTTTTCTGTGTCCATATCTGTGATATATAGTTTGAAAAGCATGTATTGTATATGAAAAGAGTGCTATAAAATCATGTATGTAAAATAATGTATGTAATAATGTAATTGATAAATAAATAGAAATTATAAAATTGAGTATATGTGCCGTTTACGAAATATTTAAACGAGATAATTAATAACTGGTGTATATTAACTGTGCACCTATATGAGATAGTTAGAGTATACTCGTTGTATACTTACATTAACACGAGATACATTGATGATTATAGTATATTCACCGTTTAATTAAATTTACGCAAGATACATTAATAATTATACGACCATTATCTTGTAATCGTCGTATACTTACATTTACATGAGACTCTTTAAATGTCAGAAATGTCAGATACATTTATAATTACAGTATATTCCTTTACACGAGACACGTTAATAATACTTATATTTACACGAGATACATTGATAATTATAGAATATTCGTTGTGTACTTACATTTATATGAGATGCATTAAGAGTTAGATACATTGTTTATTATAGTATATTTGTCATGTAATTACATTTACCTCCCCGGTGGCCGAGTGGTTAGAGCGTCCGCCCCGGGAGAGGGGGGTCCAGGGTTCGATCCCCGGCCGCAACATACCAAGGTCGTAAAAAGGGGACTGTTATAGCTCCCTTGCTTAACTTTCAGAATATAAGGATAGTTGCATGGCCTGGTTGGCCCGGTGTCAGGATAATGTGACTAGGTTTGGTATCATGGCACATGTCTACGGCGTGATACTGCAGTGTGGCAGTACTATATCTGTCTCATGCAGACATTGTCTCCAAATTACTGAATGATAGACAATAAATAACACATATATATATTATATATATAATCGTGTGCATACATTTAAACGAGATAAATTGGCAATTGCATTATCTTCATTACATTTATTTGAAATGCATTAACAATTAGATACATTGATTATTATAGTTTATTCGTCGTGGTTCATTTTGTTCCTATGAATTAGTTTTAGAAAATGATAATGGCTAGTTTTAATTTTCTTTCTTTGTCTATATAGAAAATATCTGCATTTTGCATGTATAGATTTAAATTGTCTTTCCTAAAGACACGACTGTTCTTCCTTTTCAAGTATACAAGGTTTCAATTTCAAGTATACTACAGAAACTCGGAAATTGCAAGAGAGTGTTTTTCAGATTTTTTTTCTTTGATCTATTGGTAGCTCTGGGTGGTGTCACTTCATTACAGTTAACTGTGATAAAGTATAATCATCTTTTAGGAACCAAGACAAAACCAAATCATCGTCACGTTAGAATCACATGTGGGCATTGTTCTATGAATGGCTCACACCAAACCACTATATAATGGTTGTTTTGCTGTTATTTTTTATTGAACTAGAGGATACTTTATACGAACACATCATTCAATTCTAATAATTAAACTGTGTTGTTCTTCAAGAAGTAAAAGTAATTAAACTCAATGTTGAGGTCAATGACACAATCAGGGTGTTGACAAAATTAGTTGATTGTTTCACTTATTATTACGGAAGAGCTCACTCTTGATATACAGATATTTACTCGATGATAATTTGATACTAAAAGTTTTATGTTCACGTGGTTCCTGGAATTTATATCATTATTGACTATTGTTTTAAAGACGTGTATTTTTTTTCTTCAGAAAAATCATGTACGGTTTCATAATGGACCTTTCCATTGTTTACAAACGTATTTTAATTGGCATGTATGCTGTCCAACACCTACACTGAGATAAATTGTAGTCAATGGTTGGTTTGATTTATGCAAAAGAACAGGTGGTTTTGTTTGTAATATTGTTTGTGAGCAGTTGACGTAGCCATGGGAGAGATTGTCCACTGCTTAAGACTGGAAAAAATTAATATGTCTTCAATTGGGGGAAAAAAGGTTAAATTGTTTTGTCTTAAATTTTACTTGTTTGACAGTAATGCACGTGGATATTAACTCATACGTTAGCTATTTTGTGAATACTATATATGTCGTTTATAGTTGTATTGAATCAAAACGTTAATTACTGCCATACGTTTAGTATATATAATGTCGTATACAGTAAAAGCGTTATAATTCTGTGGAAGCATGTATTGGACCGACTTCAATCACTAGGGAAAATGTCAATGTTTATTTGTTAAGAGAGAGAGAGAGAAAGAGAGAGAAAATGTAAAACTTTCTAAGTTAGCATGATCAAGGGTTGATTTACATCATAAGGAAACCTATGCTTTCTCTATATATATGTGCTAACATAGTATTTCGTGTGACAACTGTTTACAAATAAGCGTCTTGCAACTTGATATGATATACAATAGTATGTGGTATTTATGCATTTCATCAAAGTCAACAATTATTAAAAGATACAATCGTATGCGCAAAGGTATTTGTGTTTATTAAACAATGCAGTTAAATGGCATTAATCCAAGAAGCGACTTCCGGAATAGGATGTCTATAAGAGTTAAACTTCTTGTTCTGGTACAATTCTTATGACTTTTTATGACGCTAAACATACATTTGTGCTCTCTCGGTTTTCCGATTTCCGAAATATCCGATGATAAGATATTTCGAATCATCGCAAGTTAATTATTGAAGTGGGACAGTATATAACGTCATATAAAACACAGGTATCGATTTTAAATGTCCAGTTTTATAGTATAATCATAAACAGCAAAATAAAAGTCAACAAGAACTTGTAAGTATTAATATATGTTGCATTATTAAGTCAGAATTAAGATAGACTTATATATTATATATTAGAGTGAGAAAACGGATGCCCACATAAGTTGCTTATAAAAAATTTATTCCATCATGTAACAGGCCACTGTGACTAGTTCTGACTGTGCTTCATAGCTTAGTATCTTAAAGTACAACTGTGTTTTATTCTGTTCTTTGTCCGCTTTCTGTAGATTAAAGTTAAATAAATGCATGTAGGAAGAAATTAAATTGTTACGAGACAGTTCCGGAAGTTATCTTTAACAATAGCAATTAAGTCTTGACAACTTAGAAGGCGGAAAGATAATCTTACAAGATCGAGGCTGTACTATCACACCAGTTAATTCATGGAATTTGTTCATTTTCGTATCTGTTTAATCCATAAAAAGTGGTGTTCTTTTCAGCAAAACCTTATCATTTGAGCATACGTTTAAGAATTTACGATCACAATATTGCAGCTTTTATTACGACAAAGCTATTATAACTGTCACACGTTTTATGCCATAAAGTGAATAATTATTTTGCCTGCAGCGTTTCATCGTCAGTATTTAATTACATATAATCTCTGTAATCAAATAGGATTTCATTGTCGTAAAATTCTAAGTCAATATAAAGTGGTATTATGACAACAAAAACATGATACCGCAGACTTTAACAATGTATATGTGACAGCAAAACAATTTTAAAATATAATAAAAAGGTTTTTGTAAAAATTGATTGTTAATTAAGCATATATCTGCCTAGAATTCTTTGCATGTTTTTAGTCATACGTACCAGAATGCAGTTCTCAAGTATTTAAGTAAATAGAGGTATTTGAAATAAAAACACCTATACACATTCGATTTTGTGATTAAAAGAAACACTTCTAAATGAAAAGGAGGTAAATGCATTAACTCTTAAAATTGAAGTGTTATTTAAATAAAGTATGTTTAACTGAATTGTTGTGTTTAAAGTTGTTGCATCCTAATGCATGTATTTTTAAATTCTTGTTTCTTTGGTGTTTTTCTATTCTATACATTTAAAGAAAGCATTTCGTGCAATATAGGAAATTTCCAACCACAGATTGTACAAATTTAAGGATTTTAAGTCTATGTAACCTGTATTGAAATGCTTTCGCAAATTGTGTGGGGGTATACGTATAAAAAAACTGCTATAAATCATCAAATTTCCCTTTTTTTCATGAATTGATTTATATTATACCTTAGACATATATTAAATGGAAAACATATTAAAAACATAAGAGAAAACTTGATAAAATGTATATTTATAAATTTATGTAGGAAGTCTTCATATTAAAGTTGGATATTTTCCCCCATTTATAAAATAACAACATTAAAACTCCTGGTAAAGAACGTACTTTTATGCAAATTTCTCAGAACAAGCTGTTAAAAAATATTCATATACTATATCAAACATAAAAATGCACAATTCTATATAGGTTTACCATAAAATATCAAGTAATAACAGTAAACATTACCTAACCCCTATTTTTAAGCTCAGTAAAAACAGAGAATATTATGTTTTGACTGCTTCCTAAGTACTTTTCAGGTACAATGTGAGCACGAACTTGAAATAATAATTTTTATTATCCTATTAAGTGTCTTTTCTATTGCAAGAGTAATGTAAAATCATTGTGAAGTGAAATATTTTTCAGATAATGACAAAAACTATTTGACCAAGTACGTACAATCTTAGTACGAAAGAATCACTGGTACAATTTTCCGCTTTACACGAATTTCCAATACCCGAACTATGTAACAGTAGTTATGTTTGATAAAGAAAACATTTGTTTTTTAAAATTTGCTTTTTTATGTAGAACTTTTCAAAATACTCCCAATTTTCACAATTACGCAGTTTGGCAAATCCAGGGAATTCCAAAATGACGTCACCGGATAATCGGGTTTTTCTTCTCTATTTTAAAAAAGGAACGGTATTTTTGCATTTAAATAGATGAATAGCAATCAAAATTGTAACATTTGATTAACAATGACATAAGATACGATGAATGAAACTTTTTAATGAAAAAGAATCACATTCCGAATCATGGCGTATTATGCCGAAGAATATCGGAAGTTGGGCAATCTTTGTCGACATTTGCCGAGCCCATTAGGGTTCCACTACCTTAAATAAAAACACCTATACACATTCGACTATGTGATTAAAAGAAACACTTCTAATTGAAAAGCGGATTTAAAAGTCAATTGTATTGAGGTACATGTATTAACTCTTAAAACTGAAGTGTTATTTAAATAAATTATGTTTAACTGAAATTGTGGTGTTTAAAATAATCTAAAGGTTTGGATAATCTAAGAGAAACTTTAAGGAGGTTTCAGCATGTATTCACTGCCCATGATATTGCGCAACTATGTTTCTTATATAAAAGTAACTGTTACTTTACCAATTAAACATATAAATTGTATTAACAATATCTCGAAGACTTTTTGTTGTTGTTGTTGTTTTCTCTCTTTTATTGTAATCTTACTTGATATATAGGGCATACAACATGCACTACTCTATTGCTGAAATATGCCTCATTACATCTCTAAATCATCTAAAATCGTTTGAGAAACAGAAAAAATATTCAACATTCTTTCAAGTTGAGGTATTCTTTAAGTCAATAAAAATAAAGACTCAAATGTTTGTATTGCGCGTTTTTAACATTTCTATTAATCAGTCAGTAGAATGATAAAAATATTTCAAGAGTGTTTACTAGATAATCATGAATATGATAAGTACATTGACAAATTATAGATTGTACTCAATCAATATTGAAATGATCCTATATAACAAGACATTAGAAAAAAATACTGGAACAAATTTTTGAACTAGTCACTGATTGGCCAGTTTAAAGCGGCGAGTTACATTGTATACCGATTATTGTCGAACATTTGATAAAATGACCTATTGTCAAGATGAGCTATCCGATAAATGAGGAGTGCCTATAATAGCAACATAAGCAATAAATCAAACATTATTTGTTATTATGTAGCTTAAATATATTAGTTATTTCAGCGGGATTACAGAGGATAAAAACACACACTTAGCTGCTAAGGAACTTATATATAGGCGCTATGATATACTGTATGTAATAACACACAGGCGCTGAGAAAAATGGGAAACATGTAATGCTAGAACTAAGTATAATATATATCACATTTTCGTACTAAGCCATATAATTATGTTTATGTCATTTGTCTCCGTCAAAGCAATGCATTGATTTCAGCGCTGTTGTTGTTTGTTTTGTTGTTATTGTGTTTATGTTTTTTTTGTTGTTGTTTATGTTTTTTTATTATTTTTAGATATGTGTGTTTCTATTTAATGTTTTCCTTTTTAGATTATGTTTCTAATTAATCTGCAATAGATCACTTGCTCTAAAAAATAGTAATACTATCTTATATACAAAAAATAATGGTAATAAAAGATGGGAGTTGTCTCTTTCTTACATAAATAAATCAGAAAATACAAACAAATATGTCCATGCGGTTCATGCGTTATTCGTGGCAAGTGTTAGCAAAGCATACTAATCTTTCCTATTTCGGATAAATGATTAATTACGAATATGTACAATTTCTTAGCCAGATTAAACTATTGTTTGTTATTTTAAAATCATGTCCTACTTACGATGTCATATCATATCTTAAACAGTAGTCATTCGAAATGTGCTTGTTAGGTGTAAGGTCATGGATTCGACCCCGGACGTCGACATACCATTTTTGTTAACAATAGTATTCATTTATTTCATGAGTCAATCTATCGATCTCCATGGGGAATCTTTTACTCCGCTTATAAGGTAGCCCAAATTATGGCGCCAAGGAATAGCCCTCTCATTCAGGTATATATTTACACCTGGCTGAAGTGAGACAATGCAGGGTTGATTTCTTGCTCAATGAAATTTGCAGTGCCCCTGACAGGACTCGAACCTGGAACCTCTCGTTCCGTGTCCTACCACTGGACCACTGCTCCACACTGTTCTAATCCAACGCTCCTATCCCCCACAATCACAACCACATATGCCCCAAGCAAACCATTTTCCCGCAGTTTCAGTACTTTGATGATTTTTTGGATTGCAATAATCACGCTGTGTACGTGCACAACCCTGATGGCTGTATAGATTTCAAAATGATGCATGTGGTCAGAGAGATCGTTCATGGACTCAAAAGAAAATGCTTAAAAATGATATGGGCGTAACATAGTATGACGTGAGATCAACGTCAGGTGGTAATAACGCCAATGACGTCCGAGACCTTGAATAACTGGAATATGGTTTACCAGATCCCTATGAATTGTCAATAAACGACTTGTCAATTATAGTAATGTCTGAGTTGACATGTTTGAAATTAAGAAAATTCTAAATATGAAATTATATTATTAAACAAAGCCAATTGTTTTAGGTAACCCCCGTTGATATAGTCTACGAATGAACTGAAATAATGTTGGTGAGACGTTAAAAAACTGAAAATCTTATACAGAAAATAAAGTGTATAGATACTATTTGCAAATTATGCACGCCATAGAGATTACATAGAGACCCTTTTTGGATTTCTTATTTTTATCCCATCGTATCAATTAAATAATCCATCTTATGGATTTAAGTTCAAGGAAATAGCTTTTTTTTAAATAATTTGGACAGAATGTATGTGAATGAAAAGCTGGATTGAACTAAAGGTTGTATTAGCGCTTTCATGAGAACAACTGATATGTTACCGCGAGATATTTCATAAATAGAGGACAAAACAGAAACTGTACGCATGAACGTTGAGTATTTCAATTTAACTTATTTTGGGAGATAAAAAGGCAAGCTAGAGCTAGAAAAACATCCGTGGTATCACGAAAGAGCAAGGCATAATTGCTTATGTCTGCTACCAGAATAACAAAAGAGAGGAGGAAAGATAATCATATGCTTTCATACACTTCATACACGCATTCGTTCAATATACCGAGCTAGAAACGAAACTACATACTAATATTGAATGAGCCAATTTAAAACTTTTTAGATAGATAAATGACAATTTGTAATTAAGATTCCAATGCAAAAGAGGTAAAAGTATCAAAATTAAGGACTTTACTATTAATCAAAATACCTAACATTAGATGAGATTTGCTATTGTTCTGTTAAAGAGTTGTCGAGTTTTCATGTAAAGAATGATATTAACCAAAGATAAGCAACTCAGCAAATTATCGGCAAAATATCATATACTCTTGTGCCAGAACGAGTGTGGGGCAGGTGTATTCCACGGAAAATCCAGTTCTGTGTTATTAAGCGATAGAAAAATACTGTTTACTTACTTTTATGGGTAAAAGCGTGGCTGGAATTAATAAATAATAAATAAAAAAGAACATTTTGTAAAGTACTTAATGATTGCAGTCATTTAAAAACAGCTATCAATGACAGTCAACGCCGAAAACATTGCAAACAAAGATTTTAACTAGACAGTTGTATGGGTCAACAAAAGCCAGTCAAATGCGATAAAAGTTAGTGTCTTAGGACACTTTTGTTTTCTTATAGAAAATATTCCGGTAAAATTAAATATATGCTAGATTGTTTGTTTGTTGAGTTTAACGTCCAACCGACAATATCTAAGTCATTTGGAGAGTATGTCTGCTTAAGACAGATGTAGTGCTGCCACACTGCAGCATCACGCAGTAGACACCCAGTCACACTATCCTTACACCGGGCCAACCGGTCCTGGAAATACCTTTTTATTCTGAGCGTCAAGCAAAGGATCCCTATCAGTGTTATTTTACGACTTTGGTATGTCGCGGCCGTGGATCGAACCCACGACCTTTCGATTCCAGGGCGGACGCTCGAATCATACGGCAACGGGGACCATAATATGTACTTATACTCATTATTTATACTTAAATACTCGTAGATAAAGTCACTCATTACAAAAAAAAAATGCCGTTATGAAGAGGAAAAATACATTTTAAAAAATATTGCGGCAGTGCAAACATAAACGCTTGAGCATTATTTTCACTTTTTCATCATATAGGCAATATCTGCCGAGGTATTGGCAAAATATATCTTTTCTCATTAAAGTGAACTATAGTTCCCTTCCAGTCCTTTCCCTTCTTCCTTTCTAAATCGTAAGGACCTTATATTGACTATTCTCGAGTTTTCACTTATATCTGCCGTATGCATTCAGGAACTTACAATTAGCTATAAAGTTGTCTTATGACAATACACCATGTTCTATGGGTGCACCTTATGCTGTAGATGATCATCGTATTTTTTAATGTTTTCACATTGCATATATTTAATGGATAAAGATAGCCAATATGTTGTTTACCGCTTTCGAATGGCATCGGAACACAACTCTGTGCAGTGGTTATACTTCCTTTAAATTCGAAAATCCAAGCGCACCGGCTTTTTCTCAATATCGCAGTGGCGCCGAGGGTAAACGAGATTTTCTTCACATGCTTATTTGAATTGCTTATCTTTGGGTTTAGGTCTTTGATATTAAATACCCTTTTTTTATTAATCAGTGAAAAAGGTGGTATTATATTTTTATTATGTTACTGCATACAATTGTAACAACACCATTATGACATCTCTTTTATCATAATAATACTACGTCAGCAAATAGATCAATAGGCCTGGGCTCATTAGGAGGATGAAAATCTAATAGGATTAAAAGAGAAAATCTTTTGATCAGTACGTGACGTGTGCAGTTCTTGTAGAGTCTCCATTGACATATGAAATGTTATTTGGGGTTGCTTAATGGACACACACTGTACGTTTTCCTGTCGTATTCGGAGCATTTATAAGCATAACCTTTTATTAAAAATCATTACTGCTATGATTTTGTAGAAGATCTCCGTTTATGATAAGCATAGTTCATTGAGTTCCCAATTGCGTATGTATATAATTATATGCTTATTGATTCTCTGCTTCGGCTGTCTCCCTCATTTTCTGCCTCGCTTGAACTCTACAACACAATTGATGCCGGAACATGAAGAGAGTCATCACCAAGAGTAGTCTCCATGTCTCCATGAATCTTCTTGGTTAATACCTTGGGAACAATAAAATAGGCCAGAAGAGAAACTTTCTGCTGTGCCCTCGAGCTCTATTGGTCACGGTTGTTGTTTTTTTTAGCCCGTCGGTGCTAAATTAAGAAGACAAAGATTGTAACTGAAGCCTTTTTAACACATGCTTTCAAATAAGAGTGACAATCCTTAAGTGTGCATTCTAATAAATAATAAAAAATCACAGAATTTCAGGCTGAAGCCTTGCTATTTATTGTTGCATTTGATTAAAGGCTTTGCCACATGATAAGACATCGTCTACGTTTCAAGGTCAACCTTGTTAGACCTTAGTCAGAGTAGGAAATAATCGTTTCTGGGTATGAAGCAATGGTGCGTATGGTAAGATAGCATTACAGTAATATAATAACAAAATATATCACCAAACACGAAAAAATTTATATAAAATAAAAAAAAAAAAAAAACGTTTATGTTATCAATATTTTTATAAACAAAAATAATTTAAAGCAATACTATTCAAAGAAAATATTTCAACACTATTTTAATAATATTTGAACTCAACTCGAACTTAATTGTGTTAATTTCATTATTTTGTTTAAAGCACGAGAAGTAAGTTTTATTACACTGTAATTGGAATCCAGCATTTTCGTATAGTGTTAGCAAGTTTTTTAGGATATACGCATCAGAAAAAGGTGCTAAAACATGACATACTTAATCCTCTAAAGTTATTTCGCTCCGGGTAATCAGTAAGTTGCCTAGATCAGGGATGTGTGATTTTAATTTTCAAAAGTAAATTTCTTGATAATTTACTGATTTTTTTTAAATCAGAATCAAAGGTTATCGCTATCTCCAGTTTATCTTAATTTTGTATTATCGACAATGACTCCCTAAAAAATATATACAATTTAAACAATTTCGTTTTTAGTATAAAATATTAACAGACGTGTTTGGTAAAATAGTTTTCATTTCCGTTTGACAAAAACGTTCGTATAGTCAATTATCTAAAGAAAGAGTGTCGTATTTGAAAAATGTTTTACGAAAAGAGATTTTGATTTACAGAATGTTCTTAAAAGCGCAAGTTTTCAAACACCGCCATGTGTTGGCAAATTCATAAAATGTGTTGGACCTATTTTCATAAAAAAATAACGATATTATTATAAAAAGGTACATACATAAATAATTCAAAAAGTGCATTCATGGTTATATCTTTGGTATCAAAGACAGAAAGTAGAGGATAAATCGATAGATTATAGAATAATAACAAAAATGTGACATCCATTCACTTACATATTTGTTTACATGGAAATTTACTTTGATAACAGAGTGATAGCATATTCCTGTTATCCACAGCTAGAAAGGTTTATATCTTTAGAGAGCGTTTTATGAACTTTGCAACGACAAGTTTTTCAGTTCTGTTACCCTCTCCATTAACAAATTAAACGTTTACAATGATAGTTTGATACTGATTTACGAATACGTATATTGGTAAATGTTCTTAGGTTTGATAAACATGGACAAATTAAATGAGATGGTGACGCGTCCTCTATGTCACGTGGCCCTTATTTCAATTCATTTCTTTCATTTCTAGGAATAGTTTCCTTATCAAAACGACCTGTTTGAATTCTGAATTCTAAAGTATTGAATTGACATAGGTATAACGGTATTTGATTTGATAAGATATAAAATTTCGAAGTCTAGCAGCTCGTTTGCATTTTTTGGCTGTCTACCACACGCTTTCGTATACAAAATAATGCACCCTTTGATTTGTCCCATTGTCGATCTATAATGTATTGTTTAGTTATGTCATCTGTCGTTTTCCCTTTTTTCAATGATGAATTTATCAAGTAACGACAATATATAAATCACGAGAAATCACCCGCGAACGATTTCTTAGCGCGGTGAATTCATCAGTGCTGCAACGATTTGATTATTACCAGTGAGTGCTTGACTACGATTGACTGCTCCATGTCATTTTTAAATCAAAGTTCTTTTTAAATCGAAGTTCTTAGGACCTGTTATCAAATATGTGTAGTACGACTTAAGTGTATCGTTATCAGTAATGCACAGTTCAATCGTCCAGGTGTTGTTGTTTTTCTCCTTTCCGAGGTACTGTAACCGTAACTCTTTTAAGAGCATGTTTTTTTGAGCATTGATAAAATGTATTGTTGTCATTTATGCGTTCGCGAACAATAACTTGAAACCATGCAATATCGGATAATGTAGAATAGGTAACATCGTATAAAGATTTCTCCTTATAAACACCAGAGAAACAGGTAAATGTTTAAGCACGTTAAGGGCGTGTGCTACAGTTCTTTGCTTTTTAAATTCTCTGATTTTTTTTTAAATGCACTGAACGTGAAAATGTATATAAGATCAAAAGATCACCATGCTACGTTTGTATATCCATAGTTATCGTTTCTAATAAATAGTTAAAATATACATCTCTCGCTTAAAAGAAATAAATGGGTAAAATACCTGCATGGACTTCAGTTTTACAGAAATGGATAAAACACATGGAAGAAAAAATTAGGCTAAGCTTCATTTTCAAACATTTTCTTTTTAATAAAATCCATCAACATATGTTTTTGTTTTCATTTTTCTTGTGAGTATTCTTAAAAGGTTGATTGATCAAAACAATGAAAAGATAAATAGGTCATCGGGTTCATTCTCGAGCTACTGAGCTGTTTCTATGGAAACTGTCTAATTCTTATAAAAAAAAAACAAAGTTTTAAATCTAATGAACATTCCTATTCATTTCAAATTCATAAACTATGTTAAAGGAAATGCTATAAATACAAACAGATATCTTTTACTGGCGAAACAGTTGTGCTGACATAGAGACAACGTATATCCAAACATTTCCAGTATCCGAAAAATGTTATATGTTAGAAACATTGCGATGTTAACGAAGCCTCAACATTCAAATGCATGATTAAGTATCGCCAAACAAACAAAAAACAACAGAAAGTTGATAGCAAGTTTTTTTTGACTACATGACATTTTCTTAAATTTCACAGTAATACAGTTAATGCTGAAAGTAATTTTGCAACCACAAAAATTAAAGCAATTGACTATTTCAAAATGGTTAAGTTCCAGCGTTCATCAGCTCTTATTGCTTCGTCTTTTAAAGTTTAAACAGCTTAAACTTTTAAGTATTGTTTTACAACCACTGACATCCAACTCCTAAGTATTACATTATTTGCATTACTCATGCAACAAATCTTATTTGTTCTGCAGTTTCCACTAAAACCATATCATCCGCAAATAAACGCACCGATAAAACAGTGTCAGTCATATAGTTCAATTCTAAAATCAGCATATATGTAGAAATTCTCCTCTATAGCCCCAAGGAAAAACTTCACTTGTCTTAAACCAACTTCAAACCCGAATGTCTTTTCTGACAAGGCCTTATTAGTTTCATTTTGGATGATACTAACGATATGTGCCAGATATCAGCATGGCGAATTAAATTTATCTTAGTCTCCAGAAAAAGATTGTAATCTTCCTATATTTAACATGACTTTGTGATGTTAATTCCTTTTATTTAATTATGTTCTCTTGTTATTTTTAGTATAGTACTTTACATAGAAATGTTTCTTCTAATGATTGTATGACTAAGTGAATCTCAATATTAAATAAATATTTAAACATTTCAAAATCACCACGTGAATAAATCAAAAATTGGCATCCCGACTGTTTG
>CM037778.1:6267937-6317937 GCA_021229015.1 Solen grandis
TTGGCCCTGTCTTAAACCAACTGATATTTCGAAGAAATCCGAATAATTATTGCTTTTGTCTCTTACACAAGTTTTTACCTTAGAGTACATAGATCTAAATGTAATTAGTATTCTACCGTCAACCCCCATTTTAAACAATGTCAACCAGAGAATGTTTCTATTAACAGGATCAAATGCCTTTTTAGCTCGACTATTCGTAGAATATGAGAGCTATTGTAGTCACCCTGGCGTCGGCGTCGGCGTTGGCGTTGCAGCTTTTGGTTAAAGTATTGCGTGCAGGTTACTATCAACCTTATATCTCAATAACCATTTATGGTATTGACTTGAAAGTTTATAAATATGTTCAGGGGCATCAGACAACCAAGGTAGATAACTCTTGACTGAATTTAATATGAATTATGGCCCCTTTTTTAACTTAGATATTTTGGTTAAAGTTTTGCATGCAATAGAGAATTTGGTTAAAGTTTTGCGTGCAAGCTACTATCTAGTTTGTATCTCAATAACCATTCATGGTATTGACTTGAAAGTTTATGAATATGTTTAGGGACATCAGACAACCAAGGTAGATAACTCTTGATGGAATATATAATTACAAATTATGGCCCCTTTTTAACTTAGAAATTTTGGTTAAAGTTTTGCATGCAAGATACTTTCATGCTTATATCTCAGTATCAAGCATGCGATTGATTTGAAACATCTTTAATATGCTTAGGGGTATCATACTTTCATGGTAGATAACTCTTGATAGAATTTGTTACAAATTATTGCCCCTTTTTAACTTAGAAATTTTGGTTAAAGTTTTGCATGCAAGGTACTTTCATGCTAATATCTCAGTATCCAGGTATGGGATTGATTTGAAATATCTTTAATATGTTTAGGAGTATCATACTTTCAAGGTAGATAACTTTGATGGAATATTACAATTATGCCCCTTTTTTAACTTAGAAATTTTGGTTAAGTTTTGCATGCAAGGTACTTTCATGCTATATCTCAGATCCAGGATGGATTGATTTGAAAATCTTTAATATATTTAGGGGTATCATACTATAAAGGAAGATACCACTTGATGGAATAAATTAAAAATTATGACCCCCTTTTAACTTAGAATTATGGTTAAATTTTTGCATTCAAGCTACTATCCAGCTTATATCTCAGACATTGCTTGTGGAATTGACTAGAAAGTTAAGGTGTGTCTTCAAGGGCACCAGAAAACAGGAGGATAACTTTTGGACTGATGCAAATTATGGCCCTTTTCTAACTTGGATTTTTGGTTCAAGTTTTGCATGCACAGTGTTATTGTGCTTATGTCTCAGTAACTAGGCATGGGGTTGATTTTAGACATCATAAATATATTAAGGGGTATCAGACTATCAAGGTATATCATTTTTTACTATTACTATGAAGGGCAAGAATTGAAATAGATTTCATTTGATTTACCAACAAGCATTTTGAATAGTCGAGCGTGCTGTCCTCTGACAGCTCTTGTTAAGTCTACAAATGTGCAAGGTAATCTCATTTTCCTATTTAATCAATGCATAATAAGTGTATGTAAAGCATATATAACATCGACTGTGCTGTAATGTTTGCGGAAACCATACTGTGCATCAGATATTATATAGTTATATTGTACACGCGCACCACTTATTGACTCGATTATTTAAAACACTAACAAAAAAATTTACCAAAATTGCTCAACAGCGTAATTCCCCGATAATTATTAGGGTCGTTTTCATTTCCTTTCTTATACAATGGTACTATATAACCCCTTGCCCAACTTTTTGGAAAATAACCGTTGCTAAGGACTTTATTATGCGATTCAGCAATGTGACCCGATATTTAGACTCAATAAAAAAAATCGTTTAACAACTTGTCACTAGGACATATGCTTTTATTACGCTTTACATGTTGCATAGCATATTCTACCTCACTTAATGTTATAGGTTCTTCAAACGTTGGATTGTCGATATTAATATTATTAGTTTCAGCAAATAGTTCAGCTTCGTCTGTACGTGCTGTTTTATATCATTTAGTGTTTTACTGAAATACTGCTGAAATTCATCCACAGTTAGATCGTGATCGATGTGTTTACGTAACTTTTTGAAAAATTTCCAGAACTCACGCGGATTACTATTTTTCAGCCTACATAATTCTGCTGCACGCACACGATTATAACAGCTACGTTTACGTCGATCTTATGTTTTGCATGTCTATTTATAATTACTAAGCTCAATTCGGTTTACATATGTCTTGCAAGAATTAAACCTACGTAAAGCGTCTTTATATTTTCGCTTCGCTTCAACACATTCACCATCGAACCATTTAGTATTACGTGACGAATAACTCTCACGCGCAGTTGTACGAGGGATGTTCAAATTGAAATGCAACTCGGGTTATATTATGTAACTACGCACGCTTTCACAAAAAAAAAACCTACTTGGATCGCCTAGGGGCATCAATTATCTCTCGGTCGATACCAGTTTTGTGTAAATCTGTCCTCTCTAGCCTCGGCTACACAACGAGAAACATTGCATACTCGTACATACTAATGATAAAATGGTTTGTAAAAAAATCTGCGTTCGCCGCCCAAATATGGCCTACATCAAAAACCGCTGTTTTTTTGGTATAGGTCCAAAAGAGATATTTCATGAAATATGGTCAATTTATGGACCTGGTGAGCTGTCCTATGCATCGGTTACTAGGTGGTGCAAGAAATTTCCAAGTGGAATAACGTCCTTGCAAGATGCACCATGTGGCCATCGCAGAAAGACAGCAACCAGTCCCAAAATGGTAGAAAAAGTCAGAGAAATTGTATCAACAGATGCAAGATTCACTGTTATGGAAATAGCCCGAAAGGTAGGCATCTCAATATGGGCAGTTCATTCAATTCTAAGGAAGCACCTTAAAATGAATAAGATAACTGCGCGATGGATATCCCATTTGCTCACAGAGGAGCAAAGGCGCCTCCTCGTGAAAATGGCAAAATTTTTGCTGAAAATGTACCCAAAATACAATAATCGCTCGTTTGCCAATATCGTCACAGGTGACGAGACATGGGTTCATTTCTATGAGCCCAAACGAAAATATGAAAACTGGGCTACAAAAGTCATGAAAAAAAAGGCCATGTATAGCCAAACGCACAATAAGCGTCAGAAAGTTTATGTGTGCAGTTTTCTTCAAAATCAAGGTTGTAGAGCTTCCGCACCCACCGTATTCCCCATACCTTGCCCCCTGTGACTACTTCCTGTTCCCGAGGCTCAAAAAGTACCTCACTGGACGAAAATACAAAACACGAAAAGATCTTGGTTCAGCCATCTTCCAGTGTCTCAAGGGTATACCCAGAAACGACTATGAAACTGCCTTAAAAAACTGGATCAAAAGGTTGAAACTGTGCATTGCTCACGGAGGTGAATACTTTGAACGAATCCGATAGTTGGTTTTTGAAAATTAACACATCCTTTCTAGATATACTAGGAATTGCATTTCAATTTGAACATCCCTCGTACGAGACGAATGCTTAGATAAGGACTCGGCTATTTCCGAAATCACATTCGCGAAGCATTGATACTTTCTTGATTACTTGTATTCATATTATTTACCATATGATTAAAAACTGGTAATTTATCGACTAAACCCCTTCTGAAAGCATCCCCTTTTTTTGCCGTCCCAACAATAGTTTTCATAACACCTTTCTTGTTCACACCATTCGTGACCATCAATCATTCGATTAGATTTCAGCTCCACAAAAAGCGGCGCATGGTCACTGAATATAGTAAACGAGCACATTTGAAACTTGTAAACAATAGTGAAATTGCTTACTTTAAGCAATAAATAGTCTATTGTGCTACTGCAATTTCTACAGAAGTACGTGTAAGCGCCCACGTAAAAATCGCTCAGTAAACGACCGTTAGCTATGCGCATATTTATAGCCTTGCATAAATCAAATAACTTAATACCTATTGCATTTACTATGAGGTCGCGTGAGGGCCGAAGCAGCAGGGTATCTGGAATATATTCCTCTTCGTCAAGAGTTTTAATACATTTGTCATGAATAATATAATCTGGCTTCTGGCCTACTCTACCATTTACATCGCCTGCTAACATCACAGTCCCTAAACTTTCAAAATGGAATGTACCCTAGTGTAATAATTCAAGTAAATCAACATTATAAATACGTGCTGCAGGGGACTCATTCGGCCATAAGTACATAGCACAAAAATCGTCCATTGAAAGCCAAAAGGAGCTTTCAGTATATGTGAAAAGAAGGCTGATAGCCCCTTCTTGCTTTCAATAGACGAAATATATGTCATGTTCAACAGACAGTTAGCAGGTGTTTTTTTTTATCTAATTTCATCCGTATTATCGATTCAAAATGGTTTCTCACAAATGTCACACCATCTTTAATTTCTTCTCTGATATAAATCACGATTCCTCCCTAATACCTTTTGCATTTTTGTTTCTAAATTTTCGTTAAAAGTTATTACAAGTGTAATTAGACAATTCAATATCAAAATTCTCATAAGACCATGATTCAGTCAGTATAATATCATCATTGTGCATCAATTTATTTATAAACTCAGAATTCTCCGTTTTACTAGGAGATAGTCCGTTACAATTTCATATCAACAGTTAAATCAAGTGTTGTCAGATACTGTTCCTTACCATTTACAATATACAATACAGAGAGACAAAACAAGAAATATCTTTAAAAAAGGTACTCGGCCGTAGTAACCAGCTTGGTGATTAGTGTCTGAATGGTTTACCATGTAATAGATTTTGTTGTTGGTTTAATAGTTGTGTAATTCCTGTGTCAGTGCAGCTCTTTGAAATACCACGGATCCAAATAATTTGTACAATCTTGTACTTACCCAAGGAACATTAGTGTCAAAATATTTTGAAATTTAACCAGTAGTTTTGGAGAATATTTTTTTTTTAAGTTTTAAAAGACATATAAGGAAAAATTGCACCGCCCTTGGCGGCTATGTTTTTTCACAGATCCAAAAAGTTTGCAGGATTATTGTAGACAGTTACCCAAGGAAGATATGTGCCAAATTATTTTGAAATTTGACCATTAGATTTTGAGAAGAAGATTTTTTAAAGGTTTTTCATCTTTGTTGCTATGGCAACCAGAATTCCACATGGAATTCAATTCTTTGAACAACTTTGTAAGGGGACCACCTA
The DNA here is from genome assembly GCA_021229015.1 of Solen grandis. Classification (NCBI taxonomy): domain Eukaryota; kingdom Metazoa; phylum Mollusca; class Bivalvia; order Adapedonta; family Solenidae; genus Solen; species Solen grandis. The sequence goes on from CM037778.1 coordinate 6,273,116, forward strand.
AATAACATCCCTGTAATGTTTCATCAAAATTGGCCGAGTGGTTAAGGAGGAGATGTTGTTTGAATCAAATGTTGACGAACGCCAGACGACGGACGAAGTTCGGTCACATTAACTCACCTCTTGCTGGGTGGGCTAAAAATAACCAAATCTAGTTAAAAATCTTCTGATGGCAACTGTAAGGGGAGATAACCACTGCAATGGAGTTTGAATGATCTGGAACATAGACCATTCACAACTAGCCATGGTACTTGCAACATATTACCATTATAATCATGTTAGTCAGATGTACCATAAATGACTTGGCGTGAATTTGGATGGAGGCATGAGGTGTATAATGATTCGAGAATCAGATCTAGCCTATATTTCAATTAGTGGTATAATAAAAATGGGAAGTATAACAATGAAGAGTGGACTTTCTGGTTCACTTTTATTCCTTAAAACATCTGCGCATTAGACTTCGTTTCGCGGGCTACAAAACGAAACCGGCTGTTACGTTTTTAGTTTAAACATATTTATTTCTAAATTGTATCAAATACAATATTGGAAATACAATAAATATAGGGATTAGAACGAAAGAAATTTCTTATCGTGTTCTTCTCCCTTTAACAATATAATGTGAACAATGATATGGCAAAACAAAACAAAGATCTTGTCAATACGATGTTGTAACATTTTACAAAAAATAAAGGAATATATATTAACGGATGAACAGAGAATGAGAATAATGAGAATGGGGATGACGAGAAGCATAAGTGGCGGCTACGTTGGTGTCAGAAATTTTATCTTGATCAGGCACTCTCTAGTAATATATCAACATTCAAAGCGTTTAGAAGATTTTATATAGCGATGAACGGCGTCAAATATTTTTATGTTTACTTCATATGATGCATTAATATCCCCGAAAAGTAAAACATCGATATTTATAATTTGTAAGAAGGAAAGATCGTCATACAATTTTCTTCTAGCATTATTGTAATTTGGACAACAAGTTAGAAAATGTTCAACAGTCTCAATTGCACCACAGTCACAGAGCGGAGAGTTTACCATATTTTTCAAATATAAAATCTGATTTAGGGAGCAACTATTCGTGCGAATCCTAGCATGAAATATTTGGTATTTTCTGTCACCATAATTGTAGTGTTTCGGAGAATTATTGCAGTCACTATTTATTAATCTTTTAAATTCTGAAATTGATTTCGCATTTCTTATTTCAATTGGAAGATTATTCCATTCACGTATCACAGAAGGTAAAAAAGAATTTTGGTATAAATTAGTGTTTGATGGAATATCTCGGATATTACTTGCATTTCTAAGATTATAATGTGTTATATTTGCTATTTGATCAGGGATAAGTTCTTGAAGATATGTGGGACTAAGGCCGTGAATCATTTTATAAAAAAGTATCAATTTGTGTTTATTCCGTCTTGTTTGAAGAGATTCCCAGCATATTTCATTAGATAATTTTTCAAGAGACACAAGTTTCGTTGTTCCCGTTACAATCCTAGCAGCTTCATTTTGAATTTTGTCTAATTCCATTTTTTCATAAATAGCACAATTGTCAAATATAATATCACCATACTCAAGTAGAGGTCTAATAAAAGATATGTAAATTGTTTCCAATGTTGTTCGATTTAGTAAAAATTTCATCTTCTTCATAATATTAATTCGATTCCACGCCTTAGATGTAATATATTCAATATGATGATGCCAAGAAAGATTGTTAGAAAAATATATACCTAAGTGTTTATGATTGTCAACTTCATTTATAACCTCATTGTCCATCATAATTGGCGGGTGATTAGTTTTATTTCTTTTTCTAGTGAAAAGTAATGATTCTGTTTTTTTAGGATTGAATTTAACTAGCCATGTATTAGCCCACTTACTAATTTTACCTAGGTCATTATTTAGAATTGATGAAGCACATATTGGGGCATCTACTGTAATAAAAAGACCTGTATCATCGGCAAATAGTCGAATTTTAGAATTAATATCATTTACTATATCATTTATGTATATTAAAAACAAAAGAGGACCTAACAATGATCCTTGAGGGACACCGGCCCTGATATATACAGGTTCTGACTTGACACCATGTAAAACAACTCTCTGGGTTCGATTTTCTAAATAGTCAGTGAACCAAGCGAGCAAGCCATCTGCGATACCAGCAGCCTTTAGTTTGATGATTAAACCCTTGTGCCAAACACGATCAAAGGCTTTGCTGATATCGCAGAAGACTGCTCTTACTTCTTTCCCTGTATCAACTGTTGATGAGATATAATTATATAAATAGGTGAGTTGATTGATAGTAGAATCACCTGGCATAAAACCTGACTGATATTTTGATATAGTATCACATTCTATGAAGAAATTATGCACATGTTTGTAAACACATTTTTCAAATACCTTTTCAATTGAACTAAGTAACGACATTGGGCGATAGTTAGATACTAAAGATTTATCTCCAGATTTAAATATAGGACATACATTAGCCTCCTTCCAACAAGATGGTACGACACCTTTTGTTAAAGATTTATTAAACAAAATACATAAGGGGTCTGCTAATTCATTTGCTAATTCACGCAGAACATAATTATTAATTAAATCGGGCCCTACAGCTTTACCAATTTTTAAAGTTTTTAATACATCTTTAACCTCCTGAACAGAAATAGTTATGGATTTCAATGTTTTTTCTGGTTGTGGTAGTTGGGGAATGTTAACACCTGTTTCATCTATAGCAGTTTGATCATGGAAAAAATTATTAAATATATTGGCCTTATCAACTTCATTATCAGCTATAGATCCATTGTATTCTAAGGGCGGTATTTCATTTGATGAATTATTGTTTAATATGGTATGTAAAGTTGACCACCATTTTTTAGTACTCTTATCTCCAGTATTAAGATTTTGACACAAATTGGAAATGTATCTTTCTTTACTTTCCCTAATACTTTGAATTGTATCATTACGAAGACGCCTAAAAATATTCCAATGATGAGTTAACATGGTTTTCTTAGCTCTTCGATACGCTCTTTTACGTTTCCTTATCATCAGTTTGATTTTACTCGTTATCCATGGATGTTTGTTTGGCACTACTTTAATTTGTTTGTTTGGGATACACTCTTTCGAGATTGTATGAATATGTTCAGTTACAGTTAAAGCATACTTGTCAATATCTATATCTTCAAAAGATGTCCAGTCGGTAATACCAGCTAATTGTCTTAGTTTATTATAATCACCTTTGTCGAAATTCCAGATATGACGACTGAAAGATTTTGTTAACCCTTTCTTGAAATTTAAAACACAGTATATTGGACAATGATATCTTATCTCTTGGGATAGAAAAGGCTCACCAACCCCGCTAAACAAAACATGATCATGATTTTTAATAAATATCAGGTCAATCAAACTAGAAGAATTCTCGGTAAAATGAGTATCCTCAACTATACATTGTTGCAACGAATTATGTAGACAAAGAGAACTTATTTTATTCTTGCAAGTTGGTATTTTCGGATTCAAGTTAAAGTCACCAGTAATAATAATATTGTTGACATCTGAGTCACATGCAAGACTGATAGAATCTTCAATCATCGAGTGGTTTAACGCATCTGTATTTGGGGGTCTATAAAATAAGCCAAATAGAAACCGTCTACATTTAAGTTTGACCTCTATCCAGATGCATTCAATACCTACAGGCTCTAAGTCTGGTCTTCGTTTGTAACAAATATTATTTTTTACATAAATCAAAACACCCCCATGATTATCAGTTATTCGATCTTTTCTTTCGGGTGGTGAAAATAATGGTATAAGTATGTTTTCATTTTTAATTTGCGGACTTAGCCACGTTTCGGAGAAAGCAAGAATATCAAAGTCCTTTAATTCAGAGGAAAGTAAATCAAGCTTTGTGTATATACTTTGGACATTATAATGAACAAACGTGAGATATTTATCAAAATCAATAGACTGACAGTCAGATAATAGTGAGCGTTCACTCATCACCGATATATCAGGGCCAGGGTTTGGATGGATATCTCCAGATAATTTTAGCAATTGCAATACAACGGCACAGACAAAAATAGTAGTGAACACTAGTACTACACATATTACAACTATCCAACGTTACGTTTTTGTTGAATATAGGATCTGTCAGGGTCGAACAATCAATTCCGAAATCTATGTGCTTCCTATTTTTTAGCGTTCTACTCTTTGAGTTTACGGTAAAAAAAAGGTGTAGTGTCTTATTGTTCGGGACAAATCTTTCGCAGGGGAAGAAAACTTCAACTTTTAAAACAAACAGAGATCAAAAGAACTCGTTTCCGCAACGTCTTTCTTTTCTTTTGACAAACTTTACAATGAGCAATGGGAATTAATCAGTATATAATAACCAATGAAGAGCCTTATTTTATTCCGCTTCATTACTGTGTGTTTCACAGGAAGTCTAGGTGAAAATAAACGGCCGAATAACGGCCGAAAAATGCAAGCATGATTCCAATGAAATTGGCAATTCTGCGGTTCTAGTGCCAGTTTATAAAATGGTACACAGCTGCCTTAAAAGTGTTCAATAGGCAATTTCACTAGAGGATCGGCAATTTAACATGTGTATAGGTATTTACTGATAAATCATGCTAGATTTAATAACAAGCATGATGGTACCTGGTATATTGGACTAAAAAAGCCAAAACCATTTTAATTTGGAAAGATCAACCAAAATACTTCATAAAAATTCAGGTAAACTTTGAAATATTTCTCCCAGATAAGTAGATTTTAGCGATATGGCTTATTTTGAATTTAAAAAAAATGTTAGATCAGCGTGTAAAATGAGTTTGGTTTAAATTATCAGTGGCTGCGGTAAAATCTCAAAGGTATGTTTATTTCCCACTGAACAATATTTGGAATTATACACCAGCATGGAGATTAGGTGTTCGGGAAGTGCTCGTTGATTTACATAGGGTTGTGTCTCATTTTGGAGTGAAATGGTCTATTAGTTTTAATTATATCTCGAACGTGAATCCTAGGGTATAGTGACTGTTGACCCATTTGATGTAATGGGTTGTAAATAATACTTAAAAAATAAATAAATAAAAACATTATTTTAATATGATATACTTTATGTAAAAAGACATAATCTCACACTTGAACCAGAAACAAAGAAATTTATCTTATTATAAGAAATTAAAATCTGGTACCAAGATTTATTATATCTGGACATGAGCTGCAGTTAAGTCGATAATACTAACATGTTACATTGTATGCAATCCTGTGTAAAATAAAATAACTGTAGAAACATAGTTGGTTGATATTTACAAACAAGGCGGCTTACCGACTGCTTATCTCAAAGGGATTTGAATTAATGATGACGTAATATTGACGTGCTTAATGATTTAAACTCAAAGGTCTCTAAAAAATCTCCTAGATAATCTATATACTTAATATTATACTTAGACATACTTTATAACAAATGGATTCTAATGACATTGACTTCTCTAAGAATAAAATCACGAAGGCTAAAATTACATACAGAAAAAAAATGTAAAAAAGTTAAAAGTTTAAAGCAGGTACTTTTAAGATAAGATAGGAAAATGAAAATAAACATCCGAAAATAGACCGACTGTTTGATAAATATTGGTATGAAAAATATTATTTTTTTAACATTAAAGGTATATTAAGATATCTGCGTAAATGCACTAGTAAAAGATGGGCGGTGACACCAGTGTATTCAAGAAACAAAACCTTGTCACGGGAACAGAAATGTGTCCGGCATTATCGGAAGGGTTCGCTGGTAATTAATTATGCATATAATACCGTAAGTTCACGGGGCAAATTGTCACTATTACAAAATGCTTAAACAACATTCTGTCAGCGATGAAAATTAAATTCATGCATTCATGCTTTACTTTGTTGACTTGACTATTTGAGTTTACCGTATTTCAGTCATATAGCGACGTCCAGCTAATTACAGGTGGAGGAAGACCCTGAATGCACAGAGGCATCCTGGAAGAACCACCGACCTACCGTAAGCCAGCTGGAAGGCTTCCTCACATGAAAATCCGAATGACCCTGCCGGGATTCGAACCCACGCGGTGAGGGGCTGGGTGAGTGTTAAAGTCAGCGACTTTACCCTCTCGGCCACAGAGGCCCCTGTTACTTTTTTTTAACTAATAGACAATACCAAAGAACTAATAGACAATACCCAAGAAACACGAGAAACTAGATCTCTGCATGGTTGCTTTATGTGAATATGCTGCAATGCTGTCACAGCCCCTTAAGCTAAATGTAACTGGGCGAATAAAACATGCAGCTTGTTTGTTGCCTCATTAATATTCATGACGTTTCGAACGCTTCCTAATGCGATCGAATTGTTTCTGACTATTTTGGTAATCTTCATGTGTACTTGTCAGTTAAAATGGTGGTGTTTTTTTAAAGATTTTCGTTATGTCATATTACTTTGTCTTTTTCTATCTTTCGAGTTTTCTAGGAATATTAATACTACACGCTATATTTTCTTACAGTATTTAAACATACAACTTTCTGCCAAGATTGATAGGGATGCATGTTAGACCGAATACATCTTTAAACAATTTGCAAGAAATTGGCCCCTTAATAGCTCAGATTATCTAATGTTAATGATTATTGAAAACATTGTTTTTATTATCTATGACGTCATTAACGCTTGGTTAAACCATATGCCATTTAGGTATGCACATTTAAGCAAGAAAACTTGATTGAGACTGCGTAAACAGAATTAATACATTTTTTCTCAATATGTCACTCAGAAAAATAAATTTGAAAATATTTGATGACATAATCACTGAAATTTCCATTTTTTACGTTTGATACAATTAGGCTTCCTTACAAATTAAAATTCATTCCACCTAAAATTATTAGGAGCCTATTACTCGCAAGATTTTAAATAATAACGTTATCAAACTTAGCGGATTTTGATGATTGTCGGATTTTTTAAATTTTTTTTTTTTTTTTTTTTTTGGGGGGGGGAAAAATAAGTTAAATGATAAAAAATGATAGTTTAACCCACAGGTACTTGAGGACAGGACCCTGTATTTATCAAGAAGGAAAAAAATCACGATAGTCTATACATAATAAACAAGGTAACCAACTTCAACAGGATAATGAAGAGCACCTATCGGGAATTAGTGTCAAAATATCTATGAAAAATGAGCCCATCGGTAATATTGGCGAGTTCCCACTATCAACGGATAATTTTCCTTCATAACTATTCAAAAGAAATAAAAACATAATCATTTCTGATTTCTGAAATGTCAAGATTTCGAGTGGGGATTTAGTGATTTAACCCCATTCGAACCTCGATCAACGGAAGTGAACCCAAAACGATATCTATGAGGTCAGCGCTGCGATTTTTTTATGTACAGAAGGTAACGGTAAGAGTACTCCGAAGTTATTTTGTTTACAAATATTTTCGGAACACCCTTACCTTCCCGTTCTGTATCATATACAATCGCAACATCTTTTTCTCAGTCTGAGTTGACCTTCGTGGGCGATGACGTCATAGATGTCTGTTTGGGTTCACTTCCGTTGATCGAGGTTCCAATCGGTTAAAATAACTAAATCTCGTGTAGAAATTTCCGGCATTAAAAATAATAATATCTGTATTTCATATGAACAGTTATGAAGGAAAATTATCCGCTGACAGTGGGAATTCTCGAATATTATCGATGGGTGCATTTTCATTGATTTGTTGACACTTATCCCCGATGGGTGCCCTTCAGCATCCTGCTGAGGTTGGTAACCTTGTTGTTTTATATATAGTGGTTTTTTTTTGTTTGTTTTTTTATAAAGACATGGATAGTAGACGTTAGATTTATTTGAATATGAATATTTTGATACATAAACTCAATGTAAATGGCGAATTAAAGTTGAAATTAAACCGCTATATTCAAAGCGCTTCGTGTGTGTGTGTGTATGTGTGTGTGTGTGAAGGGGGTGGGGGCACAGCTAGGGCCCTGTCCTCATGTACCTGTGGTTAAACCGTTTAGAGATAAGCAGGTCTAGTCCTGACACAATACTCCTAACATATGTACTACTTCAGTTGACATTCTATCAATCTTAAAAAAAATAATTCATATTTCTTGAATAACCTGAAGGTAATAATGCAAAGATTCCCTTTTTTCAGCTCATTTGACGACAAACAATGATCAATTAATGTCAAACTCTACCATTCTGTAGAATCTGTAGAGATACATAATTGGTGTGAATTTCATGATTGTATCTTAAGTATGGCTTTGTGAAATGTCTTACAGAAAATTTGATTGGCATAAGAATACTAAGAATAAAAATAAACATAACAAAATGTTTCCGGAAAATCATTATTACAAAACATTTTATACCGTTCCTGGTGACCCGAGTGGTTACAGCGTCCGCCTCGGGAGCGGGAGGTCGTGGGTTTGATCCCCGGCCAAAGTCGGAAGAAATGGTACTGGTATGGCTCCTTTGGTAGGCACTCAGCATAAAAGAGTAGTTCCAGGACTGGTTGGCCCGGTGTCAGGATAATGTGACTGGGTGTGGTATCATGCCATATATCTACGGCGTGATATTACAGTATGGCAGCACCATATCTGTCTCAAGTAGACATAGTCTCCAAACGACTGAAATACTGTCGGTGGGACGTTAAACCCAACAAACAAACAAACATTTAAACAAACAAACAATCAAACAAAATATTTAAGAATTTGGATTGGACAAGCTGAACCAGTGTATTCAATGATGGCACTAGTGGCGAAGTTCGGGGGTTTGATGAAACGGTTGCGATATACTGTATGGTAACACGTTAAAGTGGTTGACCTGGTTTCAAGGCAATGTGGCTTGTTCTGTATTAAGTATGTCAATCATTCACGGCAATGTAACTATATACGCCTGTCCTTAGAATTCAAGTTAGCATTTTCTACCCTTCCCCAGAGTAATCTATCATATTCATATTCTTAAATAGTTTGATAATAAATCCTTGTCGTTTATTACTATCTCATGACATGAAAATCCAATCCTTGTTTCTAAATGGAAATCCGAAACTTAGAATTTATTTCCAAGCCCATATAATAGTTTGACTACTTACCTAATGGGCTCAGAACAGTTGCTGTTTCCAATACGTCATCTACAGGCTGTCAGAAAACGCCAATAACAAGCAAGTCTCTAGATTAGCGGTCTGGAAATGACAAACGGAGAGTTGAAGCATCATCAGTGTTTCCTCGGGTTTGTTCACATTGACAGTTATAGATTTAGCAATAAGCATAACGGATTGAAATTCAGCGGCAAGTTATACACTGTGAATGTTTTTGATGCTATTTCTGTCACTTTTTCCATTAATTAGAGTCAAACACCGCAAAGTGCGCAATTATGCATAGATTTAAATTTTAGAGATAGTTCTAATGGAAAATGCATATCTAAAATTACATTTTCAGCGGAAACACATTTCAATATATTTATGATCTCATGTGTTGGAAAAGTCGCAAGCAAAGGAGATCATTCATTTGTAAAGTACCGACCGAGAGTATTATTAATTCTAAAGAGATAAATTAACACTCAGTCAGTACAAAACTTATAACAACTTTATCATTAGTCATTATAGCTTCAAAGGGAATATAACTGTCGTTGTGGCATTAAGAAAGAGCACATTACAAAACTTACCACTCCTCAATGCTACTTCAGTGGATAACTTATCAAAACAATTAGCACAGGAACTGGAACGGATAATTGTCAAGGATTTTAGGCAAGTGACAGTATCCGTAAAAACAATGTAGTGCAGTAGATGGATACTGATTGTTCTTATATTAACGTGACATACGGATTTGTGTTCGGAATGATGGAATTAATTCATCGGCTTGTTTATTTCTACAGCTTTTATAATGTAGTCACACAGACTTTGTTTGCTGAATCAGTCGTGGAACACAAGGGTGATGTAAATAGTTCTACGTCTGCTGACACCTTTGTCTACCTGGACGAAGAGATGACGGCTTGTCACGAAAATTGTCCATGCACTCTCCAGTACCAAACGCTGCGATGTCTCGAGCCTAATACACTGGATAGGATACCAAATCTTCACACAAATATCGACGAAATGTAAGTAGTTTAACAGAATGTTTCCAAATTGATGCTTTTGTGCCACCGTTCTAATTTGTCAGTATTTTAAGTGAGTTGCAATTGTTTATGTTAAACAGGGGGTTGTATGTAATAACAGAAACACCATAAATTGATACTCTTCCAACTGTTTTATTTTTATTTTACGAAGTTCCACTTGGAAAAAAACATAGTTTGTAATATTATCCAAATTTTGACATTTTATAGCTTCATATATACATATGTAAACGAATAAATTAAGATTTCTAATGTTGTTTAATGGATAATATATAGACAATGCCGTGTTTAACATGTTGATTTCTTCGAGACATAATTTTCTTGTGCCTATCCAGTTTTCAAATGCCATTTACACACACATATTTCTTTTACATCGCTTGAGACAATTCCGACTGCCTCTTCTCTTATTGGAGAGGATCAATAGAATATGGCTATTGAAAGTGATTTACTACAGGCAGTGTCACCTTACTCTGAATTTGTTCTCGCGTAACTTAAGCTCATATGACATAAGTAGAGAATTGCGTTCATGTTGGTTAAGACTGATATTTGATTCGCGTGCTTATTTGTTTTGTTTTTTTTTTATTGGAAAGTTAAGGCGCAGCAATTTTCGGATTAATCGACTATCTTTTTACAGCAAATAAGCAAATACTATATATTATGCCAATAGAATCATTATGGATGTATATACCAACAACAAGTACGATTTGTCGTGTTTTTTTACGTTTTATTTCTTTGAAAAGCAGTTGATTGTTTGTCGCTTTAATTAATTGAATCCTTCGTTTCTTTATCATTGTTAAATTTGTAGATTGTCCATGTAATCAACAACAAATATGTATATCAGGTGTGTCACACACGGGATATTATAATGGAAGCAAATAACAAGGCAGAAAAATACACACATTTGACCGCTACAATTGCTCACGCAAACCGGTGTCATTAAAACAGCTGACTTCACCTCCCATTTTCATTGTGTCCGACTTTATTATCAATAGCTATGCAAAAGCAATGGTTTTTTATCACTTAAATTAAAACAAATCCATGCATGATCATTTATTCAATATGAACCAATCGAATCTTTGGTCTCTTCCATACAAGACGCCACAAAACGTAGACGACTCTCTTAACGTCTTCTCCAAACTTCAAATGTCTAGATGCCTAGATTTGCAGAACATAATCAGTTCAATGAATAATGTATGTAAAAGTATGTGGCTGCACGTTTTGAAAATGAGGAAGCAAAAAATGCACTGTGGTATATGTTATCGCCAAAATATTGAAGTGACAACGTACGTGACTGAATCCGAAGGTTCTCTGTTCGAAATTCGTTCAGGGCAAAGATTCTTATAACGACTATCCCAGGCGCAAAGTACTTGTATGTCAGTATTGAAAGGTATAGGTTTATAAGAACTATGAACATGCTTTCCGATTAAAGTAAAAAATAAATCAATTTATCTAATGCTTTTCGGTGGATTATAGAGAAATATCAGTGGATTATATCCCGATAATTTAACTGTTTTGAACAGTGAAAATATCAGGAAAATAGTGAAATTATCAGGAACTTGAACCCGACCCTACGTTATAAACTGATCGGAGCGTCATTTGTGCTGGGTTTTACGCAAGCAATGCCGTCATAAATAACGTCACGCACGCCAATTTTGACGTCTTTTGTGAATAAAAACAGCTAATTATGGCCTTTGAAGCATTAAATAAAAAAATTAAAAAAAATTTGATTGCTTTGGTGAAAGATCGATGTACAATTTCACTCGTGAACATAAAAAGATGCATTTTCACTCGTGGTTTCGCCATTCGTGATAATATCACTTTTTTTCTGTTCACTAAGTAAAATTAGCAATCCATATTACACCACAACAAACAATTATCCTCTCTATGTATTATTTATAGGTATATTACTCAGTAAGAACCTGATAAATAATTCCAATAGCAGGTTCAAGACACAATCGAAAACCTGTTTTGTAATTATTAACAGAATACCAGTTTCTTCACGATTGTAAGACTACTTTGAAAACCGTCCAAATTATTATCTCAACACCATCCGCTTTCAAGCTTTGTTAGCACAACGAGCAATAAGAAGTGTTGTTGTACACATCAAAGAAGAAGACAAAAAGAGAATGCGCTTAATTTTATATCTTATATAAAGGGAAGTGAACATTGAAGAAATGCATAATAATTAATATGTTAATTCATGTAATTTGTTACGGGACCAAAACGGTAACGCGATATTTTTTTTTCTTCCGTTTAGTTTGCTTTTTTTTCTTTAAATATCTTGTTTCAAACTTCTGTAACATTGTGTTTCTAAAAATCATCCTTTAATTTAAAAATATATATTCTTTGACACTCTCAACATCTCAATAAGATGTCTACGGGATCACGTGCATAGCTTAAATTAAACTGAACCAAGCTAAAAGTACAAGAACCTCCAAACCTTTATAAGAACACCTCATTTATTGGAAATCCAAATAATCAATTTTCAGATTATGTGTTTTTTATCTGAAAATAAAAGTGGAAAATGAACAGCAATAATAAACAAAAGAGTAATTAAATCATTTTTATTGTACCAACCCCTAACCCCTTATAAACAATTTTCCTAGCTGGCTCGAATTACTAATCACTAAATAATACTTAAGTACTTAAGGTTCACTCTTTTTTTTAAAAAAAAACAGACTAATTTTAAGCAAGTTCTAAATTATAGACGTTTGAATAGTCGCTATGTTGTTATTGCTATGAACGTCGTCAACACCATACAAAACAACGTCAAACGATAACGTTACGTTTGGTCCCTTTTTGGGGACGTCAATTAACCCGAAGCTACATAAGGGAAATGTACCCTATCGCACCATTGTTAATGGCATCGATACACCGACTGAAAGATTAGCAGAAGAAGCTGAATGTGAGTTAAAACACGGAAGAAATTCCTATTTTCTATAAAAGGTTTTTAGATGTGGGTTTCGGCATTTGGCAGGGTACCAAGGAAAAACTTGAACGATTCGCAGAGCATGCCAACAATATACACTATAACATAAAGGTAGAACTAAGATATTCATCTTACCAAATAGAATTTTAGACACGCTTGTTAAATTAGACGATGGGCACATTTACACAGACCTATATGTGAAACCGACAGACAGGCAACTTTATCTAAACAACAAGTCATGCCATCCAAAGTCTACCAAGAATGGTCTATCGTACGGATTGACTTTGCGGCTGAAAGAATTTGTGAACGGAATGAGATTAAAAGAAACACAGGGCTGACTTAAAAAGAAGGGGCTACAGCGGTAGATTGATTGAAGATCAATTAAGAAGGGTGGATAGCCTTGATTACAAGGCAGTAAGGAGTGCATGTCCAACAATAGTAAAAGAGTTCCACTGGTTCTGACGTACTAAAGCATACTACCCAATGTTCAACATATACTTAGCCGACTATCTCGGGTTTTGTATGGATCAGAGAGGATGGAGGAAGTCTTCGCACAGCCACCTATGGTGGCATTCAGGAAAAACAGAAACATAATTGATATCTTGGTTCATTCAAAGACTCAAAGATTTGTGGGTAAGAAGATATCTGCATGAAATATGGAATGTGCGCTTTGCAATATTATTAAAACACAGCAGGCCGCGATTTCTATAGTGTGCAGTCTGATGTATGTTGTCATTTGAAAAACGTGGTGTATGCTATAAGTTGTGCACGATGAAATGTTATAGTCTATGTGGGAGAGATTGAACGCAAGTTAAAGGAGAGAATGCAGAAGCACCTAAGGGATGTCATACTGACAAGGGATCAACCCCATAAATGCACATTTTGCACTAGGAAACCACACTTTTGAAGACATGCGATTTTCCGTCTTGCGTCGAGTATATACAGCAGGTAGAACTGAAAGAAGATTACATGAGACAATTTGGATAAAGAGACTGCATACAATCAGCCACTTGGCTGCAATACGCAATAATTTCCTTCTTTGCCATTTAACGTCAATTGACGTCCCAGAAAAGGCGCAAAGCGTAACGTCCTCTTTTGACGTTGTTTTGTATGACGTTTACGACGTTCATAGCATTAACAATATTACGACTATTCAAACGTTTATAATGTAGAACTTGCTCAAAAATCCTATTTTTTGTATATGTGTTTTTTTTTTCTTGAGAAAGGAAAATTTTTGCCGAAATATTGAATAAGAATGAATTTTATTGTTTTATTATTATTCAACATACGTATGGGCGAATTTCATTGTTTTTGTTTCTCTAACAAAAAATAAATAAATAAAAAAATACACATATTTGATACGAAATATTCAAGTATATGACTAAATCGATAAATATTATTGCCTTAATGATGATCAATATTCGCTAGAAATGAAATATCCGGTATGATGAAGTTCGCCTCTAAGTATTTAAGTATTACTTAGCGCTAAATACAATCCGTGGAATCAAGCCCATTGTACGAATGTCACGTTAACACTTATCCGTGTATCTGGCTACCCAGGCATTTATTTTGATCTACATATTTTATAGTATAAAAATATTTTTATATTAATGTAATATGTCCTGTGTATTTATGTCAGTAGATTAAAAATAGACTCTTAAAATTAAGTATATATTGCAGGTGTCCGTAAGAAACAGACGTCTGAAATTGTTGCTATAAGAATGTCTCCGTGTTATATATTTTCTTTATAATTTTTAGATGTCCCTTTCCAAGTAAGGACACTTCTACAATTTCTTTTAAAAATGCTGCCAAAAGGATTCCATCTTGCACCATATGGTGTTAATACTTCAACGTCGTTCTTACTTGCGCTAAACGTTGTGGTTAGAGGTGGAATGGCCTCGTATGTCACGGCCACTCCTCAGCGTCTTTTATCGCCCATTATTACAACTAATAACGAGAGCCAAGTTCTTGTTAATAAAGATAGTCTGGTAATTTATAAGGTTTATGTCCACCTTAACAGCATTATAAATATTTGTTGTACAATTTGTTGTTCCCTACTACTTTTTAACGTGTCTTTATTCTGTAGAGTACTAAATAACATGAATAAAGCATATTATCAACGCCATTACAGAAGAACTGTCTAACAAGACACAGTTTGGATTTTAATGATGACATATTACTAGGGCAAAGTGGTCTAATGTACATCCATATTCGTGAAAATAAGCAATGCTTAAAAAGAAAAAAAAAATCTGAATCCATTCATTTATCTGACCATTTAATGGAATGAAGGTGTGTGAAGTTAGCGCGTAGATCGTAGACCGTAAGTCAACACTATAACTAATTTTATTTGTCGACCTGGGTCGTAGATCGTAGCTCAACCATTGAAATAAACCAAAATAAATGGTTGACCTGAATCGTAGATCGTAGCTCAAGCATTGAAATAAACCAAAATAAATGGTTAAGCTTGATCGTAGATCAACCATTGAAATAAACCAAAAAAAAATGACTGAGCTTGATCGTAGATCGTAGATCAACAATTAAAATAAACCGAAATAAATGGCTGACCTGGATCGTAGATCGTAGCTCAACCATTGAAATAAACCATTATAAATGGTTGACCTGGATCGTAGATCGTAGCTCGACCATTGAAAATGTTCATGTATGGTTGAGCTGGGTCGTAGATCGTAGCTCAACCATTGAAATAAACCAATAAAAATAGTTAAGCTTGATCGTACCTCAGCCATTGAAATTAACAAATAAAAATGGTTAACCTGGATCGTAGATCGTAGCTCATCCGTCCAAAAAAAAACAAAGAAATAAACCAAAATAAATGGTTGACCTGAATCGTAGATCGTAGCTCAGGCATTGAAATAAACCAAAATAAATGGTTGACCTGGTTCGTAGATCGTAGCTCAACCATCGAAATTAACCAAAATAAATTGTTGAGCTGGGTCGTAGACCGTACACCAACCATTGAAATAAACCAAAAAAATAAAGATTGACCTGGATCGTAGATCGTAGCTCGACCTCTGAAAATATTCATGGAATGGTTGAGATGGATCATAGATCGTAACTCAGGCAATTATTTCAACACATAGAAGTGGTTGAGCTTGGTCCCAGCTCGACAATGTGGAATATCGTTTCTTGACCAATCGAATTTAAATACTTTGAGATGGATCTCAAATTTCATTATTGTTCTGTCTCTGACTTTTTGAATGCACATTAATGATGATGATGATGATGATGTGTGTGTGTGTTGCGCGCGCGCGCGCGTGTGTGTGTGTGTGGACAATTGTACTAGTCAAGAAATGTCCAATTTCTCTATTGGGAGTTTTTATTTTCGCTTTTAAAATTGTATTATTCGTGAAAATTGGACTTGTCGGAATGTTGATTTCGTCGTCTGGAATTTGTAATCGTTGGAAAATCGATTTCGTCGGAGATGTATTTGTCTTGAAAATTGTAATCTTTGTAAATATGTACTCGTCATCGGGTAATCGGTGCTCGTCGGGAAAATTGAACTCGTCGGGAAATTTTCTTCCGTCGGGAATATGATATTGGTCGTGAAATTTTTATTGAGAACTTTTTTTTTCATTTTTGGGATTGCTGTACTCGCCGGTATAGCTGAACTCGTTTAGAAAATATTATACATCAGGAAAATTTTATTTATCATAAAAATTGTATATTTCAGGTGAGCTGAAATGTCTCGACAAATACTGTACCCGCGAATATAACATTGTAGACGAAAATAACTTTCCCCACAATTTCAACATTCCCAGTTTACTTTTAAACTTTTAACCTGATGAAAACAACGTTTACGATAAATACAAAGGTGTATGTCATACCAATATACAGAATTTGATGATTTTACCGGGAATTCAATTCATAAGTGAACAATAAAGATCTTAAAAGTTGAGATTAGGTTGAATCGTCTAAACCCCGAAACCATTGAAAATACACATGTGACTGCATACAGAAATACAATGAAAAATCTATTGTCTCAATTTTCTCACCCTGCCTAAATCTTAATTTGAAATAATGTAGTTACATAAGAAGAATCGCTTAGTCCTTTTCAACTGTATATCAGTTATTGCAGATTTATAACGAAAAGTAAGTTTTTGTAGCATTTTACCTAAAGATGTCAACTGAAAATTATTATAAGGCCGATCTGTCTTGAAAAGGTTAGCATTAGCAATAAGTAAATTCGTTGTTTTTTTTAAAATTTTTTAAATTATTAACAAGTAATGTATGTAGTGTTTTTACTTAATGTGAAATATATAAACAACATACCTGCTGGTCAGAATCAAATAATCAAAACCACTGGTCAGTATCAAACAACATACCTACTGGTCAAGTACTATGTCAGTTCAAACACATACCTACTGGTCAGATCAAACAGCATACTACTGGTCAGTATAAAACAATACTACTTCATATCACGCATACCTTGGTCAGTATCAAACAACATACCTACTGGTCAGTATCACACATACTATGTCATACAATCAGCTACTACTGGTCAGTATCAAACAACATACGTACTGGTCAGTATCAAACAGCATACCTACTGGTCAGTATCAAACAACATACGTACTGGTCAGTATCAAACAACATACCTACTGGTCAGTATCAAACAGCATACCTACTGGTCAGTATCAAACAACATACGTACTGGTCAGTATCAAACAACATACCTACTGGTCAGTATCAAACAACATACCTACTGGTCAGTATCAAACAACATACCTACTGGTCAGTATCAATCAGCATACCTACTGGTCAGTATCAAACAACATACCTACTGGTCAGTATCAATCAGCATACCTACTGGTCAGTATCAATCAGCATACCTACTGGTCAGTATCAAACAACATACCTACTGGTCAGTATCAATCAGCATACCTACTGGTCAGTATCAAACAACATACCTACTGGTCAGTATCAATCAGCATACCTACAGGTCAGTATCAAACAACATACCTACTGGTCAGTATCGAACAACATACCTACTGGTCAGTATCAATCAGCATACCTACTGGTCAGTATCAAACAACATACCTACTGGTCAGTATCAAACAACATACCTACTGGTCAGTATCAATCAGCATACCTACTGGTCAGTATCAATCAGCATACCTACTGATCAGTATCAATCAGCATACCTACTGGTCAGTCTCAAACCACACACCTACTTGTTCAATATAAAACAACAATTAGATTGAATTTGATAGTAACAGTCGTTTGAATTGTACAGAAACTTGTCTACATTATCGGCATTGCTTTTAAATTAGATAAAATAAAACGACATCTGTCAGATTATGTAGACCAGAGTCAGATCTTGAGGCTTTTGCATTATTGATATATGCAGTGTATATAAATCATCTATGACTTCTTGATCACAAATTTGCACCAATCATTGAATCAGGCAATCATTCGTGCTTTGCCTTTGATGGTTATGATCATATATAAGATGGCAAGTTCACATTATACTAATATGAATATATATGAGATGATCATGTCTAGATACCACAAGTCGCTTAAAACAATTTAAACAATTAAAACATTAATGTAAGGAAAGCATGAAAACCTTTCATGTGTAAAACTATCCTGACGAGAACCAATTACAAGTACACGATTACAAAGTTTTCTGAGAATACAAATTTGCCAACAAATTCATTTTAAGCAAATATTACAAGGGATACACTTTTTCCCGACGACAACATTTTTCCTAACAAACGCAATTTTTCCCGCGAACAAATATTTTCCGACGGAAACTTTTCCGACGAATGAGATATTCCCGACGACTACGTTTTTCCAAAATTTCCGACGAAGCAATTTTCCCGGAAATTTGGTTTATATCAATGGTTGAGCTGCGATCTACGACCCAGCTCATAACATTAACATACGATCGGGGAAAATCCCGAGTGTATGTTTATTTTCCATTGCACACTGTACGAAATTATACACCAACATGTGGATAAGGTGCTCGGGAAACGATCGTTGACTTACGTGGGTTTACGTCTAATTACCGCGGTAGCGTGTCAATGATTTGATAGATTATTCAAAGACAGGATGATAAAGTTAGAATTTGTGTGATAGATTTAAGACCGTACTGATAATTATGTACTTCTGCTTCTCTCTTAATGATGACTTCTCTCCTTAATTTACATTGTGGCTATAAGTTGATAATGACAAATGATTTTGAATATTATATTTTCATAAATGAGATGCAATAACCTGATTTCTCCTGGTAACAGAAATAATGTTCTAATTGATCTGTCTCAGAGAAGACCAGATTCACTTGTATACTCAGAACAAGAGATTTGTGCGGTTTGACTTTGATTTTCGGTCATTTAACGTCGGTATATTATCCTTACTATTCTTTTGCGAACTAAAATTGAAGTCGAAGAGTATCTGCTAGTACACTCAAATGAACATGTGCTTTATTAAATGTTTGACATGTACAGTTTCCTTGGCACGCGGAAACAGGAGACTCAGTTGCCAACATGCCCAAGTTGGCCAAAATATCCCTGTCGACCCCGCCCCCCCCCCCCCCTTTTTTTTTCTTTTTTCACGACGATTTCTGCACTATCATTGTGCTAAATTCAACAATCGAAGCAAAGCTCCAGAACATGCACATCATAATATCTGATTGGTTATTTGGTCCTTCCTTCATTCATTCGAACTTTGTGAAACCCGCATATAACGTGTAGACAAAAAGATAATCTCGGCTCTCTGCCAAATGCAACAACGAAAACGATAAGGGTCGCCATAATGAAATTTCGAATCCAAATGTATGTACAATTGTTATGGTTAACCGCTTTCTTTTTCCGTAGCAGAAGTCACTTCGAGTCT
Organism: Solen grandis; assembly: GCA_021229015.1. NCBI lineage: Eukaryota > Metazoa > Mollusca > Bivalvia > Adapedonta > Solenidae > Solen > Solen grandis. The sequence goes on from CM037778.1 coordinate 6,292,998, forward strand.
GGAAAACATTCTAAGGCATCAATACATATTATATATATACTCCCATGGCAACAGAAATCGCCCTTCTGAAAGAAATACATAATTGACTTTTTTTTCGTGATATGTATAACGTTAAAATACGTAAGACAATATTCATAAAGATCTCTAAAAAAATACATAAACAAATTGTCTCAATCAGAGGTCTACAAGGACTATCAAATTAAGAAACCTTTAAAATCATTTAATTTGTCTCATTTTTCCAATCGGAAGAACGTCTAGTAGTAGATCAGTATCCTTAGCCAACTATGTCTGGTTCATCTATATTTGCTTGATATCAATCGGCTGTAACTCTAATAAGGAAGCACAGGAACGGCTTTCGGTCAAAGTGTCACGAGAAAATAGCAAAAACCAAACAAGAAATATTAATCATTATATTAACCAATCTTTTATAAAAATATATTTGAAGGATTGTCTTTTTGTACAGGAAGAAAACGTATGTAGGTTAAAACTTGTCTTCAAGCAAAATATGAATATTTTTATTTTTTATTGCTTATTTTGTGGCGCATAATACATGCATTTTATCACAGGTGAACTGTTTTAAGTGTGAGAAACGCCTCAGACTATCCAACATTTCAAAGAAAAAACACATCTCGGCCCTGTTGGTCTCCATATGTATTTTCTATGAGTTATTGGACAGTTTCCGTCCTCTTCCTACCCAAAATGATTTCAAACATTACTAAATTGTAGGAAATATATCTAAAACGATTTTTATGGGCTGTGTGACCATAGTTTCTTATATATAGCAGTGATTGGATGACTGTGATGGGAATAACAAGAAATATTCTCAAAAAATATATTCCGCGTAAGTTAAAAAAAAGATATGAAAGTTACAGAAAGTAAAAGATAATAATGCTGGCAATTTTAATTATCAAATTATTTTGAAATAATGCTGGAAAACGTATTTGTCGCTCAAATTTAGGAGATAATATACTAGTCAGTGTAAAAAAATGAGAAAGGGACAAAAATGCAATATAAATGAAACACAAAAAAGTTCCGTCTCGGAGCACCTTCCCCAGCTGTTTCTATAAATAGCTTATCTTAGCCATCTTATGCGACTTTGATGGACGAGTTCACTACCAAGGTTAATTCACGTTTTCTAAAGACTCACAACTGATTACTTTTTCAAATGGATGGTTTTTATATTTGAATTAGGAAGATTAAATTGTTATTTGCCAATTGACAATCATGCAGAAAGATATGCACGCACCCTGAAACTCCCATTTTATGACGGAATGTCCTACAATAAATTATGCAAACCAATGAAACGAGCGCTTTTTCGAACTATTCGGTCGTTAATCAAGATTAGATTGGTTCGAGAAACAGGTCAAAATCCATTTTATACAGCTTACGCTGAAAAAATATATACGATTTTATCTCAGAAATCACCCTTTTGTGGCCTGTCAGAAGCTTTGAAAAATTATATTTTTAAGCAATTTATTTCAATAGAACAACTTTCTATTTCTTTTTTAACTATGTACAAAAAAAAGATAGACACAAATTTAGAACATCTTAGTCAATTAGAATCTATTAAGACATTTCTCCACACAATAGTTTTTTTATGTTGTTGTTGAAAAATGCAATATTTGATTTCATTTCGAGAACCTAAAAAATGGTATTCTCCACTCGGAAGATTACAGTTTTCGAAGATCACACGATGAAAAAAAATCTTCCACTAAAAAAAATGACCTTTAATGGGTCTTGCCTTTTAACAGTGTTTAATAGAGGAAGGTTGCTCTCAAGGTCTGAACACTGTATTTATGCAGACTGTATGTAAACAAGAAAGTGTTAAAACAAAATGTTTTAATGGACTTACTATAAGCATACTGCCCTCTCCCGTTTTCTCTTCTACCGTTTTGTCCTTAAAACCTAACCTGTTTAATGGGTCTGTGATTTAAATCAATAGAAAGCAAATACAAATTAACAAACGCAAAATAATGGATCTATAAAAATCAATAATTAAATAATTAATTAAAATATAAATTATATATCAATAATTTACTATTTCTTTTGATAAAGAAATAGAAACAAGATTTGATAACAAAAATAATTTAAAATTAAAAAAAGTTCTAGCTGAAATAGAACTCAGGACCCTTGCATAAAAAATCTGAGCGGCTCTCTTCCTGATTGAACTAATTCCACAAGTATAGAACAGATGTAAGTTATTTATACGTAATTAACTGTATCACTTCACAATTCGACAGTTCACATTTCACTCATTTACTGCATTAACTACACCAAACCTTCATTTTACGGTTACATATTACTTATCCCACACATCATGTAATAAACAAACAACCATGTATTATTACAAACACAATACAGTTTACCCAAGTAGAAATATTGATGTTAAAGCATCAAGTCGCCGGAAGTTTAATATCGTCCACTGAAAGCCAGAAGGGGCTATCAGCCCTCTTTTTACATATGCTGATAGCCCCTTCTGGCTTTCAATGGACGCTATGCAAGTCGTTATTTTCAGTGTTAAATCACAGTTTGACGGACCATTTGATTATGTATGAATGTTGAAGTATGGTTATATAAATTATCGTGACAGTGTTAATACTAATCAGTGTATCAAAAATATAAAACTCAAAAAGCAGATGCATTAGAAGCGCATTGAACTTGCTGAATATGCAGGCCAAGTTTGAGTAAGATCACATGAGAAATGTGGCCTGTAGAGATTACACAATATACAATGAGTAGAAATGCAATATAAAATGTAATATATAATAAAACTCTGCATTCAATGAATGCATATGCACTTGGTGGCATGCATATAAACATGATCAGTCAACAAAAATTGTGCTATACAATCAAATGTTAAAAATGTAACTGGTAGCATATTTTATGCGAATGAAAAGAAGATAAAACAGGAGCATTTATGAAACAGACTGAACTTCGCAATTTCTCAATCTATTTATATTTGAAATTTCAAGTCAATAAGTATAGTTTATGAGTTCTTAATAACATATTTACGTATTAATATATACACATTACATAATAACAGTTATATATAAACAGTACTGAATACCGTCCAGAAAATACATTTACAGCAAGTTATGTAAACTGGATCAATCAGATTTTTTTTATTCATTAACTGTTTTATATTCGTATGTAAAAATATTCTATACGCAGAATAAACACTGTGACATGATTCAGTTTTACATCCCCCGGAAGACTTTTCTTCATAGATATAAGAGCTTAGATGTTACATGCAAATTAAGATATAATACCAGGGCACAGTAGGTTATGTGTGGAAGTAGGTTATGTGTGGAAGAATCACACTATGAAATAAATATGTGTTCCTTGTCGTATAAAGATTAAAGAATCAAAATTTGCGTACACGATATTTAATAATATATAAAAATTGTCTTACTTTTGTATTTGTATGCATCTGTCCCCTGTGTAAGAATATTCGTCTAGTAGATCCCATACATATGTCTCTTAAAGTCCTGAAAAATAGTGTATAGTCATACAGAAGTCGAAATGCCCTATAAAGATTAGCTGTTATACATCTTAATTAAGAACACCGAAGCTATCCAGCACATTTTATTCTAAACAGTATGCAAAACAAATATAATTATATAAAAAAAGAACGGGAGATCCTGCACACACACACACACACGGTTTGTACCTCGGTCTGTATGCAGATTTTGGTCATAGCGAGGTATATTTTTTTTTCGAAGTATACCTCGATGTGTTATCCATCTATAAAACTAGCCTTTATTGTAGCCCTAAAACCAAACCAAACATAAACACTACATACATTAAATATCCCTAACCCTAATCCAAGCCCACACCCTGACCCAAACATCGAAAAATACAAACCGAGGTACAAGATTTTTTTTTTATCTCACAAGGTTGAGTACACACACGCGCGCGCGCGCGCGTATCGGATCTCCCGTTTTTAGTTGTGTGTAACGAAGTCACTCACAACTATAGTACCTACATTCTGGGGGTCCCATTCTCTACATTTAAAACCGAATAACCTCTTAATTTTTTATGAATGACAGACCGATTGAGCTGAATTCTACAACACAGGTATGCTGAGATTCAGCCAAAGTGTTGAACACTCAATTTTGAGTAAAAATAAATATTTACGGGACACAATAATTGTATGTAGCATAAAAGCACAAAAGGACTTTTTCCCCTAAGATGTTGCGTAACTTTCACTTTACCATGCAGAGGTGTATAGTTTCTTTCGATGCAAAGGTGGATCGTGCCTGAATTTGGAAGGTGGATGTGCATGTTTCGTTTATTTAGTGGTGTTACATTGGTCCATATAGAAAGCTTGAATTCCGATACAAATCCGTGTAACTTACTAGCTATTTAAGATGCATCAGAGGTATCTCCAGGGGTTATTTCTTGCCCTGTAGAATGGCTGTTACTAAGGACACAATAATGAGGCTCCGAGCCACTGATTTGCATCTATAACTAGAAACTGTGCCGTCGCTCGTACAAATCAAAGCGCTGAACAGAATAATCTTTTGATTATTGAAGTAAATTTAATAAACAGGGGTCAAATTCTCGCGCAATGCCTATAACCCCGTTTTAACGTTGGGTTAACATGGTTATAACAAGAAATAAAAGATGAACGCACCATTTGTTTCAACAGACTGTTTACAATTATTAGCACTTCGCCACTCTTACTCTCCCTATTTCTATAGCCTACAATGAACAATCGTTTATTATTTTAATATTTGGCAAAAACTAAGTTACCCTGCATATCTGCAGCTCGTCAAACCATCTTCCACTTGAGACACACACAACTTCAGTGCCTTCAGCGCTTTGATTTCATTTGTATTGCATACTGTTCAGTATAAAATGAGATGGATATGTGGTGGGTTTTTAATTTAGATGCATATCAATGTTAAATCACTGAAACAATGCTCTTGGAAGCACATTGAGGCCTCTGTCGGGCCGAAAGATATAAACATCTTGCAGTAGTTGTGGCTTGCTTCAGCGTCTCCGTAAGTTGCTTCATTACCAAAATGTTAACTCCGCTGATTGTGCAGTATATATTTATTATCTTTCGACTTTTAAGTCGACCAATCAAAACTTGCAGTATGGTGACATTCACCTTCTTTAAGTTTAGACAAGAAATTCAGGTGAAAACAAAACAGCCAAAGAACCAAAAAATCTTTGAATATTTTATAAAAATCTTCATATTATATAATTACGCTTACTCGTGAACTTGATATATTGTCTGTGTGGTATGTTTTACAAGTGACATAAAAATGCAGCATATGTTTCACATACTAAGTAAGGGAACTTGTTATCAAATGTAAAACTGAAACATAAAGGGAGCGTATTTAGGCATCAACTTAATAACTTTGCTGATCTCAAGTTTAATAGCAGAAAAGGGGAGCAATTCTTGATTTGATGTGGATTTCTTGTATCTTTAATTGATCATAATTTGCATGTCTCTTTAACAACAGTTTTAAGCACGATATCTTTAGAACGGAATCTAATTATTTCTATAAAACGAAACATTTTATTAAAACATCAAATCATGATTTCCAGGCAGCCTTCCTGATAAGCTCATTAACCACGTGAGCTTGAACTGGCGCACGTATTCTTAGATGAAATGATGTTGCTGCACTTTTTATTGGTGGCCATGGAAAACACGCGCTTTATTTGTGTTACTAAGAAAGACATAAAACGCTATTGAACACGGCTTTATGGCGAGTATCAGAAGAGACATCTCTGATAAATACTGGCATAATACATAAAAGCAGTTCAAATGAAGTGCCATGTTAAGTACATTGTACCAACTGACGTAAAACTTGATTGTCTACGAACGGTTTGAAGAATTAGAATTGATCGAAATAGTTTAATAGTTTTTGACATTAACTGATTCTGATATGCCTTTTTTCTATTAATAGCTTTGTCATCTTTCTTTATAATTTTGTTAATAAATCAATCAATTTAATATTCTAAAAACCGAGGAAACTGATTGTTATGGCTGACTGCAGTACCTAATTATGATAACTGACAGAGATTTTTTTTTTTTTTTTTTTTTTTTTTTTAAAAATTGTGTATGCTTTAAAACAAAATTTTTTTATAAATTATCATGTATTCAGGGATAGCGGTTGCATGCATTTACCTTCACTGTGTTTGTATACAGTAGAATAAAATAGGTTTTAAGAGTGAAATAGATTTTGTTTTCGGGGAATCAGTTTGTTTCTAATCCGATTCCCAAAACGGTATTATTTTACCGTACATATTCGAATCACAACCATTTTTTTTTAAAATGAAATGCTTTATTAACAACATCTTATAGCTACACGCCCCGCCAAATTAGTTTATTTTATTTCGTCTTTTCGCCTTCAACTTTTTGCCCCGAAAACACGCCAAGACATGGCAAACCACCATAACACGCACCAAGTAAAACTGAAAACATTTAATTCGGATTAAAGCAGACTCAGTCAGTGACTGACGTTGCCAAGTAGCGATATTTAATTGAAATATGATGGTACCTCAGAAATAGCAGGTGCCTGGATTGATCGGGTGGCGAACTTAATTTCAGTAAGGGGCTCACAATAAAGATTTCTACAGCTAAGAACAAACATTAAACCAAACCAAGGCAATTTCAGAGAAACAGAGACTAGAAAATTGTATGACCCTGCCACAGTTCGGGGGGTGGGGGAGGGGGATCAGGGAATGGACACAAGGTGCCCCATTGAATACGGGCCTGTCCATAGGATATTATTAGATGTGTTTTTATCGTTATTTATACATCATATGATTTCAAAAGTGCTTTTTTAGGTTAAACATGTAAATAAGAATTTAATATATGTTATATTTACTTTCACTTAAAAAGCTGTAAACAGCTGTGGTGAATGATTCACAGATAGGTATTTTCACACAAAATGTCAAAATAACTCTACATATACACTAAAGCACAAGTGTTGATAATATTATTATGTTTCTTATCTATTCCAGTGTTATAATGGTTTTCTAATAATCCTTTGAGAAAATTCACTCATTCATTTAGATCGGTGTTGACACATTGCATGCTCAGTGCTCTTTAATTATCAAGGTGCCGAAGACACTGATAGACTGCTGGTGGGGTGGGGGAGGGGGATCAGGGAATGGACACAAGGTGCCCCATTGAATACGGGCCTGTCCATAGGATATTATTAGATGTGTTTTTATCGTTATTTATACATCATATGATTTCAAAAGTGCTTTTTTAGGTTAAACATGTAAATAAGAATTTAATATATGTTATATTTACTTTCACTTAAAAAGCTGTAAACAGCTGTGGTGAATGATTCACAGATAGGTATTTTCACACAAAATGTCAAAATAACTCTACATATACACTAAAGCACAAGTGTTGATAATATTATTATGTTTCTTATCTATTCCAGTGTTATAATGGTTTTCTAATAATCCTTTGAGAAAATTCACTCATTCATTTAGATCGGTGTTGACACATTGCATGCTCAGTGCTCTTTAATTATCAAGGTGCCGAAGACACTGATAGACTGCTGGTGGGATTAAGAGAAATACAGATAAGCGAGGCTGACAGGCTGCTGTAACATGGATTTTTTCATTTACTCCAGTGAATCAAGCAGGTTCACAACCAGCATTCATTGTACAAATCTGCAGAGTGTCTTCGATAGAAATACAGGCATGGTAGCGTATGTCATTTCACAATATTTTTTATTTATTTTCGTCACGATATAAAATGCGCTACTCTCATTTTTGTGCAGAAGCAGATCTCCAAATATGTAAATAGGGTTGCTGTTCTATTTAATAACTGGCAAAGGTGTTTTGTTCACGCCTAAAATGGATGTTTACAGCGCAAAAAAACCCCAACAATAACAGCAAAAACAAAATATGTAACAAAAGCGCTATAGAACAAAAACATTAATCTCTTATATGATTTAAACGTCTGCCTTAATGCAAAATCGCAATGTGTGATTTGCTACTCGGCGCAGAATGATACAATTAAGGTATTCCTTAAATCATTAATTTATATTCATTGTCCTCCAAATGCTTTAAAAGATTTCAGTGCAGAAGCAAGCATCCATTGTCTTGGAGATATAGGCTGTTTTGCTCTATGTCTATAAAGGCCTTCATTTACTATTAAATTCCCATAATCACTTGATAAACCATGATCAAAATTAAATGATGGATGTACTACCTGAAGTTGACTGTTACAAACTGAATGCTTTCTACAACATATATATATATATATAAACACTATACACCCATTCTTCTTCTCTTTTTCTTGCTTTTGCAATAATTATTTTTCGCAATCGGAAAATGTACAGAAGGTGCTTTTAAAAATGATGTGGTGGCACAAATGATGGCGTCTTTGTTGTAGACCAAGCAACTTTTCAGATTACAACTTCTTTGTACCGACCGACTATAAAAGTATTGATCCCCCGAGCGTCCAGTTCATTAATGCACTTAACAAAAAGAAACAGAAAATCTCCGTTAACTATATATGCAGATTAAGCACCCCTTATGCTCCCCTGGAGCAATTGACGTCCGTCTTCAAGATTAGTCTTCCAATCCTACACGACGTCCTATTAGGCGGTAATGTCGAATTCACGGACACTCAGTCAGTAAGCGGATAAGTTGCTTTTTTAGTGTGTGTTTGCAGATGTCCTATGGCCATCAGTGATGTATGTCCCGATGTCAAAAAGGGTATTGTTTCTAAATATATAAGCAAAGGATATAACTCACGGTAAGCCGATTTACACACTAGGTGGCGTACTCATGCCTGTATCAGTACAAAACATTTAGAGGATGTTTGTTCGTTTTTTGAAAGATGCAGTTTTCCTTCATCGAATGATCTTTAAAAAAATGTATTTTTTACGAGTGGCGTAGTCACTAGTGAAAGTAAACTTTTCAAAGTTCACTAGATGAAATAATATTCTGCAGTAACATTTGTTATTATGTTTTAAAGGGTAAATTATATATAGAATATTTATATATATTAATATATATACAGAATCCCGCAAATAACAATAGTCTTTCGGTCCGATTATTTGACGCTTGCGTCATAAGTTCTCTTCAGTTGTATTTATTATAATGATATTCTGTTGTCAGACACATGATTAAATATCACATTATGTATACAATTAGGTTAGAAGTAGAAGCCGAGAGTTTAAATACCATATCAGAATAGAAAATGTCAGTTATGCAATACAATAGATTAAGATAAATGTCACTTTGTAGTTGAATGGCCAATGTATGTTAATTTACGCGGAAAAAATACTGGGAAAAAATCACAAATATTTTAAAATTTGCTGAAATTCCTATGTCAGAAAAACAACTAATGAAAAAAAAATCAATAGACCTGTATATTTATAAATTGTGTGAACACAGAAATATAATTAGTTTTCCTTGGATTCTCCTCACGCATGTATCATTAATGTTTGTTTCATGTATGTGCATGTGTGTGTTAATTAAGGTGCATATATATGTATGTATGTGTGTGTATGTATGTGTGTATGTATAATTAGTTATACATTTTCCTGACAGGGTACATGACTATTTATTCCCGGCTGAGGAATGTCATGATTTTTCTCAGTCGGGAATAAATAGTTATTTTACGTTGCAGTATAATAAATCTGTGTGTATACGTGGGTGTGTATATGTATGCATGTGTACGTGTGTATGCGTATGTATTTATACATATACATGTTTATGAAAATATATATCATATAATCAACTTTAAATAAGTATCAAATTACTAAGGTTAGTATATTTGTGAAAAGGTATGGTTGAATTCTATTGGCGGAAGTGTATTAATGATATTTTATAGCAAATAATGTATACGCTTAATGCCTTTTTTGTATTCTTCAATAAACACTATATTTCGGCTGATTGCCATTGTCATTTTACTTTTAAGAATAAAAAAAAAAAAAAAATGATAAGTTAATATGATGCAGTCTCATGCTTATATACATAGATGTCGTTGAAGCACTTCAGAATGTTTATTTTTATCATAGGAATTAAATCAATTAATTAGTTAAGTTTTGTATTAGGGTTGGGAATCTACTCGATCATTTGCCAAATATTCAACTTATACATGCATGTACTATATAATGTTCAAGAGTAAAACGTATTATTGAATTTCGCAAAGAAGCTACATAGAAAATACCGTGTAAATGTGGGTCTAAATTTTGCGGTAAGTGACATAATTCGAAATTATTTCTGCGGCGGGATTATAAACTAACATTAAGGTGCATTCAATACGGTTTTAGACGCATTTACATTACCCAGCACTGCCATATAAATAAGACAGCGTCCCATAAATTCGTGCCCTGCTGTGATTTCGAAAACAAAATAAACATGTTAACAGTTTATATTTCATTTGCACCACCTACACGACTTCTCAAATATATTGACTCTGTTTGTTCAGTATATCTTAACTAGTCCAGAAAACGTCTGTTTTACAACGATTGGTCTAAAAACACAATAATTATATTCAATTTCAAGTGGATACACTGCGATTTATCGAACTGCGGCAATATTATATAATTATATTCGTTTGTTGTTTTCTCTGCTGAAGCCGAGAGTTTATTTGTTTTTGACGCACTTTCGTCTCCCCTAGCGTACGACCTTTAACCAATCCCTCTAGATAAACGTATCTGTGTTACAGTGTATCGTATGACACTAAACAAGTAATTAGAGCTGATGTTCTTTTGATATACCCCTTTGGAACAACTATTGTCGACGAGATAAATGATGACAACTGTCAATCCCCTACACCGGGAAAGGGGAGGGGACAACTACCGATCATTTAAATGCTCTTACGATACATACTCATATAATGAAAACAAGATATTGTACAGAGGAACATATTGAGTATTGTTCTTTATATTTACAGAGTTGATACATCCGAGGGTTTCACTAGACCTTACCCACAAATGTTGCCATGAGGAATTATAACTGGAATCATTTTTTTTTTAAATCATGCAAGCTAAATAATAAAAAAAGGTCAAAGGTCATGGATCTATCCAATAATTAAACGCGGCGCTTCTGTAGAATTGTGTCACAATCTCTCTGGAAGCTTGTATTATTTGATTAACCGTATCCATGGAGTTGAGACAAATATTAAGCTATACACACAAATTATCACCTATGTCGTATGTATTTTCTAAAGATTTTAGATTTATAATTGAAACCCTTAGGGTAACTTTAATTTATGGTTGTACTCGGTTCTGAGGAAGAATTATCATTTAATTGAGGATTCAATTATCATTTTTACTTGGGGCTTAATTCCATTAGGTAAATTCAAAGAGTATAATCACCCGAGGTTTAATAGTGTGCAACTTCAAGATTCAAATTAAAATAAGGATCAAAACAAAGAAATAACTATACATATTTCAAAGACGCAATTGTGGTACACAGTGATGCTAACAAAAATAATGGAGGGAAATAATTCAACCATAGGACCAAGTTAAATCAAAGTTCTTGTTAACTGCACATTTGTAATGTTAACTAAATCCCAATAAAAAATTAGTTATACGCTAAACAATTATCTTAAAATATAACTAGAACTATCATTAAGGAAGGTAAATTATTTATTATAGTGACATATGTATTATCAGTCATCACAATAACCAATATATATTGTACACAATACGATGTACACATAGCCCAGTTGGACCATCTAAACATGAAAATTATGAATTTGTGACAAGATAAATAATATCAGTTATTGCAAGTTAAGCAATGTCAAGTTATCAGCATATAAATAAACATATTCATGTACATACAGCATATTCAACAAACAATCGTTGGCATTTTAAATCATATAGTTTGTAGACAATTTGATGGAATAGCCTTTGCCTATTGCTTTGTCACAGAGAAGAAAGCATTGGTTATAATAATTATTATCAAAGAGTACCTGCATATAAGATAACGGGAGATAATAAAAAGAGGGCCAATATAGCTCTGTGTCGCTCACCTGAGTAAGATTGCTGTGTTAAGCATGACATCTTAAGGCATGTTTGCAATGTTTTACTAACATTTGGCCCTACCTAAATTTGAACTTATCTAGTTTCATGCAGACAACATCTTTATTACGTTTTATGAATATGTAGCCTCTACAGTGTCCACAAGCTTTTTTCTATGATTTGACCCAATGTGACTCAGTTTTGTACTCATCTTTAATCACAATCAGACAAACATTCTGACTAAATTAATTCCATAAAGATCGCACATGACCAAATTTTGAACTCATCCAAGATTTAATGAAGGCAAACATTTTGACTAAATTATGAAGATTTGGCAAAAAAAAATGTGGCCTCTACAGTGTCCACAAGGTTTTTCTATGATTTGCCCTGGTGATCTACTGTTTGACCACATGTGACCCACATGTGACACATTTTCAAACTCATCTGATATTTCATGTAGATAATGATTCCGACCAAGTTCTACGAAGGTTGGGCCAAAAATGTGGCCTCTAATGTATTCACAGGGTTTTTCTAAGGTTTTTAAAGTTTTGACCTAGTGAACTAGTTTTACACCATATGACACAATTTCGAACTCATCTGAGATATCATGTAGACAAACATCCTGGCCAAGTTTCATGAAGATTGTGCCAAAACTGTGGCCTATTGGGTGTTTACAAGCAATTGTTAACGACGGACTAAGGACATAAGACGGTCGCAAAAGCTCATTCTGAGCACACGAACTCAGATGAGCTAAAATAATATAGAGTAATTGTTCTTCACTATTCTGTAAATCTGTAATTCATGTTAATCCCTTTAAGGACGAAGACCTGAATGGGCAATTTTCATTTATTACATACCAAACTACATCATCTGGTCAATTTATGTGCAAGTTTTAATAAAGTTTTACCATCAAATTAGTTTTTTTTTTAGCTTTTATACTCCGTATAGCTAAATTATTCCCTGTAAAACAGGACGTTGATACAGTAAATACAGATAAAATTACGTTTTGTTGATTTTTTATTAGTTAATGAATGTTTACATAACTATCTATAGATGATCATTTATAAACAAGGTAAGGAAACTGAAAGTTCCATATAGTATTTAATTTCTTAACCAATCATATTGACACAGATAGATTGAAAAATCAGTATTTTTGCAGCTATGAATTTCAACCAAAAATATATCAACATTCTGATCAGTAAATATATTGGGACATCAAAATTATACAAAGGTAGGTAGGTAGGTATTATTTTTTGTAATTTTCAAGGTATGTTTTAAGGTGATCTTTTGAGAAAACTTGAAAATAAGTTTTATGGCGTCCCTTAACTACAATGGAAAAATACGTGTTTCAAGCTTACCAGTACAATATATATGTGCATTTTCTAAACATTTTACATATATATATTTATTTATACCAGCTTAGATTTTAATTGTTTGTTTGTTTGTTGGGTTTAACGTCCCACCGATAGTATTTCAGTCATTTGGAGACAATGTCTACTTGAGACAGGTACAGTGCTGCCACACTGTATCACGCCGTAGATATGTGGCATACCACACCCAGTCACATTATCCTGACACCGGGCCAACCAGTCCTGCAACTAGCCTTATATGCTGAGCGCCAAGCAAGGGAGCTATAACAGTACCATTTTTTTACGACTTTGGTATGTCGCGGCCGGGGATCGAACCCACGACCTCATAGTCAGGTGTACCTTCCATATATTACGGAAAAGGGAAACAGATTACAGGCTAAATGAAATATAATAATGCATTATGGGAATAGAAACAGGGTATATTGATACCAAATAATTTAATGTAATATGATATACCAAAAATGTAGAAGATTCATCTTTAAATGACAACAACAAATACAAAAAAATTAACCTTAAGTTGAATCATAGACACATGAAGAATAATCGTAGCGAAATCATGATTTTTATAGTGGCACAAAACCAGGTGTACGATCACAATTAATAAGAAAAATACCTATTATAATGAGATTCCAGGTTCTTTATGACAGGTATATAGGAACGAGACTATTTACAATTATCTATTATTTAATTAAAATAAATGTTTACATAAAAAACAAGATTGCTAAATGCATATATCATATGAACTGACAAGTAAATATGCGCAATTAATATATATATATGAATAAAACCAGGGATCACCACTGTGCTAACTCACAAATTAGTTTAACACAACCACTGTCATTTTAACCAAGTAACGTGGTAAAACAACCTTAACATTTACGCTCGTAATGCGAGTATATTAATGTAGTATATGAATGTAATATATTATTGTAGAATCTTATAATCTATAATATTAATCAAGTCCATGCAGATAACATTAATACCAGGCACTAACTAGATGTACCACACAGGTAATGTAATTATATTTATGTCTCTAAGATGAGTTATACCAAAGGTACCATTGCCACACAGGTTCTGTTACCACATGTTCTGTTACCACACAGGTACTGTTTCCACAAAGGTACTGTTACCACAAAGGTACTATTACCCAAACAAAAGGAACTGTTACCACACAGGTACTGTTACTACAACAAAATGAACTGTTACCACACATGTACTGTTACCACACAGGGTCTGTTACCACAGGTACTATTACCACAACAAAAGGGACTGTTACCACACAGGTACTGTTACCACAACAAAAGGTACTGTAACCACAGAGGTACTGTTACCACAACAAAAGGAACTGTTACCACAAAAGGTACTGTAACCACACAGGTACTGTATAAAAAGTGTATTACTGTATAACAGTTACCATTCTAGACTTCATTGTTTTTAAATAATTACTATCTATATCGCAATTAACTTGAAATAAACTTGACTTTCGGGAATAATAATGATTTCAAATGGAAAATATGAGTTCTGAGTTCTAGTCCTGATCTGGCTGATTACACATGGGATGATATACAATAACGGGGACATGAAAACTTCCCATATGGTGACATTTGGCGCTCAACGTGGGACAATGACAGTATGTACTGCCTTTGTGTTAGTTGGGAAAACAGCAAATTGTTTTCTGTATATTCAACGATTATATTATTCAAATTCAAATTTGGCAGGGGAGTATGGAAAAGCCTAAAAGTAACCCTTATCAGTGATAGATTCCGTGTAATAAGTTTGGAAGCTCAGTCGGTAGAGCACTTGTCCTGTAGGTAAGAGGTCCAAGTTTGAGTCCATTTTTTCAACTGCACATTTTTCTCGTCTGGTTACACATAACACGTGCGAAACCATGAAATAATGGGGACAAGAGAGAATTTTTATGTACAAATTGCATGACAGAAGTTCTTGTCTATATATCATTTGAAGCAAAATGTAGACAAATGAGTTAAAGTAATCACAAAAGCTCATCTTGAACCCAAAAATTACAAAATATATTGCTTAATTAGGCTTCTTGATAACTGATTTCCATGCTTATCAAACCAGTTGGTGCTTCATTGTGACCGGTCTACATTAGAAATGATTGTTATCAGACCTGATTGGAAGATAAAATACTTTTTAGACGGCGATAGCCGTCTTATGCTGAAAAATGAAATCAGGCCTTGCTAATTTGCATATTTTCCACAACGAGTTTAACTGTACCTCTCCGTGCTTAGTGCGGATCCTTGCAATGCGACTCTGCACTAACGTATACGAGAGGGAGGAATATGTTACACAGACGTTTAAATCATAACCGTAACCGCTTTTAGTGTGTTATTGTTTGTTAACATGTTTTCTTTTGCCATTATTTTGCAGTGGAAGCATCAATTTTAAGCTAAAAAAATATCCGTGACATTTCTTAACCAGAACAGCAACCTATCTTACGTACATGAAGATCTACTCCTGTAAAAAGAAAAAGTGATGCTCCGTATGTGTGTAATTGACCTATTGTAGTCCACACATAATTTTGCATGATGGCGAGTTAGGTTCCTTCCAGAGCATTTCTTAACTTTGAAATAGATAGGCAAACATTCTGGTATCTTAAATACATTGTAATCAAATACCTGGTCAATTTCTACAAGTACAAAACAACAGATAGAATGTGTACATCAGGTTCGCTAGTACTAGAGAAAGACAATGACCTACTTAAGTATGCAGCTTTTTATGAATGAAAGGTTTATGACCTTTGCTCCGGATTATTATGTGACAAACAGAACCTCTGTAGCAACAGCGTGTGGAGTTTTTGTCGTCATGTGACTGCTTCAATAACTTCAGAAACACTTGGTTTAGAATGTTAATCCCGTCGCCGTCTCACAGCGCATTGTGCGCTTTGATTTACCTTATGCTATAAAATAAACACTACTGCCACACCATACACATGTATAATTATCTATCATGGTTCTTTTCTTCCTTATCAACAACCTGGTGTACACGCCCAGAATATTGACTTTGTCATTTGTCGTAAGTTTTCCCTGCTCAGTCCGCACAGGAAGAACATGTCAAACTGCACCCGAGGAGATATATTAAAAATCTTCAATGATTGACACATTTTGTACATATTAATGTCATTTTTTTCACTTTTTAAAAGGCTGATAAAGTGAACATCTGATTATCGGACATTCTTGACATAAATTTAAATACGTGTCCATGTTTACTAGGCTTTCATTTTTTACTTGATCTACATGTTCATTAAACTCACCATTATCAATGCATACATATTTGAAAATTGAAGAGATGTGTCTAGCTTATTTTGAAATCCACAATGTGTGTCAGTGTTGAATGCCACGTTTGTTGATTTCATATGTTTCTGTAAATCATTCTGTAATTACCTTTTTTTTTTTTGTCTAACGATTTCTGTTTGCCTTTCAAGAATGTTTTTCGTGTGGCGCTGTGCCGATTCTTCCTTTGTTTCTAATCTATGTACATACAGTAGCTACTCTACTGTACAGCGAAACTCTCTACTTCGGCGTGTAAAACCGCGATATTGGGATCTATACCGCGCTATTATTCACAGAATTGTTCTTTTCTTTAGTTCATCTTTTGTTTTTTTCCTCAAAGAACAGTCAGCAAATCTGATTCAGAAACCAAAGGCCTATTAAATAGGTCTTTGCAGAAACCAATAGAAGCAACACATTTTGGGGAATTCGGAAAAGTCTATTTTTAGCCCCTGTGCAATTTAAAATAGATAATAAAAATGAGATTTCCTTTTAAAAGAAAGTTTGTCCAGTTTATAATTAGCCGGTCTATCCGTGATAGCATTTGTTGCTTAACTACCTAATGTTTTTGTAATAACCAAGGGCCGTCGAATGGACTTACCGTCAAAGTTTGAATTTAGCTTTTAATCTGCTAAATTACATACCAAACTGTGAAGGCCAATATGATAATTGTTTAATAATAGTAAATGGTTTCTTGTATTTTGTTAAGATCAATTGCTGATCACAGGGGCACGAAGTTTTAAAGCTGAATCCCCCCATGCAACTTTGAGCCCCTGTTGTTTGTTCCTTCAGACAATTCATCTTAACTTCGGGAAATCCCACATGACGTGTACACAAACGGATAATCTTGGCTGTCTGCAAAATGCTCTATTCTGAAATAATACAAGAACGACGATAAAAATCTCAAAATTAAGTTAAATACATGTTATCAATCCAAAGCCATGTACCAGGATGAAAAGCGCATGAAATGATGTCCTATGTAATAATATAATTGTTTCCGGTAAAGCAAAGTACCACAACAAGCAGTCTTTTTCTGCTTGATTGTTCCTGTTATCTTTTGGAAACCCGCATATGACGTGTACACGAACGAATAATCTCAGCTTTGTGCCTAATGCAATATATCCGAAATGTTACGATGATAAGGAATCACAAAATGATGTATATACTGGCTTGCGGCCATGGGGAATCTCAGGGCTGGTCATCAAAACTGCAAGGGTTGTCAGTAATTCCACAAATCAGGTTAGCGAGGTATCGGTTTTTATGTGATTAAACAAACTAAATTCGTGATAATGGTAAAGTGATCATTTGATAAAAACAGTTACGCATCAGCACAGAAAAAAAAGTCCTATAATGTTTTCATGTCACAGGCGATATTTGTAGCCTGTAAGTATTTACTTTTGATACAGCATGAAGTTTTAGCATTTTTGCTTAATTCTGGCATTATATGCAATTGTTCTATCATATTTACACTATTGAGAGGTTATTCGGTTTTAAATCTAGGAGATGACAAGAGGTACTGCGTGATATATCAGTTATTTTAGTACATACTCTCATGTCGCCGTCGACGCGACGTGACATCACTGAATTGCACTGAATAAAGCGTTTAGAGATATGCAATGTTATTGTGGCGATTGTCCTACAATCGCTTAGTGCCAACACACACACAAAATATAATATTGTCGCGAAGAATTCCACCATTTCGCAATGACGTGAGTATCATTCTGAAAACAAAAATGTAATGAATGTATCAATTAAAAAATGAATTAATAAAAGAATACCGTACGTAATTATATACTTCGAATACAGCGTTCCCGGGTAGCTATATTCGACGAATAGCATTTTTTGGTTTGGTGAGTTTTATACTTTAAGAACATACCCAAAGTCGATAATGTGGCAGCACTATATCTGTCTCAAGAAAACATAATCTCCAAAAACCTGAAATACTGTTGATGGGGCGTTAAATGAAATTAATTAATAAACAAATAAACTTGATGAATTATAGAAATACACCCACTTGTATTTCGACCCCAAGAAATATTTCAGTTTGTAGACAAAAATTGGCACTTTTTATTACATTTACGCAGTTTATTTGACTGATTTTGTGCGTGATAAATACGGTTATTTTATGGCTAATGGATTTTCCAAGACATTTCTTACCAGGAAAGTTTTGTCGTCTGTCATCACGGTGTTGTTTATATTGCTATTATGATATTTTGTCTTATAAAATTTAAAGATTATAAACCTGTATCGAAAAAAAATAAACAAACAAAGCAGCAGCTGTTCATTTTCTTGTAAAATGTTATATAATAATAACTGTTCTTCCAAGTGAAAGACAAAATTATGTCAAAAAGTATTCATAAACAGATTTTAATGATAATTCAAGAAGAGTCTGAGAAAGTCTTGGCAACATTACGATATTTTATCAATAATACACCAAAATATTATCATAAAATATATACTTCAACCATTTATCAATATTTGAGTGTATTTCACATCAAAATATATATATATGAAACATATAATGATTCGTCCAATTTACATTTGTCATAATATACTCAAGTGTATCTTTCCAGGATATGGACGTATTTAATGGAATTCTGAATATAAGACTGTCAATTTAATAGTATATTAATTAATACTTGCATATTCAAGTGCCAAGTTCATCCCCAGATTGGCAATACTACACACTTAAATTCGCATCCGACCGACCAACAACTACAACTATCGACCGTCGTATCCTCCCATACCATCATACCTACACATATCAATCGTCATCCCCACCATACCAACTACCTACACACTATCAATCCGTCATCCCACCATGTCAACTACCTACACAATATCAATCCGTCATCCCGACCATCCAACTACCTACCAATATCAATCCGTCATCCCACCATACCAACTACCTACACACTATCAATCCGTCATCCACCATCAACTACTACACCTATCAACCGCACCCACATCAACTACTACACATATCATCCGTCATCCCGACCATACCAACTACCTACACATATCAATCCGTCATCCCGACCATACCAACTACCTACACATATCAATCCGTCACCCACCTACAACTACCTACACACATCAATCCGTCATCCCACCATCAACTACCTACACACTATCAATCCGTCATCCCGACCATGCCAACTACCTACACACTATCAATCCGTCATCCCGACCATACCAACTACCTACACATATCAATCCGTCATCCCCACCATACAACTACCTCACACATATCAATCCGTCATCCCCACCATACCAACTACCTACACACTATCAATCCGTCATCCCGACCATGTCAACTACCTACACAATATCAATCCGTCATCCCGACCATGCCAACTACCTACACAATATCAATCCGTCATCCCGACCATACCAACTACCTACACAATTTCAATCCGTCATCCCCACCATACCAACTACCTACACAATATCAATCCGTCATCCCCACCATACCAACTACCTACACACTATCAATCCGTCATCCCGACCATGCCAACTACCTACACAATATCAATCCGTCATCCCGACCATGCCAACTACCTACACAATATCAATCCGTCATCCCCACCATACCAACTACCTACACACTATCAATCCGTCATCCCGACCATCCCACTACCTACACAATATCAATCCGTCATCCCGACCATACCAACTACCTACACACTATCAATCCGTCACCCCCACCATACCAACTACCTACACACTATCAATCCGTCACCCCCACCATACCAACTACCTACACACTATCAATCCGTCACCCCACCATACAACTACCTACACACTATCAATCCGTCACCCCACCATACCAACTACCTACACACTATCAATCCGTCATCCCCCCATACCAACTACCTACACACTATCAATCCGTCACCCCCACCATACCAACTACCTACACACTATCAATCCGTCATCCCCACCATACCAACTACCTACACACTATCAATCCGTCACCCCCACCATACCAACTACCTACACAATATCAATCCGTCATCCCCACCATACCAACTACCTACACACTATCAATCCGTCATCCCCACCATACCAACTACCTACACACTATCAATCCGTCACCCCACCATACCAACTACCTACACACTATCAATCCGTCATCCCCACCATACCAACTACCTACACACTATCAATCCGTCACCCCCACCATACCAACTACCTACACACTATCAATCCGTCATCCCCACCATACCAACTACCTACACACTATCAATCGTCACCCCACCATACCAACTACCTACACATATCAATCCGTCACCCCACCATACCAACTACCTACACACTATCAATCCGTCACCACCACCATACCAACTACCTACACACTATCAATCCGTCACCACCACCATACCAACTACCTACACACTATCAATCCGTCACCCCCACCATACCAACTACCTACACATCTTATCCATTTGTCCCCTCCACCATTACTAACTTCCTACACGCCCCGTCTATCCACCTTTCCCTCTGTCTGTCCGCTCGACAGTACCTACAATCCGCCCGCCCAACCATCCGTTCACCCGACCGTATAATTATCAACAATCAGCATGTCCCCGTCCAGCCGTCCGCACAGCTTTATCAATCATCTACACGCCCGTCCGTCGGACCGCTTCACGACCGTACTTACCAATTTATAGTCCTTCCATCCATCCGTACCAGCAACCTACATGCCCCGCCATCCGTTCGCACGACACTATTATTATGAACAATCTAAATGACCCATCCATCCGTCCGCAACCCAAACCATACAATCAATAAACGCCGTCTCCATCCATCCGTCTGCTTAACCATACCAACAAGCTACATGCCCCAATCATCTCTCCGCACGACCTTATCAACCATCTACCCGCTCAAGGCAACCGCCTGATTATATCCCGTTTTCTTGAAGCTTCGTTTGTTTGCTTTAATAGATTGAGCGTCGATTTCTATAAAATTGGCATACCACGTTTCTTTTTCTTAATTCCTAGATTCGTCTTTTGTAAAAGCATCAAACACTGTTCAAATTATGCTTGTATATTTTGATCACATCATTTCAAAAGATGATTTATGAACATCCGAGTTTACCCAATACACAAATGCTAATTTCTTTTTTATCTGTGTATTATAATTATTAGAACCTAAGACAACTTCACAAAATTATAATGAACATATAATCAACTTAATAAGTCAACGTATATAATATATACATATAAATGAAACACAAAAGTGTTCGATAATGATCGGAATACATTATTATTGGGTTTAACGTCCGGCCAACAGTATTTCAGACATGTCTACTTGAGATAGATATAGTGCTGCCACGCAGCAGTATTACGCCGTAGAAATGTGACATGATACCACACCTAGTCACATTATCCTGACACCGGGCCAACCAGTCCTGGAGATACCTTGTATTTATGCTGAGCGCTAAGCAAGGGAGCTTTTCGTATCATGCTTATGTTACTTTATATAAGTTAATCAGACTTAGAGACCATTTTAGGAAGCCTTCCAGCTGGCTTGTGGTAGGTCGGTGGTTCTACCCGGATGCCTCCGTGCATTCGGGGTCGTCGCTATATGACTGAAATACTGTCGAAGCGACAGTAGTCTAGTTAAGTCAAGTCTAGAGACCATTTATTTATTTATTTATTATTCTTCAGTTAATGGACTTCATATTAGAACTAAAGGGGTATATTGGTGAATATAAATAAAATGCAATTAAAAAATTAGCAGAGACACACTTGAGAGTATTTTTCTCTATTTCAAATAACATATGCATGGAAAAACAAAGTGAAACTGTTATATATTATCCTTAACAAAAAATAACTTCTTATATTTTCAGAGAAATCAAATCACAATCGAATTTGACGCATTTATCAGAGGCTGACCTTTCTCCTTATCCGACTTTGTTTAAATTGTAAGTATATAGTCATAGTTTTGATTGTCTGAAACTGCCCTTATTTGTTTGGCGCCTAGCAAGGGAGCTATATCAGTACAATTTTATGTTGTACTGCAACGCAACATATTACGATCGGTCGTGGGAACCTGAATACCTGATATCCAAATCCAATGCCCTCTAGCGAGCAAGCAATACGTGCACCTGTTTGTTCGTACCACCGTTATACAACAGATACATATGTATCTAAATGAGAGTTACTTGTTAAATTTATTTTCAATTCATGAAATATTTGACAATGTGATCTCTTACGATAAAATAAATACGTGTAGTATATCTTATACTGCATCTCACTCAGTACAACTTGTTTAATTTGTGCTTTATTTTATTAATTACTTGAAAATTGTCTCATATCATGATGTATATACAATGTAAACATTTGTTTCACCTCCAACAAGTTCCTTGCAGTCACGTGGTGTCCCCTTAGGGTCTGTCAAAACAAAATGACATGAAAGGAAGAAAATTACAAAGATATAACACGGTAAAGGGGTCGATGAAACAGTGCCTCATCCCCTATGAAAAGCACTGACCCCCTATAATCCCATATAGTAACTGAAAGTAACTTGAAAAGTTTATGCTTTATTTTATGAATTATTTTGTTTCAGGTCAATTACAAATAGTGGACTTATTCACGTATCTGACGATACCTTCAAGAATAACCCGAATCTCAAATACATGTACGTAAAGAATGAGTGAAAATAAATTTGATAATAAATGCCTTGAATGTAGATGCCGCAAGATAATACAAAGCATCAAATTTTATGCATGTTTATTTAAATATATATTTGCCGCTTGCACACAAACATGCATTAAATTTGGTTCTTAAGATTGTTGCACTTGGTATAGCACACATTTTATATGAAACTGATAAAAAAATTAGAATTAAAAAGAAATCACTTTTGTTAAAATAAAAATCCTTAAAATTATAATGTTTGGAGGGTTTTTAAAACACGTGAATAAAAGAGTGTGAATCGCCTTTTTTTTTTTAAACTCTTGCGTTAAAATATATGCTGCCATGATTTTTTATTCTTAAATGTAATATCATGAACATTTTAAAAAATAATCATCCACCACGCTTCCGCTGCCGGTCTCGGATTTTGATCAACGGTAATAAAATCTTGAGAACTAGTAATTTTCAATAAACACCGAAAATAACATGTTGCTTAATACAATGTCAAAATACACTTTAAGTACAAAATGCACCGCTATAGACCATTTCACGGAGGATCGGCAATATCCGGTATAATTCGCTGATTTAAATTGACCAATCAGTGACTGGGGAAAATCTCAAATGTATGTTTATTTCCCATTGAACAATGTGTGAAGGTAGATTAGTTTTCGGGATGTGCTCGTTGATTTGCGTATGTTAAAGTCACATTTCGGAGTGAAATGGTCTATTGTAGACTCTCATTTCGTGTTAACTAACCAGCATGTGAACATATTTGCATCCTAAACAGATATATAGTTTATTTAATCATGACAAGCATAAAATCTGCCATAACCGATTGATTCAAATGTTGAATTTCAGAAATGAATTAATGTTATTTCTTATGCAATTGTTTCTCTTTTCAGAAATTTACAGAACAATCAACTGAAAACCTTGTCATGGAGAGTCACTGAGAATATATATCCGATAAAATTGTATGTATATCAAATTATATACGTGTATATTATCATTCATAAATGTAAAGTTATTACCCCTGGTTTAATGCTTGTTGGTTCATGTTGCGAGTTATTTTTATACGCTGTTCTGGAAACTTTTTTATGAAACTAACACTATTTTAAATTGCAGTTCCTATGTTGGCACAGTATTTTGCCTCGGGGAAGGTCATGGAAAATAGTAATCTCAACGGGGGTCGAACCCAAGCCGTTTCGGTCCACAGTAATGTGGGTTTCCGCTGGATCACACCCTTATGCAAATGTTAGATGAACCGATGAAAAATAACTGATTTATGTGAAAATGAGGAACGGTCCACATTTTTTTTTTCTGATTACATGCATATATACATGTACATCTCTTTTTTCATGTGGTCAAATTCGATGCAGACGACTCCAGCAAAATGTGTTCGAGTGCAATTGCAGTGTATATTGGATACAAAAACTGATACAGAAGCCGGTCACTCGAGATATACTCGGGGTTCACACAGACCTGATCTTTTGTACGGATGGGGAGCCGCTTTATAATGCAACCCTACCTGACTGCCGTGAGTCTGTCTGTCCGTCTGTCGTATTTATTTGAGATAAAAATATATGAAACTCTTTATATGATTCCTCATTTTGTTGATATTAAATAAATACTCCCATAAGATACTCTATTTACATACGCACCATGTTCTAAATGAAACAGTT
>CM037778.1:6318037-6368037 GCA_021229015.1 Solen grandis
TGGTCCGTAACTCGTACTTCAGTACATTGCCATACATACAATTTTACGCCATGCTCATGGTGAATGGTGATGTGGAATGATACATATATATATAAATGACAAACAGCTGAATTTAGACTCATCAGCTAGTCAAAGACTAAAGAATAAGTAAGTCAGACGCAGCGTTTGTTTTGGTTTTTTTTTGGGTTTTTTTTTAAACAGTATGGATCAATGATCTTTATTTTGAGTGTGACAGTATATCACGGTTATTTGGCGGAAACATTCTGATGCATTCTGGGAATGTATCTTAAGGGGCTAAAATACTGTATAAATTCAATTGAGACCTCGCAACAAAAACGATCGATATTTTCATATGATTTACGTAGATTAGATATATATTGATACTAGCATTACCTATTCTAAAATACGATTACTGTGCTTAACTGTATATTTTAGGAACAAAATAGATAATGCTGCCCTTTTATTTAAAAGCTAATCAACGAAAACTTGAAATTAAGGATAAAGATTGCCATGCCCTTGCATCCAAAGGTAAAGTTCTAGGAAACATATAACCATCGCTAAGTCCATATATTCGTCCGGCTTATTCTCTGGAGTCTGCCAAAGTTTCTATGAAACGTAACATCGTCATGTCTAATTCTGTGGTGTGTAATCCCAGTCATCAGACCTCATAAGTACATACATTACATACATTTAATGAAATAAATTGAATAATTATTTCCTCTTCTTTTCTCGACTTCCTCGCTGCTTCCTGACTTATATCCGGCTCCATCTAATATAGTCAGTATTAATAGACGTTAGGCATTATAAAAAAATGGGTTAATTATATTTCTATTGATAAAATGATTTTTATCTGACAATATATCAGCAAATATTTTTTTGTTCTATTGTGTAGAGACCATCTAAAGAAAAAGCGTATCTGTCTCGTCATAAAAGTTTTCGGAAGAAAAGTACGTTAATACCTTTTTAGTAGGAAATAAATACAAAAAATGTATGATTATTAAGAACATTTAGCTATGTCAGGATGAAGCGTTTCATACCAGAAGTCAAAATAAGCACAGATAAAATAGATACTCAACGCAGTCGGCGGATTTAACATTATTGCCATTCTGTTATAACGCGCCTCGCCTTTTTAGTTTTAAACATATTTTTATTCTGCTATATATTATAATATAATAATATTATAATATAATATATTTATTCTGCGCCTCGCCTCTCACCCATACGTCCCGGGTTCGATGCCTGGCAACGTACGTGAATGAGTACAGTGGTCGCCCGTCCATCCACGTGAGTTTTCTCGGAGTTTCCTTTTACAATAATGATCATATACGCCGCCATCAGAGCCATCGAACGTGATTAATTAAAGTCGTGATAACTTGTGTCATAATCGATGTAAAATAAAGTTTAAATGTAAGTGATACGGAAACGGTGAAAGACTATAATGTACACTGCACGCAGGGCAGGCCTCAATGTACATCCAAGTGAGGTGATTTGATGAAAAACTACCGGGAGAAACTCTGTTCAAATTATGTAAATCGAAGACATATATGTCAGTTAGTTGTCACCAAAATAGATTACTCAGCCTCTAACCGCGTGGGTTCGAAACCCGGCAGGGTCATTCGGATTTTCATCTGAGGAAGCCTTCCAGCTGGCTTGCGGTAGGTCGGTGGTTCTACCCGGATGCCTCCGTGCATTCGGGGTCTTCCTCCACCTGTAATTAGCTGGACGTCGCTATATGACTGAAATACTGTCGAATCGACGGTAAACTCAAATAGACAAGTCAAGTCAAGCCAAAATAGATTAAAAGTGAAGATAAATGTTCAAATACTTTCTCACTGAACGAACTTAAAAAGCACCAACATGTAACTATTATACTTAATTCTGCAACATGTCTGGAGAAAAGAATCTATTTTAAGAAGATAATTTGTCGTTGAAACTTACTTCCAAGACTGAATATATCTGTAGGCATGGTATGTGTTGGGATAATTAAACAAGCCTCATAAAAGCCTTATAGATGTTGCTTTACGGATTTAATAGATATTGTATCAAACTAAGGTAAAAATGATTAAAGTTACATAACGTAGCTCCGAGCTTTTAAAGTTGTCATGGAAACCTCTTTAAACAGGTAAGGACAGCTTGACATATCAGGAAAACTGTGACGTGGTAATCATGACCGATCATGAATTTCAGGAGTCACGGCCCGGATGCAGCTGTCCTTGTTAAGGCCTCTCTGATTGGACCCATCCTGACACAGATCGAACTTCTTCATATAGGTACGTTATTTATATTACATTATTATATTATTTCAAAATTCAAATAGGATCAAGCCAGAACTTCTAGAGTGATATTCTGAATACTCTTTTTATTTCGAATATTCATAATAACATTTGTTTCTCGCTCTCTCTCTTTCTCTCGCCCTTCCTGTATCTTTACACATTACACTCCATTAGCAAA
The DNA here is from genome assembly GCA_021229015.1 of Solen grandis. Lineage (NCBI taxonomy): Eukaryota > Metazoa > Mollusca > Bivalvia > Adapedonta > Solenidae > Solen > Solen grandis. The sequence goes on from CM037778.1 coordinate 6,320,489, forward strand.
AGGACCGCATTTATTATATAGCCCTTAATGACAATGGTGGCTGAGGTTTGTAAACCTTAGACCTACTCTGTTCCTCTCGCCGTAAAGGTTGGCAAGTTAAAGCAAATTTAGATGGGTATGATTTTACGTTTGCTTTTAACGGTCATCTGATATCAAAATACTTAGTTTTGGTTGACTTGCATCCACCCTGTAATATAATGGTGAGATTAACCGAAAATATCATTGTGGGTTAAGTAAAGGATGAATGTAAAACGTATATAATAATCAACGCAATCGGTGGAGTAAAGATAATTGACAAGAAGTGCACTATAGCCGTCTTTCAGTCATACGGGGACGGTGAAACAGCAGGCGTAAAAAACGTTCGTCCGCAATGTGCATCTAAGAGGAATGTTTGATAAAAACAACTATATGTTTATCCAAAAACAAAATTGTAATCCAGTCCGAATTCTTCATAATCTGTGGATACGAAGTCTATATTTCAGCTTGTCGACATTACATTTCAAACAACTGTACGTAACCTTTTAACCTTGGTATAGGCATTTGTTATCTTCTTCTGTATTCTTCTCTTTTCCTCGACCATCCTAATGATGCGTCATTGTGTATTTGATTAGCACTATAGTAGCATATGGCATGTATCCAGAAAGTGTGCAGTCCACACTGAAATCATTTTGAAACCATACTGAAAACATCGAAAAGCTAACGGAAAGCTTCGGTGATACATTTGGGAAGACATTCGGGCAGTTAAAAAGAATCACGCCAACATCGTATACGGAAGCTCATTCTGGTCAGTGTGATCACCTCAGCAACACTGCAAAACGCAGAACCTTGAATATATAGTGGGCGCTAGCTTCAGGTTGATAACAATTACAGAGAGATCTGACAAATGACTGTCATTTTTATCAGTGCGGTTGTCAAAGCGCAGTAAGATTTCTCTGTGCTCTTTGAAACCTATCCCATGACATTTTAGACAAACAGGTATTTTTATACAAATGTCACAGAATGAATGTATTAACTGACAAGAATGTTTATGTAAGTGCATGCATTATCACTTAATTTTAAAGGCTGACACTCGTGATAAAAACATGTCATTCCCTGCCATAGTGAATACTTTTTTGCTTAGGGGTATTGGCAGAGATTTTTTTTCATGGCATGTGTTTTGCTCGTGATGTTTATGTAAGTATGATAGGATTGTTGAGGAAATGGTGATATTAGTGTGAGTGAGTTTGGGTGGAACAGGGGGAGAGGGGACAAAGACATTTCATGACCTTCCAGGTCCAACGCTGAAATCATTGAGAGGAATTAGTTTAAGTTGTAAGAACTTGTTTCCCAGTCGGCGTAAAGTAAATAAGTTTAAATTAAACTAAACTGACTAAATCAAAGGACTGAAAGTCCTAATGTTGCGATAAGCATGAAATGAAACAGTAAAGGAAAACGTCAAGTGGATTGTAAGTGACTTCTAATTTGGAACTGTTATATTGATCGTCCACATCAAATGAATTTTGTAACTAAGATATCATTTTGCTGTGAGGGCCGAACATATTTAAATAAAAGAAAAATATTCATTTGATATGTACTTATTAGAATCACGAAAGAATTCAAACTGTTGTATTCTATGCAGAAAAAAAGTTTACGACGCAGCAAAGTCATCCACAGGTACCAGTATCGTGGAGCTCATGCACACGCACAAAAACACTGCTTTTTACAATAATACCTACAAGGTTTTCTTCCGCCTAATTGGTACGGAACATCAATGAAATTTAATCAACAAGCAACTCGTGGAACGTCCAAACAATACAATTTTCAGAAAAAAATAATGTATGTATAATAAACATGCAAAATCCTAAGTAACTGGATTCAATATTGAATGAGTTACATAAAATCTAAAAAAAACTTGCACGGGGACAACACTGAGGTAACTAGTCGGCGAAGTAACATAGCACATTATCAGTAGATATTTTGAACTGTATAAGAGGCAGGAATTGAAGAACAGCGCCAATTCAAAGGTAAGTACAATTCATTATGTTGTACCTGTAAGAAACCTGTTGATTTTATTGTAGGGACAAATTCCAAGCCCAAATCGTATGTCAGTATCTCATTTTCCGTTCAGTTATCCATGTTGTTTCCGACTTTTGCACTGAAGTGAAATCGATGCTTTACCATAAAAGAACGGGATGTACATGTAAGAAAAGTTCTAGTTTTCAAAGGCAAAATGTGTTTTCTATTCAAATACGCTGTTATTTAGCAATGCCTAAGCATTTTAAATAAATTATACACATATATCGATGAGTTTGACGGGAAACAAGTCACCTCAGTGATGTTCCGGACCAATTGGGCGGAAATAATCCCTGTATATATTATTAAAAAAAAGTAGTAGTATTTTTAGTGTGTGTGTGTGTGTGTGTGTGTGTGTGTGTGCTCCACGATACTGGTACCTGTGAAGTCATCGGTGAAAAAACCCGTGGTATTTTTTTCGACCTCTATTATGCAACGATGGTACGAGCAAACAGGTGCACGTATATCTTGCCACTAGAGGGCATTAAAACAACAAAACAAAAAACAAACATGATCTCCACGCGATGATGTACCTATCTCTCTGCACTCTACAAAACTGATTATTATATTAAATATCAAAATTCCTGTGTCTATAATCAACAGAAAATGACGAAAACTAATTGAGGGTTTGCTGTGATACTGTCGCAAGATAACGATGTATGATATGCAATATATCATTGTCTTAATGTTAAGATTACATGATATAGCATATAAAGATACATTCTAAACGAGTCGTGCCCTTAATACATCAATCTCAGACATAATGATGACATTCGACATGTATCAATGACTTGTCAATGATTTGATGCGAACAAAAATTTTCAGGTATGGCCCTTTTCTTACAGAGTCATAGCCCTTTGTTAAAATATTTGTATCTATCAATAATTTAGTGTCAGAAGAAAACTGAACTCTCATCATATTTAAGATATGCTTATAATATAACGTACAAATATCAATGACTTGAACGTGACGTGTCGCGAACAAAAAAAAAATTCCAGGAACGACCCCTTTCTTACAGAGTTTAACACCTTTGTTAAATGTCCGTGCACAGCATATATTCATAGGTGGCTAATGAAAAATTTGGTATCAATGACTTGAGAACAACGTGTCGCAATAAAATACAATTGTGGGAACGGTCCTTTGTTACACACTTAATGCATTTTGTTAAAAAAATTTGTTCTTGAAGCTTGGTTACATTAATTTTGGCATCCAACAAAGATAACTCCTATGTGTAGAAGTAAAAGAGATATATGGAACAGAGACATAAAACGTCACTTGCACTCTCTTCATATACAGCAAGTTTATATGGCGACGCGGAGAGAGTCCGACTTATATACTGAGGATACCAAGTTCGGTCTCATCTCGCGGCATTAAGATTTTTATTTGGTCGTATATATTAGGAAATGTCTTTAAAACAATATTCATAGCTGGTGGAATCATTACATATAAACAATGTGCAGAAAATATAGCACCAAAACGTCTGATTAAGTAATCGAACAGATAATTTGACAATAGCAAAGGTAATCATTCACCACAGGTAGCAACAACTCACTAGACTATCTTTTGAATGAATTTCATATTATAATTAATATTTTAACCTTTTTTTACGGTTTTACAAAAAGTTGATTGCGTCTTCAGGAGATGTGCTCGTTGATGACAAAATGTATTATTACTTTTAGAACAAACTCAAATTTGTCACGTATTTGTATTATACAGTTCCACCGTATTTAACCAATAAAATTATGGCATTTATTCATTCGGAACTAATACATTTTCCTTTTATACCAATTTGTCTCTGAAGAAAGACATAAGTTGGCTTAAACACGCCAGAATTTTGAACTTTGGTGCACTACAAAGTTAATGTAAAGTATACAGGAAAATTTGATTAACCTCAAGCCCACATCATAAGTGCGTGGTCAAACTACATCGTAGTGCGAAACAACGAAAAGATTTTTTTCTATTGACCCTATAACGTGTCACTTTAGACGAGTCTTTACATCTTGCCTTAGGTGGGTCTGACTGTCTGACTACGTATTCCTCGTACGATGTCTCTCATTGATTTGCCACCATCTTTGGCATTACGCGTGTTGTTCATCTGTCGGATGGCAGGGTAATCCTCACTATGAAAAAAAAACAACAATTTAACCTATACCAAGGAAAGTTACGTAACATGACGTAATTTTGTTTCAACTTTTACATTTCTCCACGATTGTGTGTTTGGTGTCTTCGTTAATGGTTGTTTTATCGACATTTCCAAGGGAGTAATCTTTATTGTTAATTCAATTACTTCATTTCCCTGGGTATCATTTTTAGACTGTCGACATAAACCGCTGCATTTAGAAGCTACAGTTCAATTGTAGACATCAAAAGTCGACACACCCGATACACTGTATCACTCCGCGCTCGTAGTGTATTCTGCGTAAATGAATACGAGTGGATGTGTTACGTAGACATTTTGTTCAGAAAAATAGACAATTTCACTCCGAAATGAGACATAAACCCACGTAAATCAACGAGCACTTCCTGATCACCTGATCTACAAGCTGATGTAAAATTTCACACTTTGTTTATTGGAAAATAAACATACATTTGCGATTTTCCCCAGTCCAAATATTTCTTCGTTATAGAACAAGATGGCATTTGACAACCGCTTTACATTCTACATAAAAAAAAATCATTATTCTGCAAGAATTGTTTCTCGTTTCTTTCGTAACTGGATCGTTATTCTTGATATCATCTCCAACGCCGTCCTCAGTAAGTTCCTTCATTTTTGTTTCAAGTGATTACCATTCTTGTAGAAAATGTATGCAAATTGCTTTAATGCCCCTACATTTCCCGTGAGTGTGACAGTGGGATACATGTCACCTTTTTTCCCCCTTATTCAGCAAAGCTCTAAAGCCAGTTGCCCATTTCTTCATACGACTGGAAGCAAAGTCATATTCAGCAAAGATATTTTTTCCACGTGAAGAAAAGACAACAGCTGAATAAGATCTCTTTAAGACAATTAAGATCTTGCAGACAGACGTTTTCAGTTTCATTCATGAAAGAGATCTGCGATCTAATGGGACGCATACATATTTGGAATAATCGGTAATAAATGCAAGAGCAAATTTTGTATATTTATAATTAATATGAGCATTTTCTGAGCGGTCACATGATCGTACACATAACTTTACGAGAGCTTCTCTTAACTTGCTTTTTACCTATATCATATATGCGAATTTCTGTTAGATTATTGTGTCTTTGCTGATATTTTCGGTGAAAACCGGAATCAGGTTAGCGAAATCTAGTTTAATCTCTGATTGAACGTTTCTCTGCTAAGCTTATACGTTCCAAAGGCCAATAGAATAGTGGTTACTCATCTTCGTGTTTTGCGATACAGAGTGTTCTTGGATTTTTAGTCTCCTATCGGTGTTTACACCGGAAGATACTATAGGTTAACCCTCCGTCTGTCTGCCCGTCCGACCGGATGTCCGGAAATCTGGATCCCGTGATAACTTCAACACCGTTTAAGATAATATTATGAAACTTGGTCTATGAATAGATGGCAGTATGGAGATTCTGCACGTCTCTTTATTTTTTTCCTCGGACCAAAATTCTGGTTGCTATTGTAACGGAAAGAAATAATTGAAAACTTAAAAATTCATCTCCTTCAAAACCACCGGCCAGATCTCAAAATGTTTTAGTACAAATGTTCCTTGTGTAACCCACTACCAAGATTGCTAAAATTATTCCGATTCGTAAAAAAAAAAGGCATGGCCGGCAGGCGCGGGGCCAGTTTGCCTTATGTATATAGTGAAAACTATAGAGACCTGCTCTCCAAAACTGCAGGCAAAATTTTAGATTTTTTTGACACAGGTGTTCTTAGGGTTACTCTTTCCAAATGTTTTAGTCCCCTCCTGGTGTTTACACTGGAGGGGACTATATGTTTGCCGTCCATCTGGATGTCCGGAAGTCTGGATCCGGCACGTTACTTTTTTTTTCTCGGACCCAAATTCCAGATGCTATTGGAAACGGGAAAATTATACGCCTCACCGGTAGGGGACTCACGTGGTGTGTGCAACACCAGTTACTTGTTGTTTCTGGAAATCGGCCAAGACAATGGCTTTGCAGACCGAGTTGCAATCATAAACAAATCTCGACTGTAAGCATTTTTATATATCATACAACAACATTTTTACATGTTACAAATTAAGAACTTAGAATGACAAGCTTTCATCGAAATGCTGGAAACAACTTAACATACATGTACCTACAATGGCTTCATACACACTTTCCTTGTTGCCTCTCCTTGTCGTAAATTGTCATTAGCTGCAGTGTACTAATTGTCATCCGTTGTGATACTGTAGAATCATAAAAAGAATTCAGATTCCAGTTTCCTATCTTCGATTTTGCGCAAAACCCCGCTCTTAGAAAGCTGTGCATACAATTACGTTCAAGGACGATTTCCCCCTTCCTTTCAAGTTTCTCCTGTGGCCTACATAACCAAAGTTGGACTTTCTGGAAAAAATATGGAGATCGGGGCTGAATTTCATATTTTTCAAAAAAGGAAAAAAATAACTTTAATACTTATCCCTATCATATCGTACGTTATCTGTCATTCAATGGAATATTTTCTACAGATTATATTTCATCGAGTCATGGTCGATGATTACATTTTTGAGGATGATAGGTAAGGATTTGGTTATGTTTTTCTCTACTCTTGTGGGAGTTGTATCGAACAAGATATCTCCTGTTCAAAGTGGACAGATATTGACTCTCGTTGGGAACCAAATATAACCAGCAACCAGGCCCAGTGTGTAAATACCAGTCTGAATGACCCGTGTGAATGCGCTCAAATCATGGCTTCGCTTCTGAGAACTCCTGCATCATTATATACGACCTTTTTACAGAAAAATACGTCTGCAAATTACATATACACGACAGATTTCCACAAATGTATGTGAAAGTGACAGTAGGATAGTAATACTTAATTACATGATTTACTTAATGTACAATGAAAGTGTTGACATTATAATATAATGTGTCGACAATGATTAAAGCACATTTAGTAGTATCTAGACGTGCTTATGTTACCAAGCTTTGGTTATATTTATAAACTATTTTTACTACGTGGGTCTGTTTGCGCGGAAGTACAATTCGCAATTTTTGGGTGAGTCCTACGATCTAGTATAGAGACTAGTACAAACTAGTGACTTCACAGTCTCTATTTATAGATTGCAACAAGGCCTGCACCAGAATCCGGAGCCCTTCGGTCACAGGGCGAGTTCTCTACGTAATCGCTCTATAGATATCTCACCGATACAGTATTGCAGTAAAATGTTTTATGATCATCAGAGGACATTCGATCGACACTGAATAGCACGCGCCCTTAAACATAATGGATTAATATGAGTAGTACTCTTATAATCCGAATAAAGTACCTACAAACATTGTCATGTCGCCCTATCTATTGTGGAAATATATCAGTGAGCGTTTGCCATGTAATGCATTTTCAAGAAGTGGCGTATCTATCCATTACCCACGTGGATTCATTTTCACACTATTTATACTTAATTACTTAGGAAGGTTTATCATCATTCATCAACAATATCTAAATATTACACTCCTTAAAGCAGCTCTTCACAGATGATCGGTAGAAATTTAAAAAAGACTTTTTTTCTTTTCTTCTATCTTGTTTATGTTGGTGAAGTCTTTGTTTCACTGCACGCACAACTTCGGCGAAATCGATTAAATATTGAATAATTACGATATCCATCGGTACCACCGCAACAAGTTCCGCCATATAGCGTCTTCACTAGTTCAGGGTAGCGTTTTCGTAAATTCAGCCTTTGAAGTTAGCACATGCGCGAAAAATGAATGTGATCAGCGAAGTGACGGCAAATGAAAATAGAAAATCTAAATATAGGTTATATAATTCTAAATACTGTTTAAATATCGTCTGTGACTCTATTGCCTGTGATTAAGAAACAATCCATTGTTTCATAATCACGAATAGTTGCATTGCATCTGTGGATGAGTAGATATAGCACATGGTGGCATAAACTGACGTTAAACTATTCAGATCAAATGAAGAGTTTCGCCCAATCTAAAAACAAAAAAGACAATAAAAGATAGTGTAGTTCATATATCACATACATAGATTCAGTTAAACCTGTCATAAACGGCCATTCAAGAGAACAAGAGAAATTGATCGCTAAACAGAGGTGGTCGGTAAATGAAGGTTAGATATAAAACGAAATTCAAGTTTGGAAATATTAAAATTGATCGCTAAATGCAGATTGACCTATTAATTATTACAGGTGACCGCTAATACAGGTTCGACATAACCTACATATTCAGCCAATGAAATCGCTAAACGGGATCTGTTGTGAGCTGCAATTCGACTTAAATTAAAATCACGTGACATTATAGCGCGCTTTTATGACTCTGGCCACATGAGCTAGTGTTAAAGCTTTGGTAGTAGTACACAATACAATATTTGGAAACGTATTCCTTGTGTGTAAAAGGTGGAAATTAACAGCAAAAACAAACAGATATTTAATTACACATTTACACAATTTCCAATGCAAATGTTTATTCTTCGACGATTAGAACCATCTCAGGATGAATTTGGCACTGTTTACTTAGAATAGAAATCCTCAAACAATCGTATACATTCTCTCTCTCTCTCTCTCTCTCTCTCTTAAATCACATTTGACAGTAGTTGTAACTTTAAATTATCAGTTCATCTTTTTCATCACCTTTCTCAAGTATGACTTTAGTTAGTTCCGGCAAATACAACAGTATGGTCTTGTGGTGAATGTTCATTAATTGAAGAGGAAAAATCCAAATTGCCGAGATGTTAAATTGTGCCTCCATTTTTCATAACGCGCGGAAACACGATATTGAAATAGACACGAAAATTCAAATTATACTGATACATGCATTATACAGAAAGAATGTCACATGACGCGCAGGCCGTCCAATCAAAATGTAGGTTATATCCTAAGTAAGTTGGAACATATAATGAAATCTAAATGGATAAGAAGGAGCTCGCTTTCTTAGTTTGCTCCGACCCTTCTTCCTCCCTGTTAAAAAAACCTATCTGTTGATGTGTGGATCATAAAATGAAATTTCGTTCTTTATTTTAAACCTTGGTTTCCATGAAACTGAAGTTTGGACATGTACTTATTTTTCAAGTGGTATCTACGGCAACCTTTTTTGGTTTCAGACAGTTTCTTGTTCATTTGACTTTAAACGTTTTCTTTCTTGTGTGTGTGTGTGTGTGTGTGTGGTGGTGGTGGTGGTCATTTGAGTATCCCTGCGTGTCAACTTGATAATGACGCACAAGAATTATCATTTTTACTTCATGGTTTTAGGCATAATTTGACGCTAGGGAATAGGCTACAATTGGGGGGGGGGGCACTTTTGACTAGTTCTTAATCTAGTAAAAATATCGCTTATCAGTGTGAAAAATCAGGCAATCCTATCAGTCCCGGAGGAGGTCTCTGAAATGATGTGTTTTTATCGTCTTCTGCGGTTCTTTAATATTAATCTTTTGACTGACTTTGGCAGTCGAATCTTATATTTTTTGTTTCAAATGGTTTATTTTTATGCTTTACACTTCCCACGGCTCTACAACAACAATGTTACAGTATTTTGAAGAAAAAAAATACTGCAGATATTTTATAGCATGCTGTCAAAAAGAATTATCATGAAAATGCACTAATTTTAATTGAAAGCTAAAAAAATCCCCTTTTTTATCCAATCGTTATCTCCAAACACGTTTCCACTTTGAAGTCCGAAAGGATTTACAAAATTCATTTATACCTGGATATATCCCAAAACAAAATGTATTCCTCAAGCATTACAAAATACGTAGAATTATATTTATATTTCAATTGTTTATGAATATTTTATGAAGTTTTGCTGAACAAAAGGTTATGATTTTTTTTTTCGGAAACCGAGCGTATATTTTGAAGGCATGTATAATAAACGGTCCCAGCAATACGAGTGTATCTGGAAAATTGTAAATCCAGGGACCTGTATCTAAATACAGAGCGGTCCCAGGCGACTCCAGTATGAAAACAATAATATGAATAAACTTGAAACTTGCTACTTACATTTATTCTTTCATGCATCATTTTTTTTATATTATAATGCTCTGTTGGCTATAAATGTGTCATTTGATGCCAAATAAAATTTTTATAAATTTTATCATGCAGACACTTTGGGACCACGTCGGCGACGACGTCGTCACAGTTTCTTGTCTGGAGCATAGTTTTGTACAAATTCTCTCCAAACTTGAAACATAGATACCTTATGGTTTGAAGAAGCGCATCTCTAACTGAACGCATTCTTGAATGTTTCTCCTTATTTGAAATTGTTTAAAAACATAACATCCACACTATTGCGCGGATTCCAATCCAAACGTCGGTCATGTGAATAACGAGGTGGTGAAATGCAGTGTACCACAACTGTAAATTAGTTTATCTAACTTTTGAATTATTATCATTATTATTACTATTATTATTATGTTCTTCTTTTCTAAAAAAAAAAAAGTCTGTTTTTTCATGAATTCACTCCAAACTTGGATAATGGATACGATTTTAGGTGTAGAAGTGTAGTGCGCAAGAAGCGTAACTTACTTGTTAATCATTGAGGGTTTTTTATTATAATTATTCTATTTATTTATTTTCTTTTTTACGTGGGGGGGGGGGGGGGAGTAGGGATGATGATTTGAGTTTGAACGCACGATAGCTTATTTCTATGCGACGTATTGATTTTACTATCTGGTCGCGGTCACTCGCTCAACTAAGTCTAATCATATCAAAGGAAATTCGCATCTACCAATTACATATGTTTAAAACAATAAAAAGAAAAACTGAACTGATCTTTTTAGAGGTAATGGATTGTTTTAAACTTTTTTTAGCAAATGCAGGGCTCAAAATTAATACTCGCATTTCGGCAAAATGCGAGTAGAAAAGTTATGTTTTAACCACTAGCAATTTTCTGCGAGTGAAAATTTAAATATGTCTAAATGAGATAATTTCAATAAGATAATCAATAACATCATCAAAACTAAACATTCCTAGCTTGTTTTTGATATCACAAGCGAAATTTACACCGGTAAATTGTTGTATGACTAGTGTAAAACTTGGGTCCGGTCTGTCGACTACGGTACACAACACATGGACACATATATGATAAAACATCTGCTGTTTTCAATTCATATTTTCCCTAATGAATATCAATACTTGATACCGATTTATTTCTTATAATGATTCTAATTTTTGAAGTTTAAAATTACGATATTAATTTAATTTTTAATTAATAAAAGTTACCCACACTCGCGTATTGACCTTGGAAGGCTGATCTTACACTAGTCCCGGTTTCCATTGGAAACGCGTCTGATGCTGATTTCGGCCATCAATTGAACAACAATGTCAAAATGAAAGAGATCCATTTTTTACATCTTGTGATGTCAATGAACTTTGCACAGATTCTGAAATCGACAAACCAAAGAAACGCACTGGCAATATAAACAGTGAAGAAATGGGAGAAGGAGTTGATTGTCAAACTCAGAATAGAGTCCGGGCTTAAAATAAACACTCGCATTTTCAGCAAAATGTGAGTAAAAAATAAAGTTTGCCAGTTATATTTCAAACCCCTCGCATTTTTTGCGAGTGGAAAAATATTAAATTTGAGCCCTGAAATGAATGCGCATTTATGCAAATATTTTAATGGCTTTTGGATAACTGATCGTTTAAATAATTCGCGAGTCTTCGATGCCTTAATGCTCATTATGATATCACAAATTATAGGTATTAATGTCATGACTGAAAACCTACTCCTTCCCAGTAAATTTATTTTATACCGAATTATTTGTTTATATGTTACTATCTTAGTGACGCAGTCAGTTAAATGTTTTGCTTTGGGCAAAATAAAAGCAGTTAATCAATTCGACTTAAACAGTGCCCGGTGGGTATCTTTTAAATTACCAAGCAGCCATGCAATGTCCTTCTGTGGAGATTCTAAGACGCTCTCTGCTAGACTTTTTGTCTCACGTCTGCTAGAGATGTTTAGTGTTCCCCAGTGCATTAGATTTAGAGCTACGAAAAACGATATTTAATGCCGTATGAGGCGATGAATATCTCCAATTTAGATATGTCGTTTGCCTTTGACATTCTTTATTTTATTTATGATGCGAATGAAGATGGGTTCTCCATGAAGATGAGTTGAATCAAACGTCTAATCGAAATTCAGTCACTTTGTTTGAAATTGTTTGATATAATGGAAACAACTTGACGACCTAGCTGAGTGGTTAGAATCATCTACGATATAAAAACACTCCCCAGCACGAGATGAAAAAGAACCCAGTCCACTAATTCGAGTCCTTAATCCTTACCATTCTAAAATTCTTAACTGGGCTTGTCCTTTCTTCATTTTCATGTGGTTTTTTTTATGGGTAGGCTTTCTGAAAAATATTGACTGAATAGCGAACATTGCAGATAATGATCAGACTGTTCGACTGTGCAGGCTGATCTTGTTAGATGCACTGGTACCAAAGGCAACCACAAATGCCCATAACATAAGTATTAATACGAGGCAAGCAATTTGATTGGTTAACTCCTTTCAAAAGCTCATCGCAAATAATCGAAGTCGGCTTTATTCATAATTCGAGACCTAGCTGCATACTCATTCAATGGGTAACTTTAGAGCTGCACAATAACATCTCTGGGTACCCAAACGATGAAGTATAAAGTAGTTTCTCAACCAAACTCCGTCACTGCCGCACTAAGTAACCACCCTACCTTGGTTAGTGTCAAATTGCATGTGGTTTAGCTGAAACTAAGCTGTTTTTTCAATTCACTGTGGCTTCGTTGGAGATTTTCTAGAACTGATTTGCTCGCCGTAAGGATAATGTGGATGTATGCGGTATCGCATCACGTGACGGATATTTTTTTTTATTTTTTTTTATTTTTTTTAATCATTGATGGAAAGCATCAAAGGCGTTCAAGGCAAAATAAAGTTATTTCAAGAATTGGTAACTGAAAATATGTACGTTAGAACAGAATATAAGAATATAGTAAACATGTTTTATTATTTTAACATCATTAACAGAAGCAAGAGCATCAAATCATCATCATCATCATCATCATCATTATCATCATTAACGACAACAACACTATCATCATGATCACTATCACCGCTATCATCAGCTGAACTCTTAGACATTTACCTTATCTTTTCATAGCCGTATTATTTTTTCTTTTATTAGTTATCAAAATTAATGTATGAAATTCTCTTTATCTTTATAACGGAAATGAAAATAAAAAATGACAATGTTTTTTTCCCGGTATAGTAAATATCCACAACATAACCTGCCAATTAAAGTCGTACTGTTTAGCGGTCAGGTGCAAATAAAAGTTGTGTCAAACAAGATCTTAATACACGATGTGTTTGTCGGTCTGAACAATACTCTTAAAATGTAAACAAAACTTTTCGTCGCCTGCAAAAAGAAACCCAATTAGTGAAAGATGATGATCTCAGTTTTATGATTCTTTTTTAATGCAAAGATGAAAACTTATCTTATCAAAATGAATGCCTAGATATTTCAGAGGTGTTACGAATAGCGTAAGGTTAGGTTTGCTCAGACTAGACGATTGTTCATTTGGGTGTCCTTTGAGAAATAATAAACAAGCACGCATGCGCGCACACACTCGCACACCCGTTCTTCGTGTAAGTACAAAACGGTATTTCTGAGGATGCCCTGTATGTAGAAGAGGGGGTATTGCTTAGCACATGTTCGTTTGTCTGTTAGTTGATCAAATCGTATCTGCCAATACAAATGTAACAAGCAAAGTCGTCAAATGATACATTTGTAGCCAACAAATTGAAGAAGGTACAGCAAATGAATGGTGTAAGAAAGAACAAATATATGCCACATGTTTCTGATATATGTATTGACGCCGCGTTTCTGATATATTTATTGACGCCGCGTTTCTGATATATTTATTGACGCCGCGTTTCTGATATATTTATTGACGCCGCGTTTCTGATATATTTATTGACGCCGCGTTTCTGGTATATTTATTGACGTCGCGTTTCTGATATATTTATTGACATCCAACGAAGCCACAGTTTCCACGCGGCGTCAGTATGGAATAGGTTTTAAATTTGGCCATCGAGCCGCATAATCGAAAAAGGAGCAACTACCATAAGTATTGTAAAATAAAACTATGTAATATGTTTGAAATAAAATTTTATGAATCAATTACTTGCATTAACTGATGTGGAAAAAAATTCGATTCAAAATACGCATGTCTTCTTTCATTATTTAGAAAAAAATCGACACATTTAATGGATATCTAATGACTTCTTCCTAAACTCCTAGGCCATGTTTTAAAACTTGGTAAATGGACCTTGCAAGCAGCCCGATTCATTAAAACTCAGAAAAAGAGGTTTTGGAAGATATTAATTACATATCGTCAACTTGGAAAATCAATGAAACCAAACTTCATTGATACATATTAAAGTAAACTGTAGAAAGTTTAAAAACAGAAACATACATTGGATGACTAATTGACGGCCCCAGGCCCTATATACGGTCCCAGTATCCCTGAAACTGGAAATTTAACTGAACATTGTAGTATATGTTGTAAGATATATAATTTATGCATAACCTCACGCTACGTTCCTATAAAATCCGGGACTTGTAACTAAATCGCGTACAAAATAAACTTTTTGGATATCAGTGTCCTTGTTGTTGATGACGATGACTTCTTTTTTACATTGACATTAACACCACTTTAGTAGCTTACTGTCTAGAAATTTCATACATATTGAAGACCATAACTCTTACAATAATTCTATAAAAAGGAATTAATGGATAATAGATTAAAAAAACACACACACACAAATACATTTGATGGAAATTAAGGCCGAGGACACTCTTGATTCACATGAACTTTTTAGCTCACCTGAGCACTTGTGCTCGGGTGAGCTTTTGTGATCGCCTTTTGGTCTCGTCGTCGTCGTCGTACCGTCTGGTTCAGTCGTCCGCTCAGTTCGCGGGGCACGTCAACAATTAGCCTTGTGAACACTCTAGAGGCCACAGTTTTGGCCCAATCTTCATGAAACTTGGTCAGGATGTTTGTCTACATGATATCTCGGATGAGTTCGAAATTAGGTCATGCGGGGTCAAAAACTAGGTCACTAGGTCAAATCCTTGAAAAACCTTGTGAACACTCTACAGACCACAATTTTGGCCCAATCTTCATGAAAAATGGTCAGGGTGTTTGTATCTCGCATGAGTTCGAAAATGGGTAATGTGGGGTCAAAAACTAGGTCACCAGGTCAAATCTAAGAAAAACCTTGTGAACACTCTAGAGGCCTACATTTTTGTCCCATCTTCTTTAAACTTAATAGAAATGATGACTGCATGAATTCCCAGTTGAGTGCAAATTCAGTAGGATAATTATGTAGGTACACTTAGTCCAAATGTTAGAAAAACCACTTTTAGATGCCAGATTTTTTTGTCATTATGCCTAACACAGCCATCTTACTCAGGTGAGCGACACAGGGCCATCTTGGCCCTCTTGTTAGAACAAACTTTAGAAAACTCTGAAACAAACGGCCTACAGCTGAAGAATGATTTGGCAAAATTGCGTGTAGAAATATTTAGACACCCAATTTGTAAATGATGTTTGCACATGTTATTAAATTATTCTAAAATGGCTTTGCTTTATTTAAGTCGTGCTTCAAATACATGCATGGCGTTTTTATGCTTTACATCAAAATTAATTATGTATAATTCAATCACTTTGAATGAATGAGGCCGTCTGGACCGGTATTAAGGTTTAGGTCCGGGATTTACAATATCATAGGACCGTCGGTTACCCATATCCCCAAGAATATACTAGCGAAAGTAATGTTCCAGAAAAAAATGTGTCAAAAAAAAAATATAAAAAAATTTCATTATAAGATTATAAGTGAGTGTTTTCTTTTGGGTAATATCAAAGGTTTAATTGATATTAAAAAAAAACTTACTGCGGATATACAGTCTCCCATTAAGGTCACCACTAAGGATATTCTTAAGCAGTTGTTTGATGTTGCTCAAGTGTTCATGGAATCAGCTGGTAAAATGTCAATGTGATTTTACAGTGGCTGAACTAAAGCCTTTTCCAACTGAAACAATTTCGTTATCATAATGCGTTTTGAATGCTAGATTGTGAATATCATTCTCCTGTATGGTGGATGTTGGACAAATTGACGAAATCCATAATATTTGTTGAGAAAAAACAAGCCTTTAATAGCTTGAATATTTACTCTCAGGTCAATATTGAAATCTTCAATAATGTTAGATGGTTTATTGTGTGGTATCATTTAAAATAGTTTTTCAGAATGTGGAAAGAAGTATTTTCTAGTTGCAACATTTTAGTTGGGATGTGCACTTTAACTGTTAGATTTTTACGGGGTACTGCACTTGATACAACAAAATTTGCACTTAAACCTATAGATGTTGGTTTTGTTTCCGAAGCCCTTCTATAAGATGTAAGTCACATTTTCTAAATAGATAAATTCAGTTGAAAATGCAGAACTATTTTACAACGCCCGCCCCCCCCCCCCCCCCTCCCCCCCCCAAAAAAAAATAAGGCTGTTGGGGGGGGGGGGGGTATAAAACAATGTGTTTGTTATTCCGGAGTATTGTTGTTCACGACTAATTCCTTGCGTTCGCTAAGGTAAACCCCAAGCAACTGTTAGGGAGTTCGTGTCCTGCTTGCACTCTAAACGCTACGGTACAACAGGGATCCAAACGCTAACATTGGAGAGTTTAACAGTTACCCAAGAGTAGCTGTATAACGGGGGTTCAGTGGTTCTAGCCGAATGCAGGATGGCTGTACGTGGATGAAATACTGTCACATCGTCGACAGACATACAAAACTGCATTGTATATGTTTTCCAGTTACCCAGGTGGCAAGTGGTATGGCCTACCTTGCGTCACAGCATTTTGTGCACAGAGACCTTGCCACTCGCAACTGTCTCGTGGGAGAGCACCTCGTGGTGAAGATTGGCGATTTTGGCATGTCACGTGATTTGTACAGCACCGATTACTACAAGGTAAGCGACCAAGTTACGTTTTTATGAATTATTAAATTGAGTTACATCATTTAATAGCTTTTCCCCTAAAAGAATCCCATGAGTTTTCTCGCTAAATCAGCGAACAGCAACCTTAAATTTACGGGGTTGGTGATTTTACATATCATGCCGTTGAGGCCAGTATTGTCTGGCAATGTTAACTTGAGACATATTAATATTCAGTGACCTTTTTTTCGGAGGTAAAACATAGACTGAAAAATATGGTACAACACCCATATGTATTGCTTAGGAGTATATTTGTATCACACGCCCTGTTCGCCTTAATGATAATGTGCTAGTGTTCGAGACTGAAGGTTGTGGGTTCGAACTCAGACCATATGTAATTTTCTTCGTTTTTAAAAAAAAAGAGGAAATTTGACAACTGTGTTTAATAATATACCACACGCAAATCACACATGGCACGATCTTTTCGAACTTAATGTTTATTACTCTAGATTATCAATGCATAATCCACATATAGGATTAAACAGTCGTATAAGAATTCTTCGAAACTGTTAAAATGAAAAGAAAAAAATATTCATCCGCCCATTCGCACTGCTGTAATTAATATAATGTGAGAATAATCATGTATTTAAAAACATATTTGTCTGCACTGAGGATTTCAACAAGCAACTTCGTGATTACAAGACCACTGGACTTACCACTGAGCAATCGGGCTTATTTGAATCATAAAACATTGCAGACCATACTACCATTAGAAACAAATGTTTGGATCATAATAATTTACGGTAACTAACGAAGAACATCACGGAGATATATCAGTCTCAGGTCAGTAGTGCCAAACAATGCGATTGATTTGTTGTATGGAAGATTGAATTCAGATAGACATACTGGTTGATTGGACCAAACGTCCCGCCGACGGGATGGGGGTCGGCTTCGTAAATACGTGACAGATACAATGCAATCTTGCAGCAGTTTGTGACCGAAGACAAATGGCAAGATTCTACGTTTGACACCGGGATATGTCGCGACGGGGATTGAACCCACGACCTCTTCTGCAGCAGAGGCTCTAATCTCTTTGTAATATAAATCGAAATTGGTTGATAGATCCGTCTGCCAAGTTTTAGCATCTGTGTATTAATCAGACAGAAAATATATACATTTATTGATTTTGTATCCCATCGTTTTAATTCACATTCAGATGCATTATCCGAAAATAGAACATATATTTTTGATATTTATCTCAGTGTGGAAAATCGGTAACAGTTTTGAAAACATATTGAAATTTCGAGATTTATAATATTAAACTGTATCAATTTCAAGGAAAATAATATCTTACGTAGAAACATTCAAGAGTCAGATATTATCGAGTTGGTATTACAGACACAGTATCGAATTCTTGTTTGTACTTCAACCCGTCTTACATTTTAAAGACAATCCAGCGGTACTATGCCCGTTTCAAATCTGGCACGATTATAAGACAGATATGAAGACTGCGTAGTACTTGTTGGTTATGAAAAACATTTTATGTCCAAATACGTTTCTGTGATTAAAAAGTAAAGACAATATTATTTATAGAAGTTGTCGTTATGCATGGTTTAACGGCCCACCGACAAAATTGCAGTAAGTAAATGAAATAGTCAATCGGAATATCTCGCCCATTTTCTACAGATTCTGAAATAAATGTATCCGAGCACTGTCGGATATGGCCGAGTCGTTACGACTGAGAAATAGTCTGTAAAAAGATGTTTATTTTGTGCTGAATAAATCTTACTAGATACGATTATTACGATATGATATGTTTCAGTATTTTAACATTTCACTATTACCAGTCATCCATATCTAATTCAGTTTTGGAGGTTATTATGTCAGATTTTCAAAACTTTGAAATGCTGCGTAACGATATTTAAAGCGATTAGCATATAGCGAACATTAAAAAAATGAACATATCAACTTCTTAGATTAGTTTTTAATAATTGCACAAATTAACTCACATTTAAACCGGTTTACTTTCATATTTCATAATTATGTACAATACATGTTTAAACTGTTTTATATTAGGCATAGTTCTTTGCTTAGAGAACTGTATTCATTATCAGCGAATGAACTGCCTAATACTTGCAGTTTTAACGTTAAATTGCTAATTTGTAAAATTATGTGTTCATTTTCTCACCCCCTTCTTGGTTGAGTGTCTAATATTTAGAAATATGTGATAATGAAATGCAGCGGTTAACTAATAAACCAAAGAAACAATCATTTTAAATGAGGAAACACGATCCCTTGAGTACTAAATTGTATCTATCATGCAATGCCTAAGAATCGATTATTCACTTATTGCTGTATTAAAGTTATTTTCTGGACGGCATTCAGTTCTGAATATACATTACTGTTATTAAATTCTGTACATATATTAGTGTGTCCAATTAAAATGGGTTTATACTTCCGTTTGTGTTTGTGCAAAATTGGTATTGCAGTCGAATGTAAAGTTGTGATAGTAATAGTTTTCAGTGACCGATATTTTTATATGTGATTATTCAGGGGTTTCAAATACGTGGTCTGTGTTTGTTTTAAAGAGTTTCCAGTGTAATTTATCATATTTAATAGATTGTTAGTCAGTACATGTATGTATTTTAATGATGTTAACATACATATAGGTCATTACCTACTTATCGCTTCGCTCGTCGGTCTGGACATTGCACATTTCATGTCCTCTTTATTGAGCTTGTAATTATACATAGTAGTTTAATTATTACATGATTGGTAGGGTTAAGTAATGCGTATTGTTTATCTTGTTAATATGTAACCGTATATAAAGAACGCATAGTGTAGATATCAATTATATACAGAACAATTGACTGTGATGTGCTAGTCCTGCTGTTTTGATCAGATTGATTATTTATAGCCTTAATTACACATGCCTTCTGCACTTATGAAAATAGCTCAGTTGGTAAGATCGTCGATCGGTACTGTTTTTCCCTTCAAGAGGTCCAGCTGAGATCTTTTTTTCTAAATATATATTTTTTGGAAATTCTTGAGTTATATAGTTTGTTTTAAATAGTTATTTTATACATCCTTTATTTTTCTTTTGTCCATTAAAATATTTTGTTTTAATCTTTTCTTGTTACATATGTTTATTCCCTGCAAATTAGTTCAAGAAAATAAACAACCGTCTCATAAACTTAATTGTGTTTGATGCGGTGCATCAGCCTGTCGATTTAGTCCCAACTCTTTTAGAATTTTTTATTTTCCTATCTTTTTTAAACAGATTGTTTCTAGCTTGATATATTCATGTGTACCTCAACCCTTGCTTGATTATATATAAATATTTGTTTCTAGCTTGATATATTCATGTGTACCTCAACCCTTGCTTGATTATATATATATATTTGTTTCTAGCTTGATATATTCATGTGTACCTCAACCCGTGCTTGATTATATATATGTGTGTGTGTCTTCCTTCTTAATATCATTTTCCTCATACATATTGAGTAACTTAAACGATATTGATGTTTTTTTTTTTTTTTTTTAATTTTTTTTTTTTTTTTTTTTTTTTTGTGGTAATGTTCGACCATAAGTGGGATTCCCTATAATGGGCTGGAAACCAAGAATTTTTTTTAATATTTTTAAAGAGTTACCTATCATCCGTGTCGAAATCATCTGGCCTCTGTATTTTTAAATTTTCTGTTTGTAAACGTCATGATGATGATGATGATGATGATGATGAAACCCACGGCCTTGAGGATAAAATATCAACTGCTTTTGTATATAATGAAAGCTAACACCCGGGTTTATCCATATCCCAGTTCGAACTAACATTCGCGATATTACCCGACATTTATATACAATCCCTGATAAATGTATTTCACTTATATTTCCATGAAGTTTCATGGCATTACCCTCTGATATTTCATGCTTATATTTCAAACATATTGTGGTCACCGTGGTCCAGTTTTAGTATGGTGCCCCATGTGGCCAAGTGGTTAGACCGTTCGCCTCGGGTGTGGGAAATCGTGGTTTCTATCCCCGACCGCGACATACCTAAGTCGTTAAATATGGTACTGTCATCTCCATACTTAGCGCTCAGCATACATGCAGGGTAGTTTGCGGACTGGTTGGCCCAATGTCAGGATGTGACCAAGCGTGGGATCATGTCACATGTTTACATCGTGATGCTGCAGTGTGGCAGCACCATAACTGCCTCAGTAGACATAAGGATGCATCATTCATATGATGCTGAAAATGTATGAGAATTTAAATCGTTATAGTAAACTTTGATATGAAGTAACAATTTATGTCAGATCCTATATATATTGCCAGTGTCTCACATTATGTTAAAATAATTTTGATATTCATTCCAAATTTCTATTCAGCATACAGCCTTTACATTAAGACATATATTACTCAGATTTGTTTGTTATTAACAAATGTATTACTCCTGATATTCCACGTCAATACTACTGAAATTTCACATGTTTATCCCCAGGTTGGCGGCAGCGCCATGTTGCCTGTACGCTGGATGCCACCGGAATCTCTTCTCTATAGGACCTTCACCGTGGAGTCCGACATCTGGAGTTTCGGTGTCCTCTTATGGGAGGTGTACACCTACGGCAAGCAGCCTTGGTACCAGATGTCCAACCACGAGGTGAGATCGGTGTAGATATCATGTTCTATTATAAAACTCTCACACAGCACTATTCAATTTATTAACCCTAAACTATATTTTAAGTCCATTGGTCTAATTGGCAATTAGATAATTGCCAATTAGACCAATGGACTTAAAATTTTCAAAAATGTCGAAACTTAGTACGTTCATAAGGTCTTAAGGTAAATTTCAAGTGATTACGTCACCAAACATGGCAGGTATTTATGTTTGATGGAATGCCAACTTGAAAATGTGAAAACAAACCTGTTCGCATTCTCGAAGATATTTTTTTCTGGATTAATAGAACTTTAAATAAGTAATACTGCCTACTTTAACATGCGCAAAAGTCCAGAAAATTTCAAGTGATTACTCATAGGCGTAGCCAGACTGAAAACATTTATACGCACACGGAGAGGGTATGGGGGGGGGGTATCCCCTCCCACAGGTGGTGGTTCGGGGGACCTCAGAAATCTGAGAAGTTCGAAATGAAATGGTGGCTTCTGGCGTGTCCTGGGCAATATTTTCAATATATTTATATTTAATTTATATTCTTTTTTTTCTTTTCTTTTTTTTAAGAAAAAACAACAACAGCAACTACAGTTTGGGTAGGTTTTAACCTCATGTTGCCAACTATTAAATCTAAGTTAATGAAACACGGTCTGTCGACCTCACGTCAAGAAATATCTTATACTCCTGAAATGATGTATCTTCTAATAAACTCAACCATTGGACACTTGAAGTTCGATAGTCTAATGTATAGCTCTTAAAAACATTAAACTGTTTCGACCACTCTGATGGTCTCATCAAGCGGTGATGAGCAATAATCACTCACAGATTTCCCCGCGACAGTTTTTTTCTTTTTTTTTTGGTATATGGTTGTTGTTGGGTTTTTTTGTGTTTTTTTTTTAATATTTTTCTTTTTTTTTGTAATTTTATTCTAATTTTTTATGTTTTGTGAGGTTATTTTCTTATATATTGTTACTTTGGACTTGAAGTCACTGTGATTGTATATTAACTACATTCACTGAATCTGAGCCGAATCTATGCGGACGAGTTTATTCGTCGTCGGAAGAAGCATCTTCACGCGAAACATTGGCAAAGACAAGGGCCATACGTCTATGACCTGAGGCGTCAAGGTCGTTCAGTACTTGGTCGATGTACTTTGACTGCGGTGGATGTGCAGTAGTGCTAGTCCAGTCAGTCGCTGTTCTGTCATTGTGTTACGGAGGTATGTTTTTAACCTTCTAAGGAGACTGAAAAACCTTTCAGCAAATGCTGTCGAGACAGGCAGTGTTATGAGCACCTTCAAGATGGCGTGTATATTAGGAAGAAACTGACAGGTTGCGTCAACAGCTTCTACTAGCTTTTCGTATACAGTACCTTGAGATATCTGATGCTCCCATACCTCAAGTTCTGTGTGCATTGTTTCCCTGTCAATAAATGGAGCATACCCATGTTTGATATCCTCCATTATTTCAGGAATAAGCTGTCCGATTTTGTGTGACAGTAGATATTGCGCTGTCATTCTAGAAATAGAAATACACAGTCTGTCTTCTACTTCAGTCTGTAGATGGTCCATGAATGGAATGTACAAATTTAACCCCCAGTATTCTTTCACAGTATCTGCTGCAATGTTGTTCCTTGGAATTTGCCTTGCAACGACCCTCGGGCGGGTAACTGGAATGTTTTGCTGTTCAGCAAGATTCACAGATTTCTGTCATATCTGATTGAAGTACTCAAGGATCATGGAATCAGATAGTGGGTTCAGACGGTCAAGCGGGCCACTGACAGTACAGAGAGCAATGACAAAGTCAAAAGACAGCATTGCTTTTTGAAAGGACGATGCTGTGGACGTTGTCTTGGTATCCATGTCCACTTGTAGGTCAGTCAATGTGTCTAATATTGCGGAGAAGTATTTGTAGAAAGCGGATACACTTTCCGAATGCTGGGACCATCTTGTTGGACAAAGTTTCTCCAGTTTATCTCCATTGTCACTGTGTTGCCTGGAAATAGCAAGTCGTTTCGGCGAGTTTGTTAGGAAAAACAATACATCTTCCACAATGTTTAATATTGACTGGAGAAATGCCACTTTGTACGCATGACAAATGGCCAGGTTTAGGCGATGGCTTCAACAGTGTACATATTTGACATTCGGATAATCCTGCGGAAACCTTGCTTGTACGCCACGAATCCTGCCTGACACGTTCCCAGATCCGGCATACCCTTGACCTACAATTAAGTCTGGGTCGAGATCGTGCTTTCGTATCTCATCAGTCAGAAGCGCATGCAGCTCCTCGCCCGTTGTGCTTTCGGTTGCCACGAATGACAAGAACTCCTCACGAACCTCGTGCAAACCCGAACTTTCACGATCAATATAGCGCAAAATGCAAATTGTCCTATATTACTTACATTTGCAGACTGTGAAAAATTTAGCGTTTTTACAACGCTGATTAATGGATTCTGAAATTTGTTTGCCACATAACGCTAGGCTATAAATTCGTTCTGAACTTGGGGATCATGTACCGAGCATGCCTTGGGACAGAATCAATGTGTTCTTTAAGAACACTGTCTGCTTTAAAATTACACAGAAGTTGATAAGCGCTCTAAGATTGCTTAAATTGTCCTCAGATTTTCCACGCTGCAAAATATTTTGACGACCACAGAGAACTATGGCTTCCATAATAGAAGTCAGTGCCTTTCTGTTTCCCTGAATGGTGTTTTTGAAGGCAGCAGAGTCAAATTCAACATTTTCCTTTTCCTTTCGACAAATTCGGCCAAGTGACTTGCCTTTGTAAGTGCATTTGTATACTCGCTCCTAGAAAGGGCTGATCATCATCAATCGTGTTTCAATGAATTATTCAAATATGAAATGTTTTTCTTTCAGTTAAAATTGCAATATAAAATAATTATATTACGTATGTGATGTGGTCGCAATTTTTTATACGCACGTGCGTATTGTGCGTAAAGGGCGCTACGCCTATGATTACGTTATCAAACATGACTTATTCATGTTTTTCGTTAAAGGGCTAATTCTTGAAAATCTATTAATTTGAAGAAAGAAATGAAAGCGGTCATTGGGATGGTTGAGCAAGATCCGATTTTTCTTTTGCAGGAATGAGTGCCTGCGTTGAATAGTGAATTGTGATACGTTTTTGAGTAAATAAGTCGCATTTACGATGAATAAGTATAATTATGCTAGAGCCAGAAAAAACTATACGGATAACTTATTGCATTTGCTATCACAGCTCTCCGCAAACCTGAAGAAAATGACAAATACATGTATATCTACCTATCGATTTTTTATGTTTTCTAAAGGTTTCTTTTCATAAATCTGTAAAATAAGCAAATATATAAGGTAAGCGAATTGTTGAAAGTTTCAAGATATTTATAACGTTAATTACATAGAAATAAGAAATTATTTTCATGATTTTGCTTACACCCCTGCCTTTGTTTCCATCTATTTTTGCAAATGTAAAACTCAATCAATTCAAAGGTTGAAAGTCATGGATTTCGAAGTATTTTTTTCTTCTTTTTTACAATTTCAGTTATATGGAACAAATTGCAATGAATATTTGTTAAATCATATGCTTACGAAGAAATGGATATCAAATAAAGAATAAAAAACTTTTAAAATCGATTCTTGAGGATAGTATTATCTTAATATTTTCCTGTTGTTGTTTTTTTCTGCATGATAGTTAACGGTTGCGTAATAAAATAAGACCTATATTTATGCTTTCTCAATATCTTCTTAAGAAGATAAAAGAAAGATTTACAGCTTATTTTTGAACAAAATTATATATTTTTGATAATAACGATTTACGTATTGATTCTTACATTACTAAGTATCATTTTTCCATTTCTTTGTATATTGACTTATCTATTTAATACCTTTGAAATAAGCAAATGGAAAGCCGCTCCGTTTATATCTTAAACAAACGACTACTATTTTTTTCTTGTTATTGTTGGGAGAAGTAATAGTTGTTTGTTAAGGATTGGAACTTTCTTGTTAGTGGCAGCATTATCGAGTGAAAACTGACCCAATAGAAAGCGTCTGGGAAAAAGACTGATATAAATCAGCCATTCTGGAATTACGTCTGTAACGCAACTACGAAATGGGAAAGGCAATGGTAGGAGGAAATAAAGGAAACATGATTATTATTTGTTAAAACGCCGACTGAAAAGATATATATTTATTATGATTGTAATTATTTGCTTTTAAAGAAGATAAAGCCAATTATATAAATGAACAGCAACTGGTTACCATTTTAAAACTGTTAATCAATACATGTAATTGAATTACAAATGCAGTCTTTCCACGAATTTTGTCTTAGGTATGTGCTGTCATTAAAAACGTCAAAAAGATAATGTTAACTTAGAAAACAATTCACCTTTTATAAGGCCAGTAGATTAAATGTAGTTCGTGTAAATAAACTAAAAGAAAAAGTAACGAAACGAGATGCTTTGCTCGGGAGGACGAGATGCTTTGCTCGGAAGTTTGATGTTTATACCGATTGGTTTGATAACTGATCAGTCCAAAACACCAAACCATCATTGTCTTCAAATTTTAAAGATAACAGCAATACCAAATGATTAGTCCGTTAATCCGTTTCCTTGACTACGTTTCCGAGCTACAGTTGTCGACCGCGTAGCGTTTGGAAACAAATAACAGGACTACTAGATCGAGCCCTATCGAGAATATTTTTTTCCTTTAATAAGTGAATTTGAAAATATTGAAACTGATTTTTTTCACTGGTTGATATACAGCATACTGTTGTGTTTATATCTGTCGTCTGTACACGGACCTTTACACGGAACATGTCGAAAGGAATAAGTTGTGAAAAATAATATTTGGTTCCTAATCGATGGAGGGGGCCTCCGTGGCCGTAAGGGTAAAGTCGCTGACTTTAACATTCACTCAGCCCCTCACCGCGTGGGTTCCAATCCCGGCAGAGTCATTCGGATTTTCATGTGAGGAAGCCATCCGGCTGGTTTGTGGTAGGTCAGTGGTTCTACCCGGATGCCTCCGTGCATTCGGGGTATTCCTCCACCTGTAATTAGCTGGACGTCGCTATATGACTGAAATACTGTCGAAGCGACGGTAAACTCAAATAATCAAGTCTAGCCTTATCGATGGTAAAAATATAAAGTTAAATCGCCTTGTTTCA
Source organism: Solen grandis (assembly GCA_021229015.1). Taxonomy (NCBI): domain Eukaryota; kingdom Metazoa; phylum Mollusca; class Bivalvia; order Adapedonta; family Solenidae; genus Solen; species Solen grandis. The sequence continues at coordinate 6,347,432 of CM037778.1, forward strand.
ATTTACATTTGACTGTTCAAACTTAGCAAATGTTGAATCTAATTTAACGTCGGAATATAATGCCTGTCTCAATTTCACGAAGGTATATTGTGTTTTCTGACAGAAACGCCAAAATTACTTTTAAAAAGGGAAAGCAATATGCGTAAACTAAAGCTGCAAAAAAAAAAAAAAAAATATTCTCGGATAATCTAGAGTCTATGTAACTCATGAGTATAGTACCTTATTTATGTCGTCTGCTTAAGGATTGAAAATGTAACCAGTTGACCTTTCTGCAGAAACTAATTGAGCTGGACTCATATGAACAGGCCTACGCAATGTCTAAATGAATTCTCTTTTGACAGAGCTTATTTGTGTCTGACAGGTGATACTGTATATTACGGCTTGTCACCTGCTGGACATACCCGATACGTGTCCTGAGGAGGTGAGTAAACTGATGACAGCATGCTGGAAAAGGAAGCCCTGCGAGCGCATGCCCATGAACGCTATCTACAGACGTCTTGAACGAATGTGTCTTTCGGACCCGGGTTACGTCGACCTCTTATCATGCTAATGCTATGTTCGATAGACATGTTAATGTGTTTATTTTTATTTACCTTTTTAACCCCACAATAAAATTAGGGGGTTTGTGTATAGGAGTGAGCTTGTTCGTCTGTCAGCTGGTTTTATTACATTTATAACTCATGAACAGGTTGGCAGATCTTTAAAATTGTTGAAAAAAAATGAAAGCTAAGTTCGATTTTCGGCAACTTCCATACATTTTTTTACACAATATGGCTCCTTTTCGACAAAGAATTTGTTAATATCGATAACTTATAGAGACAACGGATTTAGATAATATTTAGTACACGTATTGATTTCAATAATATTGAGACAAGGTTCGTCTTTGGGCATAACCCGTGAATTTTTTTACACAATTATGGCCTTTTTACATATTAGATTTTTCAAAAGATACCTTGTTCGATCGATATGATTTATTATTCTGTTTCAATTTCAATCAGTGTATGGGTAATTAATCACCTTGATATTTCTAGTTAAATCTAAATCACAACATAATGTGTATATGATGTATTCAGGCAGGTTTGTTTACACATGTTACCAAAGTTGCTTTTGAAGATCAATGGTAAGCGATCATGTCAGATTATTTGAGTATGTCAAGTTTTAGTATAGTATATATTTGTGAGCATACATATTACCATATCTTTACTGATATTGTTCATAGTGCATATAAGCTATTGTAAGTCTTGCTTTGTGATGTAAAGCCCGTCAGGAGAAATGTCTGATACTATATTTTACCAATACATTATGTATAATGTTAGGCCTATTGGCAACACAACTGACAGTAGTTCTTCTATAAAGATCAATTTATATTATATATACATAATTGGTATCATTCAATCAAACTAACAAAATATCATTTGTTTCATTTGACGTTATCTCATCACAGCACAATTTTGAATTTGCTTCTAAAACTTGATGTCAACCTTATATTTAAGCGTATTTTTTTTTCTTGTGAGACTTGCTCAATTCCATCCCGACTTAAAAATTATTGGTATACAGATCGTTTCTTCGTAAAGTATTGTGATCTTGTTTCCAGCCGTGCAATGTCATATATGTAAATGCATGTGCATGTCTTAAAGGTATACGCCCTATAATAGCCATCGATTCCATCAAAGCCATGCATACAGAATCATACAATGCGTCTTTCTATCATGAGTTTTCTCGAAAATCAAATTCAGTTTTTCATATTCACAGAAATTGTATATTTCCCCACATGTAATAAAACTTGGAAAAATTCTCGCTGAAACATTTTTTTTTATTTTTGGATGTTATCAAAGTGACAAAGTTTCATAGAAATATTGTCACATGCCGGACATGTACAGTTGAGCGTATATATAGTATAGTAGTAGTAGTACTCTGGTTCCCTAGGTTTGGTAGTGTATTATCCTGTATTTGGTAGCATAATCTATATATACATTAATTGCTGACCGGACGACTTTATAAAACTGTTTGGGCTCTAAATATATTTGAGCTTCATGGATGTATAAGATGTAAAAAAAAAAAATAAGTCAGTAAACAGTTAACGTCATTTCATTATGTGCTTTTGATGTCCAAAGTCAATGATAATCAGCTATATGCAATTGGTATAACAGGTTCACAGGTCTGATTCTTCCAGTACCCAACTTGAAAATATTCAGTTTCACAAAGAAAAACGTTCCGTGAATTAAATTACGCAAGTGTAACGCAGACTGCTTTCCTTCAGTATCCTTTAGTTAGTTATAAAACGAAATTGGCGCACCAGTGAACTGTGATAAGCTGTCAGTTAAACTTCAGGATAAAAAGTCTTAAAGTCTATAAATTGTATAAAATAGTATCAAAAGTTGCTCAGTCTTGATATTAATTTAAACGTAAGCTTTTATATAGATCTTAACACTATAAATGTTTTACTACTGTAGTGTTAAACTAAATAGCAGGCGGCATACTTTAAGTCTTAAAAGTATTTGGAGAGAGTATCTGGACGAAGTTGTGCGTCTGAATACCTGATGTTGATTGAGCTCCCCAACCAACAATCTGAACCCTTTTTAGTAATCTACAATTTCAACCAAAAAATATTGGTTGGAAAGATTGACAAAAAAGGTAAGAAATTACAAAATCTGTCCAAAGTCCTAAGATAAGTCAATTGGAAGTCTTAAATATCATACATAACAATATACTGGCCTTTTAAACAAGTGTTATACCTTCTTCTGCTTAAATGATACAAAGTCTTGTGAGTACATCGTTGTTTATAAACAATGCTGATCTGTAACCTTAGCAACAGTGCAAGAAGATCAATAATGCATTGCGCAAAATGGCTGACTACACAAAGAATGTAAGCACATGTTTACAGGAAAATGTTTCCAAATGTGCAAATGCATGGAAATAAACGAAGTTACATGGCAAACACAAGACATTGAAGGTTTTTAAAGGAAAGGGTTAAAGTTCAAAGATCGTTCACAAAGTTGGAAATATACATGCATGGTGGAAAATGCAGAAGTTAACAACCTTTTATGAGGAATGCCACTGGCTCTATCAAGTGCAGTAGATTAAAATTAGCTTATAACCTGTGTAAATGAGCTTGTGGCTTGTATTTCAAATGAAATCCTTATTGTGCATTTTATTGCTGGTAATTACTAGCAGCAAAATCTAACTAGACAGAAAATACATCAAGTAAAGTATCTTGAACAGGTAAGAAGTTGAGCACAGTTCTCTGTTAACCATTTACACAGTTTAAACAGCTCACAGTGTATATATTTCTCATTCATCGGGACTCTACAAGATTACCATCCAGTGACAAGATATGGAAAATTGCTATTATGAGGCTTATACCTTAAAACTCATTATACTTGACATGCACCTACATGTATTAAGATATTGACAGGTTTAGTGCATCATTATCACAGCCTCTGAACAATAAAAGAATGGAGACTATCAAACGAGCGTATGGTGTACGAATAATTTCCTTGAAGCCAAAATAAGCCTAGAAAAAAAGAGCACCTTCCATCGTAATCGGCGGAGTAATTATTTATTGTAATGAAGCAGAGTATTACCGTTTTTCAGTCATGCGGAGAAGAAAATCACAGGCGCTTAAATGGGACGAATAGGGAAATCAGTCAAAGTCATTGACTAGTAATTGAGAGGACTTACCATGTAGTTTCTACACATTTATTGTTCCTCTGAACTTAGCGTCTAGGCTGATTACGAAACAATGATTTCATATTTGAAAGGTAAACGAACTGTGGTGCTGAACTAAATGACTGACTATAAATCTGCGGAGAAGATGCGTCGCAAACAAAATGAACTGCAAAGCAGCCTTGAAAAAAAAAAGGTTGGAAATCATACGTAATAGCCTAGTACTTTTATCTAAGGTAATGGAACCCTAATGCATGAATTTTGAAATTCTTGTCTCTTTGGTGTTTTTCTATTCTATACATTTAAAGAAATTTCTAACTACAGACTGTAAAAAATTAATGATTTTTAGTCTATCTCAGTAAACGCTATCGCATATTGTGTGGGGGTATACGTATAAAACTGCCATAAAATAATCAATTTTCCCATTTTTCCCCATGGATTTATTTATCTTATACCTGAAACATATATCAAATGGAAAACATATTTAAAACATACGAGAAAACTTGATAAAATGTATTTTTATAAATTTATGTGTAAAGTCTTCATATTAAAGTTTTAATTTTTTCCCCATTTATAAAATAGCGACACTACAATTCCGGGTAAGAACATATATTTATACAAAATTCTCAGAACAAGCTGTTAAAAAATATTCATAATTATACTATATCAAACATAAAAATACACAATTCCATATAGGTTAACCATAAAAATATTAAGTAATAACAGTATGTATTACCTGACCCCCTATTTTTTTAAGCTCAGTAAAAACACAGAATATTAGGTTTTGACTTAAGGTTAAGGTACAATACGATCACAAACTTTAAATGATAATTATAATTATCCTATTAAATGTCTTTTCCCTGCAAATCATTGTTAAGTGAATAATAAAGATATGACAAAAACTATTTGACCAAGTACGTACAATCTTAGTAGGAAAGAATCACTGTTACAATTTTCCGCTTTACATGAATTTCCAATACACGAACTTGTGTTAATGTAGTTATGTTTGTTTAAGATACCATCTGCTTTTTAAAATGTGCTTTTTATAGAGAACTTTTCAAAATACACGTCAATACATGTCAAATTACCACAATTACTCATTTTGACAAATCTATGGGAATTCCAAAATGATGTCAGCAGATGTTATTCGGGGAAGTGTTTTTCTTCTTTATTTTAAAAAAGGAACGATATTTTCGCATTTAAATAGATGAATAGCAGTCAAAATTGTTACATTTGATAAACAGTGATATAAGATACCATGACTGAAACATCTCACATCCCGAATCATGGCGTGTTATGCCGAAGAATATCGGAAGTTGGGCGATCTTTGTCGACATTTGCCAAGCACATCAGGTTTCCTCTACCTGAAGTCACCGGCCAGTATGACATCTACATACTCGGGTGTTTCACTGAAACTGCTGGGCAGGACACTGAATCGTGGGGTCATGAATTTGATTCCATTCATTCAGAATATTCATTTTGTGACTTCGTGACATTTCATTCACCTCTTGTAGGCTTAGTATCAAATGGGTCAATACTCTGATTTCATTCATGAATGCATCGAAATAATAGAACATCTCAGCAGATGTTTGTTTGTTGGGTTTCAAGTCCCACCGACAATGTTTCAGTCATTTGGAGACTGTGAACTTTAGACAGACATAGTACTGTCACACTGCAGTATCACGTCGTAGATGTGTGACATGATACCACACCCAGTCACATTATCCTGACAATGGGCCAACCGGTCCTGCAACTACCCTAATATGCTGAACGCCAAGCAAGGAAGCTGTTCCAGTACCATTTTTTACGACTTTGGTTTATAGCGGCCAGAGATCGAACCCACGATCTCCAGATTCCGGAGCGGACGCTCTAACCACACGGCCACTGCGACCGGTCGCAGCAGATGTACATGGTCTTATAAATAATAATTTATTATAGATTAAATTATCTTGCTTTTGTGTCGATGTGGATACTTACTTGCTACTCCTAACTTTCAAAGCTAAGAAATGTTGGGTAGGGCCCGTCATTGGATGGGTGACATCCGGTCTCACTCACTTTAAGGTTGGCAATTGGCGGACGCGGTAACATGGCACGCCTGCCTCCTCTCTGCTTGGGTAACGTTTCATGGGGCAGATTGCCTCTGGAGGGTCATGGGTTTGAGATGGGTCCAGCTTCATAAAGAGAGTTCTATCCTTAAGTTACTTTCTAACCCCAACTTGCTAAATTAAACAGCAACGGGTAGAGTTCGTGTTGACTCCCGGTTTCGCTACAAGTATTTGAAATTTTGCTATCTTATGTGACATTAAGAACATTGACTTTATGTGCCGGAAGAATGGTTAAACATATTATTTTAGAATGTTTCCGGAAGTGCCTGTCAGCGTATTTTCTGAAAGCTTTTGCCATATCAAAGAAGAAAAAAAGTTTAAAACTAATGGTTATTCTTCATCTAAAAGGTCTTATAGTTGAACAGATCACTTGAATCATCAGACTCTAATGCATTTGGGAAAGTGTGACAAAATAAGTTCAAAACGTTCGTAGTTGTATAAGGCTGTTAGGAATGGATCCATTATGTTGTCTTGCATCTACATTTAAAGTCCCCTGCCGCGATATACCAAAGCCATGAAAATGGAACTGGAAGCACCAGACTTGGAGTTCAGCACAAAACATGGTAGTTCCAGGACTGGTTTGCCCGGTGTCAGGATAATGTGACTGGGTGTGGTATCAGGCTACATGTCTACCTGAATCAAGTAGACAGCGTCTTGAAAATACTGAAATATTGTTGTAGAAATGTTAATCCAATCAAACATACAAACAAACATGTAAGTCGTATTTTGAATATTAAATCCAAGTTAAAGTATACAAATAATATCAATAAATTACGAATAAGAATAAAACTGTATATAATGAACAAGTGCATACTGCTAAGGTTATAAAGAACTTTTCCAAGTCAAAAATCTGACGAATTGAACTGTGGGAAGAAGAAAATAAGGCTATATGTATATGTCTCAAGCTTATGTGCTTAAAAGAATTCGTTATTTGACGGCACCCGCACATACTCAACATGGTAACACGAAATAATAGAAATCAGCCACCATGTAATACAATTTCGGTCAACTCATAAACTCCTAATTTTTCATGTCAGAAATGCATTTCTTCAAGTTAGATGATTTTTGTATTTATTTTCCAAGTTTTGCAACTGCATGATTCCTCAAGGTAAAATATTGATCAACATTGCGTTTAAGTATTCAACTTTTAGACATCGTCGCTAGCAAATTTTATGCATATTATTTTTAATGCAAGAGAAACTCCATATCATACGGATTAATGTTGATGTCTTTGCGCCGAGAATACGTTTCTTTATCACGCCATTTTATAGTTACGTATAATTTTCAATATTTACACGTGAAATCTTCCAGGCGCCTCAAGTTAGTAAATGAATCTAGCCATGTATATATACGCTCTGTTAGTGCCTGACTGTATTTCTCTGTTGTTGTTGTTGTTGTTGTTGTTGTTGTTGTTGTTGTTGTTGTTGTTGTTGTTGTTGTTGTTGTTAACAATAAATTTCGTTGTTTATTTATTAAGCAATTGTATGGGTATACATGTACTTATTACAGGATTCTTGCGTTAGAAAGTGTAAGATCTCCGAGATGGAGAGTTTTATACTCATGGTTAAAATATTTACAAAATACACGGAAATTATGCCCCTCTCCCTCACACACACACACACTCTTATGATAATACTTTCAAATCAAATCAAATCAAAGTTTATTTGCATAATCAGGCCTCCGGCCTATACACAGATATATTACACCATATATAACATATTCAAAAGCAATGGAGTTTGTAGAGTACAAATCATATGTAAATTCTTACATTACTTGTATGATATATTGTCAGGTAATACATACAATCTGTTTCGATATATATTAGGAATAACAATATAACAACGACCTTTAATTTTTAAATAATATCCATTATACATACAAAATTGCATAAACGAAAATTACATTTTACATACACAACCACAAATATATATATACATTCATATACATACACATACCAACAAATACATACTTACACAAATGCATACACACATACACATATATACCCATACATACACATATGCATATGTATATACACATATCAAACTTTTAAACACGTATTGTATTTTAAATTCAAATGAATAATAGTGTCGGTGAGACGTTAACAAAAATATTAATAAACGCATATATTAAAAACATGGTTGTTTGATGTAATAAGATTTGCATTATTTTGTGATATGATATTTATATGCTTTGTCAATTGTATAAAAAAGCAATCTTAGGAGATCTGGCAACGAATATCTAAATAGACTACCGCCAAATGGTCACTTTTTATCAAATTGTACAACAGTCAATCGGTTTTCATTGGAAGAGAAATACCATTCAAATAATAATTCAAACAAAATTTACACTTAAATGAAAACAAGTCATTAAGCATATTCTGAAAAAAACGTAATTTGAATATATAGAAATAAATATGAATTATCACGAAATGTGATGGATGCCCACATTCAAGGCTTTGTCACAGAAAAATAATCTTTATCATCACCCCTAGGAAATATATACTACTATTAGGCCACACTCGTAACAAATCACATTTGTAACAGAATTTTTACACTAATGTGATCAAAAATTGGTCTCGAACCCTTTGGTCACAAAATATGTCCAAAAGGTGCTTGATTTCGATCCCTGTAACGCATGAAGGGTGTTACAAACGTGGTTTGTCACAAATTTATTCTACACTGCTCCGCCTGTTATAAGAATCAAACCTTTTTTACGACCTCTATAGGCAGACGAATGGACATGCGCACACTTATCTCTAAATTATTTGTTAAATCTGCAGGTTTACCTACAAGCATCAATCACTCCTGTGAACTTTCATTTAATATGAGCCATTTGAATGGAAAATCCGTTTTCATAAAATCTGCATGTGTACGTACTAGAAAGAAAATACGTCCCATAACTGTAAAACACACACACACACACACACACTACAATGCATAACACATGGTATCAAGCATTCCAGTGAAGTTTCATATAATCCCAGTTAAGGGATTAACTTGTTATATCAATAAAGTGACGGACAGATGGACAGACAAGCCAGTATCCAGCGTGTGTATAATAATGGACATTTGCATGAAGATGCCGATCATCCCACTACTTCAGCCAACAGAATAGCTTTTTTTGGTCCACATTTAGAAAATAAGATGAAAGATAATAAGAAATAAGCATTGTCCAAATAAGTTGGTTTTGAACGTTTCAGTGAGTCACGTTCACTATGCCGCTGTGGTCTATACAAAAATGGAACAAACGGTAAACTTATTCACAACTATTGTCCATTTGCACCTGTGTCGTCAACTGTTATATCATGATTTATGTAAAGAGAGCATATACTCGTATATATTTATACATAATGATATTTTTAAAACATATATGCTCATTGGAAAATGTGCCTACACTATTTTGAATGTGCACATAAAATCATACAAGGTTTTGTAAATAGTTGACGGAGTATTTTTTTTTCTCGATGTGTATCTTGATTTTACATATAACATTGCTCGTGTAAATGACAAGTCTCTATGACTTTATATATTTTAGACATTTAATATTTTACTAATCCTTCTTATCTTTTTATTCCAACTATACGTGGTATGTTTTACAGTTTCCTGTTATATATTTATCCCATGCGTTATATACCTGCTTTCAAGAAAAAATAATGATGTTTTAAAAAAAATGTAACCAAATATGTAAAAGAGTTTTTGGAGTAGTCTCTTAGTTTTGATTATAGTTTGATAATTTGAAATCCACCTAATTAGATATTTGTTTTCGTATGTATTAAATGTTATATTAAATAAAATAATATATTCATACCTTAAGGTTTTATTTTTAATGCACATGTTCTGTACTAATGTTTTAAACTACTCAATTCTAGATGTTCCTACGGTGGCATAAAGGGGACATAAAAATTATATTTGTATCAAATAAAGCAAGGGATAAAAAAAGTTTTATGTAAAATAGAAAAGTACCGACATGGTGATGGTAATAACGCTGATGTTTTGCTGTTATCTACTCATCAGAAGAACATTGATTTAGTCATCGTTATGTGAAAGCCTAATAATGGTATAAGTATATGTAAGTTTATAGTTGCCTTTAACTACACGATTTAGTCACGAGGCTAAGCCCGAGTGGCTATGTCGTGTAGTTTAAGGCAACTATGAACTAAGCTATTCAGCACATGGCATTTTCCTTCTAGCGACAAAACTTCACAAAAATGTGAGTTATGTAGTTGCATAATCCACACTTATTGATTTTTACAAAAGTGCTGGACTACGCGTTATAGTCTACGGTGACTATGAACAAATACTAGCACGTGATTGGACGAGAGGAAAATATCATGTGCTAATACAACTTAACGATATAATGGCAGTCGCCAAAAAAGCAGTTGAGCTACCTTTTATGTTTTTACATGCAATCCCAGTCTTGCCTTGCTTTACATATATACATGTATATGCCGCGTGCGCACGCAATACATACTGCGTGCCAAAGAGATAGCTATCGCGTGCGCACTTGATAGAAGTGATATCTTCCATGTTCTCTTTATGCCACCATGTTCCCTCCTGTCTGAATTCAAAAAAGATGGTGGTTCATGATGCTATAAAGATGGTGGTTCATGTCGCGTGGCAAGTTAGCGGAGTGAAATGTCGAAATTTATTTTTTTAAAAGGGGGGGGCGCTTTATAGTTGTTGTGTAGAGTGCCCTGTGATATATCGAGACTTCGTGACGAGATCTCGTGGAGGCTAAATTATTCATATTCCTTTCCGCCTAGAAAAAATACTTCGACTAGCGTCGCGCAAACTCGGAAACCGGTCTACCCCGCAAACGCGTCATGCGACCTGACCAAAATGAACCACCGTTAAGGCAGTACATCTAATTGTGGTCATGGTCCATCAAGTGATCATTGGAAATTTATAGTAAAAGCAAGCGTTTAAAGTCTTTGAGCAAAAGAACATATACAATGTAATCCCAAGACAATGGATGCTTGCATCTGCACTGAATTCTTTTTAAGCAATTCAAGGACCATGATTACTTTTTAATGATGAATGGATTACTTTAAAAGATCATACTCTGATCTTCGAAAAAACATGATATCAGATATGATTACCTAAATTATTTAAATTATTTTCAGATACGCTCGTGTGTTTTTAAAAGTATATGTATCATATGTATTTTGTTGTTTCTTGAAATAAAAGTGTGATATTTAATCATCAAGTGTTTCTATTTATGAGTCTACCAAACATCGCTAACTTTTTAATTCAACTAGTTTCTGTTACCTTAAGCAAAGGTGGCTTTGATATCTTGGTCAGTTAGTTTGTTTATTTATTTAACGTCGGTTGGGAAAGAAGTTCTTACAAGATACAAATTGTTTTATTGTAAATAAAGGCCACTGTCCCACAACATATACCAATTCCTTTCGGTGGCTCTTCGGTTGGACCAGTACGTTGCGTCTGGGGAGGTCATGAAAAGTCTATGACCTAATGAGATTCAAATCTACAACTCGGATCTGCAATCGCGTACGTTACTATTGGTCAACGGCTCACATCAGTGTGCTAGTTTGCCTACGCTCCTCCGCCAGTAGTTTAACCCCTTTTATTAATTTTCCTAGTACATGAAACCGACAGACCAGAAAAAAAAATCCGTTTCTGGTCTTCCGAACGGCCTTATCTTTTCACGGCCGACCCCAAAGTGTTTTTTTTTTTGTTGTTGACATTTCCGCTTTTAAAAAAATATTTCCTTTACTTTTTTTTCTATACTTTTCGCGTCATTCGGAGGGAAAAAAACAAAAGCAACACATCCCTACCGACCTACCCTCTTTTTTTTCTGGCTGGAGACTAGAAACAATTTTTTTTTCCCTAATTGCGACAAGTAGCATGATATCGCCCTGTCATAATATCCTTGGCCGAGGCAAACTAGTCCTGGGACTAACCGTATATACATATAGTGAGCGTCAAACAATATATTTAAAATTGTATCTGTGTCATTTAAATGGCGGTGTCTTGCGGCCGGGGACCGAACCCAAGACCTTACAGTTACTTGATTAACGTTAAAAACAATCGGCCACTCTATGATGTTATGTTGTTATGTTCTTTTTTACACCCGTGTCACGGTGTATCGCTGATTACTGATATTCATAATCAGTATAAACATTGATCATTTTTTAATACAACAAATGCTATAGAAAAAACTTTAGTCGGAGTACTTATAAGCTTCGTCTAGTATACATCTAAATATGTAAATAGAGACTGAGACGTCACTACTTTGGACTAGACATTCAGACTGGTGATGACATATTACAACACCCGTAAAAAAGGCGCCTGTTTGTGAATGGGGGCGGATTGTTTGATTTTATCCTAATTGGGAGAAATAATTTCTTACATCAACTTAAAACAATCTCAACCTCACTGAATGTGATCAATATTTTCCGCCTGATAGGTCTTAAAAAAACATGGTCGCCAAATGATGATCGAACCACAAAACACTGCATCCATAGTAATTTAATACTACCGCAGGTCCACAGTGTCCAAAATGCTTTTGTCATGATCATTATGATGCAACGTCGGAACACGCAAGCGCTCATTCCGTAACTCCAAACATCGCCAGTGGGATTATTAGTTAGCATTTTCTCGTTATCGATTATTTGAAAAGCCGCGCCACTTTTCGCAGCCCCACTAGGTAGTGGGGATTTTTGGACCAATAGAAACTCTCGTACTTATGGCACTAAGACAAACTTTAACCGACTTACAGATTTAGATTTCCATCTGAAGAGTATTCATTTGTGTAAGCAGCATTTTGATTGGCCGATGTACCTCTTATGAATATCCTTCTAACGATAAAGTGCTATCCAAGTATCGATGTAATAGGCGGCCGTGGGTATCCGATGCTGATTATGATGGGGTTTTTTTTTAATCATGGTAGCACAGGAAATGAAGCAAGAAATGCAACGACTTTTTCGGGGTAGCTGTATAATATTGGTTTTGACCTACCTCTTCAACCGATCAAATGTTGGTATGCAAATGAAGCCAGAGTAAATGCAATGCTGTCATTGGCCTGTATAATTTATTTTAAGGATTTTTAGGATATTCCAATTTAAAATGGGAGTTTCAGGTTGTATATATCTTTTTACTTGATATAACAGGTTTCTTTTTCAGTTTAAACATGAAAGGTAACACAGTAATATCAATTTACGAATGCTGCTTTGGCAATATGATTTAAAACAACTAAATAAGAAGCAGGCGTATGAGTAGTGTATAAAAGACAATCCTACAGAAATCGAGCTGGATTTCTTGGATAAGGTTGGATAAACGAAAGCACGCTATGACGTCATGAGTTAGGACAATGGCCTATTGTTTAGGGTATGACATAATCCCCGACCTCATCCCTTTAACGAGGTCACGTGACATTCTTGAAAAACCGCAATATTTATTTTTAATTGTCTCCCTAAACAATTAGGACAATGACCTATTGTTTAGGCTATGATAATCCCTTATCCACCCCTTAAACGAGGTCACGCGTCTATCGTTTTCGAGGATGAGTAAACCGCAATATTTATTCTTTTATAATATCGTATTGTTATTCGGGACAATTAATCAACTACGTCATTCACCGCAAAAACGCGATTGAAACAATCAAATCGGACTGCAGCCCCTACCGCTCCCTTAAACGAGGTCACGTGACATTCTTAATAGACCGCAATATTTATTCTTTTATCATATCGTATTGTTATTCGGGACAATTAATGAACTACGTCATCGATTTCGCTATTGTCGCAGAAGCATTGAATGAGCGACGTTAAATAATGAGTATTGTCTCTTCGAATAAGAACGTTTTTACTTTCTGAACAATTAAACGACGCTATCCGGAATACCTCGCACCGTATAACGGACACATTCCCACGCGTCGAGAGAAGATTCCTTCATCATTAATTAACGGTAACTGACCACTCAAACGTTTCTGTAAACATAATCTACACCCGTAACACCCGTATCGATCGGTTATCACCTATTATTGACCTAAGGCCTTACGAATCGCGGACTAAAGGAATGTAAACAACTATCTCACCCGTCCTCGGACGTATTATTTACTGTTTTTGGATGAAGTCGAACATTCGAAATCGCCTATCTATACGTATTAATGCTCTTTTTCTACCATTTCTGTCTTTCTCTACACATTTCCTTGTAATACGCGTGTCAATGCGTATGTTTTGACAATCGGTGTGAAACGATTTTCCCCTTTTCATGTCTAAATTCTATAATCAATAGACACACCCGATCTGCCGCGAGTTAATCCGGCTTAGTTAAGCGACAATAACGGGTAAATAAGGTTTTTCATAAGGCGAGATAGTCGCTTTTGGCATTGACGTTTTTCACCTTCTCCGTGTAAGCATTGGAGATTTTATTTATTTATTTATTTATTTATTTATTTATTTATTTATTTATTATACAACATATACATAACGCATATATTCCGCGCACAAACTCGATAATTGTTCAACATATTTTCTTACCAAATACTTTTTACATCGCTCAACGCGTTTTCGTCTATCAGTATCCACGCATTTTCATCCACGCATCATCGCTGATATTAGTTCTTCGTCTTTCGCTCTCTCTTTCATTTTTTATACGCATTGTCGCTAATTATATTTCTCTTTCTATGTCTTTCTCTTTTTTCTCTTTCTACAATAATATTCGTAGGATTTGACCGGTCTTTAATCTCTCATTAAGACTTCAATTCTAGTAAATAAGGTGGAACTTCGGGTGTAAAAATAAATAAATACAGCATTCGTGTGACGAACAAGTCCTAGCAATAAATATGAAAACAAACTTATCTTGTATTTTGATTTTATATGTAACCATGATGAGACTTTCATAAAGATTTATTAATAACACCTGTTGCGGCACTGAACCGCCGCGAGTTAATCCGGCTTGGTCTAGCGACGAAAAATTTTCATAAGGCGCGGTAATCGCTTTTTATTTATTTTTGTCAAACATACGTGGTCGAAGTAGTAGTAGTTGCTGTTGTTGATGATGATGATGTTTTTTTTATGTTGATATTAATGCGTTTGAATAAATCGAGACTCTTAGGTGTTATCACAACGCTTCTTTACGGTTGTTTTTTTTGTTTGTAGTTGTTGTTTATGTAGTAGAGTATTTGTAGTAGCAGTAGTAGTAGTAGTAGTAGTAGCAGTAGTAGTAGTCACCCGTCCTCGGACGTATAACTCTGCGTTTACTTAACCGAACCTTTTAATCTCTCTATGCGTAGTTATGGTTTTGACAATCGGTGTGAAACGATTCTCACCTTTTTAGAATATGTCTAATCTCTATAATCACAATCAGCAGACACACCAGTAGCGGTATTTGATCCGCGGCGAGTTAATCTGGCTTAGTCTAGCGACGATAAACGGGTATATGTTTATGTATTCGCTGTTTAACAGAAGTATTAGTATATTGTTTTTATTCATTTATTGTTTTATTTGTTTATTCATTTTTGTCAAACATACGTGGTCGTAGTAGTAGTAATAGTTGTTGTTGTAATAATGAATTTCGTTTTAGTTTTAATAATAATATTGGTTATGTATTCGCTGTTTAACAGGAGTATTAGTAGTTATAGAAATGATGATATTATTAATACGATTGAATGAATCGGGACCTTGTACACTTGCTTTTACATAATAGTAGTAGTAGTTGTTGTTGTTGTTTCTGTAGTTCACAACGCTTCTTTACGTTTTGTTTTTGAAGTTGTTGTTTATGTAGAGTAGTAGTATTAGTAGTAGTATTAGTAGTAGTAGAAGTGGTGGTAGTAGTAGTAGTAGTATTAATGTTACGTACTAGAGGTAAAATTATCCAAGCATATGCACGCACACTTCTCCGTAAAAGCAATCGAGACATTTATTTATTTATTTATTTATTTATTTATTTATTTATTTATTATTCAAGTAATTAATTTGAAATAATAAAAAAAACCCACTAGAAACCGGAGAGAGGAGCAGCAGTGACTAAGAACCATAACTCCACCTGGTCCAAGTTTTAATTACCTTCCTTTTTTGGGGGGGTTTTAGTTTTCAATTTTAGTCGGGAGCATAACTTATAAACTATTTAAAGTATATAGACTGGAAACTTTAAATATAAATAAATTGTGAGATTGGGAAGTGCAATAACCAAAAATCGTAACACTACCTTGATTAATTTTCTAATTATCTCCCCTTATTAAATGTTACATTGAATTTCTCTCCAGATAATAACTTATTTACTATCTACTTGAATAATTTTTTGTTGGGAGCAAAACTCATGAATAAAACATTTTAAGGACTAGAAACTTGAAACATAATATGATAGCAAGTTGAAGCAGTGCAGCTACTATTTTAAAATTATCTCCCTTTATTTTTCTATTGCATTCTCAGAAAGGGGTATAGTGTTTTCCGAACACATCTTGTTATGTTTATAATTTCATATCAACTCACTCACTCACTACTCACTCACTCACTACTCACTCACTCACTCACCACTCACTCACTCACTCACTCACTCACTCACTCACCAATTACTCACTCATTACTCACTCAATTACTCACTCACTTACTCAACTCACTTACTCAACTCATCATTACTCATACTCAGTTACTCTACTCACTCAGTTACTCACATTACTCACTCAGTTACTCATTTAAACTCACTCATTACTCACTTACATTACTCATTACTCACTAATTACTAAATACTCACTATTACTCACTCCACTATACTCACTCATTTACTCATTTACTCATTTCTTTACTCAAATACTCATTTACTCACTCAGTTACTCACTCATTACTCATTTACTCACTCAGTTACTCACTCAGTTACTCATTTACTCACTCAGTTACTCACTACTCACTCTATTACTCACTTTACTCACTCTTGTTACTCACTTACTCACTTAATTACTCAATTACTCACTCACTCACTCACTCACTCACTCACTCACATCACTCACTCACTCACTCACTCACCACTCTCACTCACTCACTCATTACTCACTTTACTCACTCATTACTCATTACTCACTCTCATTACTCACCCTCACTCTTTACTCACTCAATACTCACTACTCATCTCACTCACTCACTTCACTCACATTACTCACTTACTCACTCAATTACTCAACATCATTACTCACACTCACTCATACCTCACACTCACATCACTCACTCACTCACCCCACACCACTCATTACTCACTTACCACTCTCACACCACTCACACTCCCCCCACCTCCACTCACACTCACCCTACCATCTCCACTCACTCCTCTCACCACCTCCACTCCCTCACACCTCTCACTCCACTCACTCCCCCCCCCTCACTCACTCCACCCTCACTCCACCACTCACTCACCACCTCCCACTCAACTCCCCATCACTCCTCTCCAATCACCTCTCCATCTCCTCACTCACTCTCTCACTCACATCCTCATCACTCACTCATCACTCACTCCTCCTCATCACTCATTCCTCACTCCTCCTCACTCCTCATTCACTCCTCCTCACTCACTCCTCCTCACTCCTCGACTCACACAGTAATTGAGTTAGTAAATGAGCAAGTGAGTAAATGAGTGAGTAACTGAGTAATTGAGTGAGTAAATGAGTGAGTAGTGAGTGAGTGAGTGAGTGAGTGAGTGAGTGAGTGAGTGAGTGAGTGAGTGAGTGAGTGAGTGAGTGAGTGAGTGAGTGAGTGAGTGAGTGAGTGAGTGAGTGAGTAAGTGAGTAATTAAGTGAGTAAGTGAGTAAATGAGTGAGTAAGTGAGTAATTGAGTAAGTGAGTAATAGAGTGAGTAAGTGAGTGAGTAAATGAGTAATTGAGTGAATAAGTGAGTAACTGAGTGAGTAAATGAGTAATTGAGTGAGTAAATGAGTAATTGAGTTAGTAAATGAGTAACAAAGTGAGTAAGTGAGTAATAGAGTGAGTAAGTGAGTAACTGAGTGAGTAAATGAGTAACTGAGTGAGTAACTGAGTGAGTAAATGAGTAACTGAGTGAGTAACTGAGTGAGTAAATGAGTATTTGAGTAAGCAAGTGAGTAAATGAGTAAATGAGTGAGTGAGTAAATGAGTATTTGAGTGAGTAAATGAGTAATAGTGAGTAAGTGAGTAATAAGTGAGTAATGAGTAATGAGTGAGTAATGAGTAAGTGAGTGAGTGAGTGAGTGAGTGAGTGAGTGAGTGAGTGAGTGAGTGAGTGAGTGAGTGAGTGAGTGAGTGAGTGAGTGAGTGAGTGAGTGAGTGAGTGAGTGAGTGAGTGAGTGAGTGATATGAAATTATAAACATAACAAGATGTGTTCGGAAAACACTATACCCCTTTCTGAGAATGCAATAGAAAAATAAAGGGAGATAATTTTAAAATAGTAGCTGCACTGCTTCAACTTGCTATCATATTATGTTTCAAGTTTCTAGTCCTTAAAATGTTTTATTCATGAGTTTTGCTCCCAACAAAAAATTATTCAAGTAGATAGTAAATAAGTTATTATCTGGAGAGAAATTCAATGTAACATTTAATAAGGGGAGATAATTAGAAAATTAATCAAGGTAGTGTTACGATTTTTGGTTATTGCACTTCCCAATCTCACAATTTATTTATATTTAAAGTTTCCAGTCTATATACTTTAAATAGTTTATAAGTTATGCTCCCGACTAAAATTGAAAACTAAAACCCCCCCCAAAAAAGGAAGGTAATTAAAACTTGGACCAGGTGGAGTTATGGTTCTTAGTCACTGCTGCTCCTCTCTCCGGTTTCTAGTGGGTTTTTTTTTATTATTTCAAATTAATTACTTGAATAATAAATAAATAAATAAATAAATAAATAAATAAATAAATGTCTCGATTGCTTTTACGGAGAAGTGTGCGTGCATATGCTTGGATAATTTTACCTCTAGTACGTAACATTAATACTACTACTACTACTACCACCACTTCTACTACTACTACTACTACTACTACTAATACTACTACTCTACATAAACAACAACTTCAAAAACAAAACGTAAAGAAGCGTTGTGACAACACCTCAGAATCTCGATTTATTCCAACGCATTTATATCAACATTACTACAGAAACAACAACAACAACTACTACTACTATTATGTAAAAGCAAGTGTACAAGGTCCCGATTCATTCAATCGTATTAATAATATCATCATTTCTATAACTACTAATACTCCTGTTAAACAGCGAATACATAACCAATATTATTATTAAAACTAAAACGAAATTTTTTAACAACAACTATTACTACAATAAATGAATAAAAACAATATACTAATACTTCTGTTAAACAGCGAATACATAAACATATACCCGTTTATCGTCGCTAGACTAAGCCAGATTAACTCGCCGCGGATCAAATACCGCTACTGGTGTGTCTGCTGATTGTGATTATAGAGATTAGACATATTCTAAAAAGGTGAGAATCGTTTCACACCGATTGTCAAAACCATAACTACTACTACTGCTACTACTACTACTACTACTACTGCTACTACAAATACTCTACTACATAAACAACAACTACAAACAAAAAAAACAACCGTAAAGAAGCGTTGTGATAACACCTAAGAGTCTCGATTTATTCAAACGCATTAATATCAACATAAAAAAAACATCATCATCATCAACAACAATAACTACTACTACTTCGACCACGTATGTTTGACAAAAATAAATAAAAAGCGATTACCGCGCCTTATGAAAATTTTTCGTCGCTAGACCAAGCCGGATTAACTCGCGGCGGTTCAGTGCCGCAACAGGTGTTATTAATAAATCTTTATGAAAGTCTCATCATGGTTACATATAAAATCAAAATACAAGATAAGTTTGTTTTCATATTTATTGCTAGGACTTGTTCGTCACACGAATGCTGTATTTATTTATTTTTACACCCGAAGTTCCACCTTATTTACTAGAATTGAAGTCTTAATGAGAGATTAAAGACCGGTCAAATCCTACGAATATTATTGTAGAAAGAGAAAAAAGAGAAAGACATAGAAAGAAAAATTAGCGACAATGCGTATACACTAAAAAGGAAATATTACGCGAAAGATGGAGAAAAATGAAAGAAAAACGCTATGAAAGAGAGAGCGAAAGACGAAGAACTAATATCAGCGATGATGCGTGGATGAAAATGCGTGGATACTGATAGACGAAAACGCGTTGAGCGATGTAAAAAGTATTTGGTAAGAAAATATGTTGAACAATTATCGAGTTTGTGCGCGGAATATATGCGTTATGTATATGTTGTATAATAAATAAATAAATAAATAAATAAATAAATAAATAAATAAATAAAATCTCCAATGCTTACACGGAGAAGGTGAAAAACGTACAATGCCAAAAGCGACTATCTCGCCTTATGAAAAACCTTATTTACCCGTCTATTGTCGCTTAACTAAGCCGGATTAACTCGCGGCAGATCGGGTGTGTCTATTGATTATAGAATTTAGACATGAAAAGGGGAAAATCGTTTCACACCGATTGTCAAAACATACGCATTGACACGCGTATTACAAGGAAATGTGTAGAGAAAGACAGAAATGGTAGAAAAAGAGCATTAATACGTATAGATAGGCGATTTCGAATGTTCGACTTCATCCAAAAACAGTAAATAATACGTCCGAGGACGGGTGAGATAGCTGTTTACATTCCTTTAGTCCGCGATTCGTAAGGCCTTAGGTCAATAATAGGTGATAACCGATCGATACGGGTGTTACGGGTGTAGATTATGTTTACAGAAACGTTTGAGTGGTCAGTTACCGTTAATTAATGATGAAGGAATCTTCTCTCGACGCGTGGGAATGTGTCCGTTATACGGTGCGAG
>CM037778.1:6368137-6418137 GCA_021229015.1 Solen grandis
GTATTCCGGATAGCGTCGTTTAATTGTTCAGAAAGTAAAAACGTTCTTATTCGAAGAGACAATACTCATTATTTAACGTCGCTCATTCAATGCTTCTGCGACAATAGCGAAATCGATGACGTAGTTCATTAATTGTCCCGAATAACAATACGATATGATAAAAGAATAAATATTGCGGTCTATTAAGAATGTCCGTGACCTCGTTTAAGGGAGCGGTAGGGGCTGCAGTCCGATTTGATTGTTTAATCGCGTTTTTGCGGTGAATGAGTAGTTGATTAATTGTCCCGAATAACAATACGATATTATAAAAAAAAATATTGCGGTTTACTCATCCTCGAAAACGATAGCGTGACCTCGTTTAAGGGGTGGATAAGGGATTATCATAGCCTAAACAATAGGTCATTGTCCTAATTGTTTAGGGAGACAATTAAAAAAAATTGGTTTTTAAAACCTTAAAGGGGGGGAAGGCCATTGTCCTAACTCATGACGTCATAGCGTGCTTTCTTTCCTTCCAATTTGGTTTTTTCTACTCGTATGTCTATTTTTATACCACAATTTCTCCTACTTTGTAAAAGTGGACTCGGCCTTCAGGGGAGGTAACTACTGCGAAGAAGTTGTGCAGGCTATTGTGCGGATCTCAAAACAATAATCGGATATACACGATTTATATTTCGGTTTCGCTTGGTTACATATAAATTGTCTTTTATTTTCACAAAACCTCTCATAATATTTGTACTTACACGAAGCTACATTATCTAGATATTCATATCTCTGGTATATATAAACATTTTTGCTAATTTCAACTTTATAATAGTTTTGATCTGTTTTACATGTTACAGTTTACAATTATTTAGCTATGCCGAAAATCTTTTTATAGATATTTCTTGTTAGGGCTAAGTTCAATTTAGGATGTTTTTTTAATCGGGACAACACGAAGCCGTAATTTAAACCTACGCGCACCTCCTAGATTGACACCCAATATTCGCCACTGATTCGCTGTAGACTTGACAGAAAAACCAGCACGTCACCAAAAAAGCTAAAATAGCCTATAAAATGGCGGATATATGGTGGACTTTGATTTCACGTGACTTCAAACTGGATCCCGTCTCATCGTAAGAATTATGAAACACACGGGCAAACATCTTATCATGTACTAATCTTATATCCGGCAAGCAGCGAGGAACGACTATATAGATGCTCCTTCCCATGGAAAGGAACAAAAATAAACCTCAAAAGATTTTTTGTGGATAAAAATACTTCGTAGTTTTTAGCTGTAGTAAGGTCTTAATTTACAATAAGTCTGCAATTTATTTGATGAAACGTGCTAACACAAATCAGAAATAACGTTGGGTATGGAAATAGTTATTTTATCACCTGTAGATAAAAACCAATTACGGCAAACACTGGTAAATTATGAAGCCATATTGTCAATGAAAAATGAAATAAGAGCTTCCCTTTCACTTACATGACAAAAAGTTTAGAACAGTTTTCATTTATTTAATGATAGTAATTCAGCGCTTCTGACGAAAGCTCGACTTCACCAAATCAGAAGAAAAACATAGATGTACTCGTAGCTATGAAAAAGCGTCGTTAAAATGTAGAAAATGAAAGGGAAATGTACATACACAATTTGCTTAGATGTAATTTCATGAAAAGGAAAAGAAAGAAAAATAGCAGTCTGTATGTTCATGTAATTTTAAAAATGTAAATATCGTAAAAATATCGCCATTTGAATTGAATCATTCTCGATGGGTCGGATGACGGCGTATGTGGTCATTACAGTGGGAGAAAACCGGAGCACCCGGAGATATACCACATGTCTAGACGGGCGACCACCGTTCTCTCTCACCTCGGTTGGACCCGGGACGCAATAGTGAGAAGCGAAGTGCGTTACCACAGCGTTATCCAGGCACTCAATTACGCTATCCATGCACCCCAATAAAAGTGCATTTACAAGTTACTGATGTTATCAAATGATTTGCAAATTACATGCCACTTGACTTGTTCCTTTACTGTTCCAGTTAATGCTTAATTCCCAGGCACTACGTGAAACCTAGGAGCAAAATAGCTTAGAACTATTCTAGTCCACTATCATGCAAAGAAATTACAATGAATCACGCAGTGTTAAGATTAGGGTTATTTAATGTGGTTTGCTTTGGTTTTGGTTGAAATAGTGGTTAGTTTTAAAGTTGAATTTTATACCGTAATAACGTACACTTCGGAATATTTAACTTGGTATGATAACAATTTGCATATACAGACCGAGGTACAAACCGTCATAGTAGATTAAGTTATATGTATTTTTTAGCGAATAAAATGCACAATTAGAGTATAAATCTAGAGTAAAGTAAATTGAAAATTAAGTCACAAACTGTGCGTGTCATCACTTTTAACTACCTTTTTATACACATGCTCATATAAATGACATGATACATATTATAAGTAGAGATTCATTTGTCCCTGGAATATATCATGTTGACTTATCGACTTTATGTAAACTGTGTAAGTTAGCTGAGGATAGACACCTTTTTTAATGTTTTGCAAATAATTATAGTAAGAGATTCACTGCCAAATGATGTCAGTTTTTTCTGAATTTAAGATTTTTTTTCTCCAAAAAAATGCATTATGTATCTTTTTATGTTATATATTTATCTCTGAGTTTGTTTTTTTTTCATAGAAAGATACATTATGCATATTTTTATTTATTTTTTTATGTAATATATTTAACTCTGAATGGATCCTCCGTGGCCGAGAGGGTTAAGTCGCTGACTTTAACACTCACTCAGCCCTTCGCCGCGTGGGTTCGAATCCCGGCAGGGTAATTCGGATTTTCATGTAAGGAAGCCTTTCAGCTGGCTTGCGGTAGGTCGGTGGTTCTACCCGGATGCCTCCGGGCATTCGGGGTCTTCCTCCACCTGTAATTAGCTGGACGTCGCTATATGACTTAAATACTGTCGAAGCGACGGTAAACTCAAATAGTCTCTGAGTAAATGTCGTATAAAAAATAAGTAAACATTTTCAACTCACTCATGCAACCATAAATTATTCAAACACCTAATAACCTAACATGGTTACGAATTTACCTGTAATCACGTGAATAGGTCTTTTCATCATTTAAACCTTTCATCTGTAATGTATTTCTTTAAATTTAATATGTATTTTTTTTTTACAATATTTAATTTCTTAATTATTAAACACCACATCAAACACATTTTTTACTTTATACTTTTTTAACTGCACGGCCTCCTATAATCAAGTCGCTGAACGCACTACTGTTGTGTGTGTCTCAAGTGGAAGAGGGTTAGTTTAAACATATTTTATTCAGAATATTAAGCATACAGTATAATGACAATCAAATAAGGATTAAAATGGAAGATAGATCCTATCGTGTTCTTCTCCATGTGTATCATATTGTAAACAATAAAACGGCTGAGATAGTTGTATATATATGATAAATGATAAAATATCATATGTAGGAAACTGATTCTAAGTGTTGTTACTCTCTCTCTCCATCTCTATCTCAGTCTTAAATTCTACTAACACTGTCAAAACGTTTGGAAGATTTAATGAAAGCATGTATCGCATTAACTATTTTCATGTTTTCTTCATACGGGAGATTACAGTCGCCAAACAGTAGCAAATCAAGATCAATATTTTGAATAAATGAGTTCATTAAATTATACTTGTCTGGCATTATCAAAGTTAGAACAGGAGAAAAAGTTATGTTCAGTAGTTTCTCTGTTCAGACATTGTTCTCTTTGCTTTTCGAAATGCTCTTTTACGTTTTCTTATCATTAATTTTATCTTACTTGTTATCCGTGGATGTTCATTTTTAAAATCCCTAATTTGCTTATATGGTATACATTCCTTACATACATCGTGAATGAATATCGAGGGGTGAAAGCGAAACTAGGCTAAGTGCTTATATATTTATATGCATTTAGCATAGTTTCGCTCTCACCCCTCGATATGCTCAGTTAGACTTGAAGCATACTTATTAATAGCAGGGTCTTTGAATGAGTTCCAGTCAGTATTTCGAGCAGGTCCTCTTAATTTATCAAAATCTCCTTTATCAAAGTACCAAATGTGACGATTAAATGATTTTGATATCACTTTCTTAAAGTTCAAGATGCAAATAACTGGAAAATGATATCTTATATTTTGGAAAAAGGAATGGTTCATCCACATCAGACGAAGTCCAGAAGATGGGCGAAAGTCATTTTGTTGGTGTATGTGGACAAAGTCCAGTACCATGCCTTTTAGTATGTATCTAGAAAAGCAAAGTGCGTATATTTCAAGAAACTGCCTGTTTCTGAGCGTGAACTTGTAGACGTTACGTTAGAAAATGTTGATGAAATGTTTCAGAATCTAGATAGGAATAATGCCGAAATACTGAAGCTACAATTACTTTTTAACAGTTTCCCAAAATCTGAGTTTATCTCACGCTTAATTGCAAGTGCCTCCTCAAGTGAGAGCCAGCTGGAAGACATCCGGGACATCATATTTTCAGAGGTGCGTAATCTCAATGGTTATCCCTATGGTAAAGCCGAAATTAAGAGGCGTATCAACAGACGCAAAGGTGAAAGTGTGCTTTATAAACTTGCATCCGACATATATAATTTTGTAAACGTCATTGATGGCGGATCATTTGATGAAATCAGAGACATTCTGTCTATTCCTAAGTCTCGATCAAAAGTTGATCATAATATCTCAATGAATGACAGAAGAAACAATGCAGCAAACACTGACAGTTTATTTACAACAATTGCACAAATCAAGGCGGATTTGATTAAGGTGAAAGAAGAAAATAAAAATCTGTCAGAGGCTCTAAAATGCGGGTTAGCAGATGTGAAGAAATCTGTAGCAGCAGTGCAACGTGAAGCTATCGAATGGTATGGCTCCTTAGAGGAAATGATTAAAGAGAATGCCTTGTCTATTGAAAGGATAACGGATGAGAAGTGCTCTGGCATTGCTAAAGTTAGGTCGGACATTAAAGTTGTCAAATCCGAACTGGCGTCGCACAAAGACGACGTTGAGAGAATTCTAAATAAGTCTCGTGAGTCCATTGAGGGCCATACTAGGCTCATCGACAAAAGAATTTGTAAACTTGAGCAGTATGTCAGAACTGCTCCCACTGCATCGAGGTGTGCTGGTAACCCACGTAAACAAGATAGCTCCTCTGTAGACGTCCGTGTATGTAATGATGATGACGGGTCCTTATCTGAGAACCAACGCAGCAATACGCGAGATTCCTTGGCTACCGCAACTTCCTTTCCTAATAAAAGACCTGATAAACAGGTAGCATTTGATTCGGACGAATCGAGTATGACACGGTGTTGTCTACAAGATACCTCGAGGAATAATTTGCATCCTAGCCCTAAACCTGAAAGACCGAGTGGACCTGTACCAATCGGTTCTAAAGCACCACCCGGAAGTGATCAACTTTATTTAACAGTTACAGGGAATGGTCCTCGTTTCGTTAGATCGAAAGGTGCTCCGACTCAGCGAATCTCATACAGCGAAGCAGTGACACAAAATAATAGCCAATGTAGGTTAGATTCCAATTTAGCCGTTAAATCAAAGGTCGACCAGATTCCAGTCCGGATCAGTGACAGAAGTGCGAACACTAATGAACACAACGAGTTCGATGATTTTATTTTACATGTAAAGAAAAAGATAAAACGTTTTTATGTTGGTCGGTTTAAACCTGGCATCACAGAAGAAAGCATTAAACATTTCATCGAGGGTAATGGTGGTCCAAATGTGGTCGGAATAAATATATTTAGACCGAAATCCAGCGCGGACGTATTTCTTCGCATCAGTGTGGAATCAGAAAAAAGCTACCTGTTAAGTGACTCAGAATTTTGGCCAGATGATGTCGTGTGTCGCCCGTGGTACTCGAGAAACAGTTACAACAGGCACGTGCGACGATCACATGATCAACGTAATCTAAAAAGAACTGACCGTGCTACTGGCGAAGAGAGTGATAGCTTGGATAGATATGGCAAACACCGCTATTCTTCTCTGTAATTACGTTTATAATATAATGTCACATTTTTTTTTTTTGTCAAATGCTTCATTGTATCTCCTTTCTGTGTAACTGTGAAACATATATCATTTGTTTATTGGTTAATGTTTTGGAACAGTTAGTTTGTTTTTATGATATATATATGTATAATACAGAACACAGATGTTTCTGTTATTATTATCACAATTTTAGAATTACTTATGGATCTTAATATATGTACTTGGAACGCTTCAGGGCTTATGTCTAGTGCATGTTACCCCAAAACAATGTTCATATTTGTGGCATTTCG
Source organism: Solen grandis (assembly GCA_021229015.1). Taxonomy (NCBI): domain Eukaryota; kingdom Metazoa; phylum Mollusca; class Bivalvia; order Adapedonta; family Solenidae; genus Solen; species Solen grandis. The sequence continues at coordinate 6,374,455 of CM037778.1, forward strand.
GAACACTGGTTATATAATCACGACATTCATTTCCTAAATGCGATACATGAAAATTACAATGGATTTGGCCAATCCGACTTTTCTTTATCAAGATTCAAGAGATTCAAGATTCAAATATTTTATTTAGTAACGTAAACATATACATGTTTTTTGTTACATGATCCAATGATTTTAATAACAAAACAACAAAAGTCACATGCCATGGTCTACGATGGCAACTATAAAGAGAGAGAAAGAGAGAGAGAGAGAGAGAGAGTACATGTATCAAACAACTAAGCAAAAAATATTCAAGTTCTAAATAAATATACATTTGTATGTAGATTACTTAATACAATAATAAAAAATGCTATACAAAGCACAATGCAGTCAACATAGCTATCACAGAACAAACAGAAAAAATTATAGTATCGTAAATAAAATTTTTTAATCAATTCAAGTATTCGGTATGAACGCACGGCTTACATAATGCTACTGTCTAAATAAAATACAAAGATAGAGAGATGTGCAGAACAAAAATACACAATTTATGTTTCATTAACAGATAAAATGGTATTACGTAAAGTAAAAGCATGTTTAATAAATTTACCTAAATTTAGCAAAATTGTTTTATTCTTAAAAAATATATTTACTGCTAAATTGTAATTATGTGACGAAAGTCTTAACTTTGAAAGAAATATTCGATAAATTCTTGGTAACTTATCCAAATAAAATTCATAATCAAAACATGTTTTAATAGATTTATATGGGCGAAAGGATTCGCCATTAAATATAGTTGTAAACCAAGCCTGTTTAAATTGGTCAATCAATCTTTCTTTAAATAATAAATGAAATGATTTACGATCGATACTATTTGGATTAAGCCAAACATGTGAGAAACCATTTTTGTCCAATAAATCTTTAACCTGAAAGGCCCAATTCCTCTTGCCTCTATTACAGTCATTTAATAAAGAATTATACATTTTATGAATTATTATATTATTACTATCTAAGGTATTCAGCCAATATTTTATTATTCTAACATGTCTATTAATAAATAAAGGAAATCTACCTAATTCACCATAAATCGACATAGTACATGTAGATTGTTTGACACATAATAACCATTTACAAAATTTTAGGTGAATTCTTTCTAATGTTTTACCTTTACCAAATCCAGATATTTCACACCCATAACTTAGGACAGAGCCAACAAATGCGTCAAATAATTGACAAACAGTACTAGGTTTAATCAATTTTGAACTAATATTCACCATCAATGTATTTAGAGCCTTTAAACCTTTACCCGCCAACATTTCCTGGTTGTGTACGAAACTTCCGGTATAATTAAAAATAGTACCAAGATAATTAAAATTATTTACTGTTTCAATCGGTGTATTATCATAAGTCCATTTTTCATTTGCTTTAACGGGCCCTCTTTTTCTAAAAACAACTATTTTACTTTTATCTGGGTTTACTTCTAAACACCATGAGCTACAATATTCTTTTAACATATTTAAACTATTTTGTAAATCGGCTGGTGACTTACTAACAATAACCATATCATCAGCAAATAATAATAAAATAAATGTAATATCATCAATAGACAATCCTGAATTAATGTTTTCCATTAAAAATAACTCCAAGTCTTCTAAAAATAGAGAAAAAAATAAAGGGGAGATAACCTCGCCTTGCTTTAAGCCAATAGAGCATTCAAAATATTCAGAATAAGACTTGCACCCACGAACACATGATTTGACTTGAGAATACATATCACGAACTATCCTAAGGGTTTTTCCTCTTATACCTAAGTTATACAATTTATACCATAAACCATTTCTATAAACGCTATCAAATGCTTTTTTAAAATCAATGAAAGCACACATAAGACGACCATTTTCATTAAGAATTTTACTGATAATTGCATTTAAAACAAACATAGCATCAACAGTAGAACGCCCTTTTCTAAACCCAAATTGTGCATCACTAATAACATGATTACTTTCTGCCCAATCCGTAATGCGTTTATTTAATACACCTGTAAAAATCTTAGAAAAACAACTCACAAGTGTAATTCCTCTGTAATTATTTACATTGTTGGGATCATTTTTCTTATGTAACGGGACTATTATACCACTCATCCATTCCTCAGGAAAGAAGCCTGAATTTAGAATACCGTTAAAAATATCTACTAGATGAAGCCCTAATATATCAAAAGATTCAATAAAATATTCATTTAATAGGTTGTCCCCAGCAACAGATTTATTTCTTTTAAGTTTATGTATGATATATTCGACTTCACTTAAAGTAATAGGTGCATCTAATTCTTCAAATATACAATCATTATCATTAAAATTATGACCGTTACAAAAATATTCAGCCTCCACATTTCCAACATCAGGTATATTTGCATTTAAAGATGAAAAAAATTCAAAAAATTCCTCAGTCGTAATATTATTTGACTGACCTTTATTTTTTCTCGAAAAGTGCTTCCAAAAATCTTTAGGACTACTGTGACGTAATTTTTCTATTTTTCTCATTTTCTCCAATTCATATCTCCTTTTCGTCCGTTTAACCAATTTTTTATACTCTATTTTTTTAATACACATATCTTCTCTGTTAATATCATTTTTATTGTTATTAAATTTTTCCATAGCATTAAAATATAACTCTTTGGCCTTTAAACATTCATTATTAAACCATTCAGACTGTTTACAAATTAAAGTTTTAACATTTAAAATTTTTAAAAAATGGCTCAGCTATTTTTTTAATAGCATTTGTAAATTTGTTAACACATTGATTCATGTCATACTTGTTGCCAAAATTAATATCATGAGTAATATCATTGAATAATGATAATTGAGATATAATGCCATTTCTAAAATCATTGCGCAAGTCATCATTCCATTTAACTTGAGTGCGTATATATTTATCATTAATACAACTACGTACACAATTGCAATTTATTACAAAAACAATAGGCGAGTGGTCTGACCATTCACAAAATGGTTCAACATTAAAATCAGCAATAGAACTAAAATCATGTTCACGTAATAATAAATAGTCAATGACACTAGAGCCTGAGCTGCATGCATAAGTATAACTACCTGTACAAAAATCTTTACCAAGTCTACCGTTAGCAATTCTTAAAGATGTTGCTTTGCAAAAATCCAATAATTTCAGCCCAAAGCTATTACTACCCTTGTCCATCGAAACTCGATCAACCGTAGCATCAGGGTAATACTCATCCGTATCTATATAATCAACAGCCCTATCACACACAATATAATCCTTCCTATCCCCATTACCCACCCTAGCATTCAGGTCACCAACTAAAAATATTTTACCAAGAGATTCGTATTTATAAACATCGTTTTGTAATATAGCAAATAAGTCATCATTTATCGAATTATATGTAGGTGACCCCTCCGGCCAGATATACACTCCGGCTAGATAAATATCATCATTTAATCCAAAATGAAATTTACTTAGCTTAAGCCATATAATAGAATCAAAGTGATTATCAATAATATCAATAACATTACAATACTTATCCCTTATATACACTACCACACCTCCACTACATCTCCTAGCACGCCTGTTTTGAAATTTACGATAAAAATTAAAACATTTATACCCGTTAATATTAAAATCTGAATTTTAAAATTATCTCGGCCCAGTAAAAGAAAAGTAGGTAAAGGAGGTGTTGCTTTAATATGGCACAAATGTCTTAATGATCAAGTCTCACCTTTAGATATTGATAGTGACAGAATAATTGGTATTCAGATACAACTTTCTAAAGAGAATATGTTATTTGTCATTCAAGTTTATTTACCTTGCAGTAATCATCCCATAGATCAGTTTAGATTCCATTTATACAAATTACATGATATTGTTAATGCATATTCAGAGAAAGGTAGGGTGTTAGTTATGGGAGATTTCAATACGCATCTACAAGGTGTTCGTTATCTGAAAGACAATGACAGGCGGAGTTTTGATCTGACTCAATTTATCTCAATTAATCATCTCGTAGCAGTAGATACACTACCTATTTGTACTGGTGCGGGCTCATCTTTTGTCTCATATGACAGAAAGTATGAATCTCTTATTGACCACATCTTGATTCCGGTGGAATCTGTGGATCTTTGCATAGGGTGTTTCATTTCAGACGATGACTGTCTTAATGTGTCATCACACAGGCCTATACAAATTACTTTGAAATGTCAAAATGTATTCGTTAATCGGATTCCCGTTGATTCAGTTTTTAAACCTATTAAGTGGAATAAGGTTAAATCGCTTGAAGCGGTTACTTACCGTGATACTTTGTCGATACTTTTAAATGATAATTTAGATGTAAGTTATTTGTTCGAGAGTGAAAAATGTGTTGACATGTTATATATCAAAATAGTTGACTGTATAAAGAGAGCGTCTATGAGTTGTCTACCTTATAAAAAATATCGTCCATATTTAAAACCATATTGGGACCAGACACTAAAACTCTTACACTCTATTATGAGGGACAAGAAGAACGATTGGGTGGCTGATGGTAGACCTCGTTCTTCTATGTATCGTTCATATATAAGTTATAAAAATGCCAAACGTGAATTTCGTTCTTATCATAGAAAAAGAGTTTATAATTATTTGAGAGAGATTAACGAAGAAATCGATAATGCTGCTGTTTTGGAGATTGTTTTATGCTAAGAAAAATGATAGAATAATGAAAGCTGGTTGTGAAATTAAATTTGATGATGTCACATACCGCAATCCACAAGACATTGCTAATGCGTGGGGTAAATATTTTGCTGATCTGTACTCTGATACGGTGTATCCATGTTATGATAATAATTTTTACGATAAAGTTACAAGTACAATAAACCATATTAAACACTGTAACTTTCCCTGCGATTTGCCACTTTTCAACAATGTTATATTAAGCTCTTTTATAGGTAAACTGAAATTGAATAAAATGTGTGGGATAGATAATGTGTATAATGAACATATAATTCATGGCGGTGTTACGCTATGGACTTACCTATCTCTGTTATTCAACATGATGTATAAATTGTCTTATGTGCCATCTGATTTAAATAAAGGTGTCATTGTTACTTTATATAAAGGTGGTGGTAAAAGAAAAGATGACCCAAAAAGTTATCGTGCCATTACCCTTTCATCTTGTATTTTAAAACTTTATGAGTCTATATTTTTAGAACAAATAAAAGTTAAACTTCCTATGCGTTTACATCCGTTGCAGGGTGGTTTTCAAAAAAATGTAAGTTGTCTTATGACATCATTTGTCTTAAGGGAATCCATCTCATATTGTTATGAAAATGAGAGTAAACTTTATGCTTGTTTCTTGGATGCAAAACAAGCATTTGACCGGGTATGGCATGATGGCCTGTTTTACAAATTGTATAAATATGGATTACCTCTACATTTATTGTTCAATGTTATCGCTTTGCATAGCAATATGAATAGTTGTGTATATTTTAAAGGTTTTTTATCGGGCTGGATCCCTATCTTACAAGGAACCAGACAGGGGGGTATCTGCTCTCCTTTTTTCTACTTATGTTTCATAAATGACCTAATCACATTGTTGGAGGATACGGGTCTTGGTCTAAGCATAGGGGATAATTCTGTGTGCGCTCCAACGGTAGCTGACGACATGCTGCTGCTGTCTCTATCAAAGTCATCCTACAGTCTATGTTAGATCTTTGTTTTAAATACTCTTGTCAATGGAGGTTCCAGTACAATCCACAGAAATGTGCTATAATAGTTTTTAATGGAAATAAACGTCGCAAAAAGACTCACAATACGGATGTATTTCTAGGTTCGGATTTGTTAACAGTAACTGATTGTTATAAACATCTTGGTATTTATTTTAATCAGTTTTCGGACCCAGATGTGAATATTTCCGACTGTTGTAATAAAATACGTTCAACATTTTTCAGCATAGCTGATTATGGGTTCAATATAGATGGTTTGCAACCATTTAATTGTAGAAAGATTTATCAAGCTGTTGTTTTACCTAAAGCTCTCTATGGATGTGAGTGTTGGCCAAAAGTTACTCAATCTAAGCTGCTCTCACTAGAGCGGGCACATAGAATGTGTCTTAAATATATACAGGGTTTAAATACTAGAACAATGACAGATTGTGTTCTTAGTTTAATTGATTGTTTGCCTATTGAACAAGAAATAGAATATAAGAAATTAATTTTACTAGGACAATTTTGTAGATTGAAATCAGATTGTGTTGTAAAGTCTCTGTTTTTGTATAGACTAAGTTCATTTTCTTTAGATAATGTTCATATGGGTTTTTTCCCAGACATATATGATATACTCAGTAAATATAATCTCAGTGCAGTATTGGATTGTTACATATTTGACGGTACATTCCCCTCTAAATACACTTGGAAAATGATGATAAGAAACGCAATAAGAAACAACTTTATACTGGCTTGGAATGCTAGAACTTCTGTAGAAAGTTTTAGATATTTCAGAAAGGTTCAAAAGCATTTCCAATATTGCTCACTTTGGCATTTTGCAGAACGATTCCCAAAAACCCTTGTCGTCCAGTTTGTGGCATATCTTGCCTATTTCATTAAACAATGTTATAAATGTAACGAGGCTCTTACTTGTAGCATAACAGAACACTTTCTTCTTGATTGCAACAAATGTGACAAGTATAGAATAGAATTTCAGTTATTGATCACCAATACGTTTGGCCAAAGATTTTGGTCAACAATTAAGAATTTAAGTCGTTCTGAATTTTGTTGCACACTTTTGGGTGTTTATCATCCATTAGTTGAAGATGAGCTTCCGCAACACTATAATTATGATTATCTTAAGAAATTGTTTTTCAAACATGTTCATTATATTCGTTTAGCTTGATTTCACTTTATTATTGCATATATATGTAGTATGTAATTTAAGTGAATATATATCTGTGATTGTCATAATGCGTATAAAATTGATCAAGTTAGTTTATAATCTTTTTCTAGGTTGTCCTGATTAACATTTATTCATGATTTAAGTACATTTCAGATACTCTATATTACTATATACTATTGTATTCTTTCCCTTAATTTGACCTTTTCGGTCTCTCCATATTTCGTTTCGGACACTGTTGTGGGTAAATAATAATAATAAAATAATCATTTTGTCTTAACATAAATCATATATGACTTATCGAGTATCTCTATATTTCATATAGACAGAGGTATAGATATAAATCGAAATGAAACCTTATTTATTTTTTTTTATTTTTCAAATTGTGTGTTGTCATCGATCTGTAATGTCATGTATGTTTGTGAAACATTATGTAAATTGCTGATTTATGTCATATGTATGTAATTTATGTTTTGTACTCGTCAATATTATGGCGGAAATAAAGATATATATATATATTTTTCTCGTTCTCATTCTTTGTATACTTTTGTCATGTTGTACTTCTCCTTTGCCTTCCGTACGGACAGTCTGCCGGACCGTATTTCGTCGTAGGCTTCTTGCGATGGGGGTGCTTCTACAACTTTGTCGGACTTGCCACAAATTCGATAGTATCTTCTTTGGGAGATGTGGTACTTCTCCTTGGCCTCCCGTATAGACAACCTACCGGACCGTATTTCGGCGTAGGCTTCTCGCGATAGAGTTGTACCTGGCATATCTACTCTTTGGGTATATCCGTGTTTCTCCAAATGGAAGTTCGTATGGATATTGGTGGTATCCGTTTTTCTCCAAATGGAAGTTCGTATGGGGTATGTATCCGTGTTTCTCCAAATGGAAGTTCGTATGGGTATTGGTAGTATCCGTGTTTCTCCAAATGGAAGTTCGTATGGGGTATGTATCCGTGTTTCTCCAAATGGAAGTTCGTATGGGTATTGGTAGTATCCGTGTTTCTCCAACTGGAAGTTCGTATGGGGTATGTATCCATGTTTCTCCAAATGGAAGTTCGTCTTGTTGTAGATGTTGTACTCTCCCCAGGACCTCCTACAATACTCTAGTATGTGTACCCTGTGGGGTTACCCACTTTTTGGTCAAAGTGTGTTAGTACGGGTGCGCTTACCGGTTTTTATGCTATTCCCTATACTACTCCGCCAAGAAACATATTAATGTGACAGAGAGAGAAAACAAACGAATTCAATGGTCTGAGTCTGACATCAGCTCTATAAACTATATAACTTGTACTACCAATGACTATGAAGTAATAAAAGAGAACCATCCCAGACCCAGGCCACTAAAATCCTAGTGATGTACAGCCCACACAAACCAACCAAACCACCAGTCCAAAAGGAAATACGTTGATATAAAGAACAAGAAAAAGGAGTAGGATATTAAACAGAAACATAATTCATAAAACTGAACGAACAGAAGAGGACTTGACCAGCTGCAGATATGCAGGGTAATTTAGTTTTTGCCAGATACCAAACTTATATTAAAAATATGAACGTTTGTTGTTTTAGTTTCCTCATGGTTTAGATATGCATATTTGATATTAATCTTATAAACTATAGGCTTTAGAAATATGGAGAGTAACAGTGGCGATGTGCTAATTATTAACAGTCCGTTGAAACAAATTGTGCGCTTAACTTTAATTTCTTGTAATGACCTTGCTAACACAAAGCGAAAGTTTTTTTTTGTGGTTTTTGTTTTATGGTGTTGTTGTTTTTTGTCAATTTTATTTGACACCCATTTATTAAATTTACTTTGATTTGAACTCTCAGTATCTTATATAATCGAGCGACGACACAGTCTCTATATCAGTGGCTCGCTCCTCAGAAACTTCGGATATACAGGTATCGGCCATTATATAGTGTATAATATAATCCCTGGCGGTATCTGACGTCGTTAGCTTGATGTGATTATTAGTAAGTTACACCACAGACATATGCAGCATATGGTGAATATGTCTATGGTTACACAGATTTGTATCGGAACGTAAGCTTTCTATATGCATCATATACGAGTCACCTTAATTTGCTTCAAAAGAAATGATATTCCTCCGCATGGTAAAGTGACAGTTACGCAACATCATAGAGAAATTAATTCTCTGCCTTTTTACCACACATAATTATTGTGTCCCTTAGATATTTATTTTTACTCATAATTGAGTTTTAAACACTTTAACTGAATCTCAGCATACATGTGCTGTAGAATTTTGTTCAAGCGTTCGATAATTCATACAAAATTGAGAGGTTATTGGTTTTAAATGAAACGAAACGTCACACACAACTAAAAATATAGTCAAGTCTAAGGGGAATAAATACTTGAAAACAAATCAAACGAACCTTTCCACAGTTGTCTCTCTTGTACACCGGTTGAGTTTATAGAATTGATAGAACTTCATTCTCCTACCATAAGTAACAACCAAGCACATCTCTCATTGGTTCCCGAGTATGCATGTTACAAATGAATGAAAACGGGTCGAAGTTAACTTATATTTCACAATCGCCGTGAAAACGTGTGTATATTTGCCGCAATATTTTATTGCTGTTAAAGATATCAAAACCACATTGATTAAGTTTCTGAGATGCATGTAAGTACAATTAATATTAGACTGTTTTAATGCTGCCGAATAACAATAACCATTTAAATAACATATCACAGAATGTCCAGATGCTCTGAAAAATTTAGAGATTCATTAATCAATTTCCAAATTTATGCTCTTCATTTCATTACTCCTTCCTTTCTTTCTTCGTGAACTATCCACATTCAACATGTTGAATATTGTCTGTCACTAAAATGAGATTACTTGTTTATTCTGTCGTTAGATCACAAGATGAAGACTGCAACATTAGATAAACTGACCAAGTTGCAGAAGAAACCGTCCAGTGTCAGGAACATATGCATACTGGCACATGTTGACCATGGTAAGTCTAGATTATAATTATTGTTAAAGCAGCTCATTCACAGATGATCGATGAAAATAAAAAAAATCTTAATTCCCATGTTTATTTTGATGAAGTCCTTGTTTCTGGACAAACTCATAAAGTGTATGCCACAGTCTGATTGTTGCATGTTATATTTACCCTTTACCCAGCTTTCCATGTATCATAATTTAATTTCTTGCAATATCAGTAACATCAAAACATGCAGGGCTTTTTTTACTTCCATATTAGAGGCCGATCTTCGGTGACTTCCCAGTCGTGAAAAGGCTATATTTTTCCCAATTTTGGCCAAAAGAATTCCCAAAATCTAATGATAAAATTCCCAATATGTTCCAACTATTTTTCTCCTTAAACCTATAAGCGAATATTCATTAATACAGAGAAAAAAACCCAGTAATGCAGTTGTTTCCGTAATGCACAAAATTATACGTCACTCTACACTGCATACTACTTAAAGTAAAGCACCTGCTGTTCGATGACCCAATCAACACGCATTCTAAGGCTCAATGTGGAATACTCGGATTTTATTGGACGACTATCATTTGTCACACCTTCTACCGACTATTGTTTTACCTTCATTTAGAGAGCTGTTATGAAGTTGCGCAATCATCTCAGTCAATGGCGGCTGTTTGCGAAGATACATTTATTGCTTGTTTATCTTTTTAAAACATTCAGATCAGTTGTTCGGTTCACCAAGTAAGTTTTCAATACATAAACACATCAGTTATTTACCTTGATGTATAAATAACCAATTCCTTATTGCTAAGGAAAAAGTCAAAAACGTAGCCAAAATGAAACGTCCCCGAAACATAACATACTCAGTTTTTTTATTTTTTTTTAAATTTCACTTTTGATTTATTATTAGTCTTTTATACATATAATATTTAAACATATTGATATTTTTTTAAAGTATTTTATATTTTTATTTTATATATTTTTATAAAAATTTTTAAAAGAATGTCATTTGACATTTCAACTAAAGCATATATAAACATAAAAATATATTGGAGCCACGTGTTAAAAAATCTACCTCCAACTTAAGAGATTTGGCTCTATCTGGTGAATGCCAAAACATTTTTGCAGCTAGTCTTGGTGTTGACACCAAGGAGGAAGATTGTTTATGGACATTAGTACCATTTTAAATAGTGCAGCGATTTGAACCAAAGACAGCTCTGTTTTATGTCTAGTTGTTATATCAATTCGTTTTGATTCTTTAAGATTCATAAGACTGTTAGAATATTACTGTGTATAAATGTGAATTGAGTCTACCTTTTTCCCAAAACGCCCCGAAATCGCGTTTCAATTTCCCAAAATAGAAGGCTAAGGCCCCTTCCCAAATTTCGGAAAAAAAGCCCTGACATGAGTTTTAACAAGAAACTGGATTTGAATGATTAAAATGACTAAAAAAGCTCTTTTTCTACTAAAATGCCTATTTAGTATTATGCATATTGATTTTCAGGAAAGACAACTCTTGCTGATGCTCTTGTGGCCAGCAATGGCATTATATCGCAGAGAATGGCAGGAAAGGTATGTTAAACCAATAATTTGATATGTATGCTAAATGACGCTATTGACAAAGCAAAATGAAGAGTTATATGTTTCCCATCCTGAGAAAAATAGGCAGAATTGATCATAGAAAGTAACACATTTCAATGTTAACTCAAAAGTCAAAAATGTATGTTTTCCAGACAGTTTGGTTAAAAGAATAGCCATGACTTGATTGAGATGGAATGCAAATACTTTATGGACAATTCTTGTAATCCCCAATACCATAAAAGTATTTTGGGGATGGTTGGGGGGAAAATCCCCCATAAATTGCAAATCCTAGAATAGACACGGTACATGTCCTGAGAAGACCATAATATTCTTTTATGAGTAAACAGCTTTTGTTTGTGTATATTGTCATGTAAATGAGCAACTTAAGATTCCGTGATATACAATAACCAGTACTAAGATTTGAATTACATGAAACCTGATCCTCTCCTTCCTTATGCTTTGTACATAGATGAAAAAACATTAACACAGAAGATGCATTCAGTTGTATGTTCTTAGTGTTCCTGTCAAATTATAATTAAGGTACATTATTTGACATTTGAAATGATGACTCTGTGATTGACACTTAATCGCCTTGTATGCACTTTACTTTACGTCATATAGACTAATTTTGATGTGTTGACAATCAGAACCCAACAGACAGCTTCTATATGAGATGTGTGATCAGGGTGTCCTTTGTTTACTTAAACAATATTGTAGCTCAGACTCTACAGTCTGTGTGGTAAGGAATAATCCATTATTTCATATATTGTTTTAAGTTCAGTAGATTAATATTCATCACATCATGAATGTGTTCATGAATATTAATGAGGTAAAGGGTTAAGCAAGTGCACTGAGAAGTATTCAACTTCCTTAAAAGTGTCTTGGAATTTTTTATCGAAGCTAATAAATGCAAAATATGTCAAAATATCCATTGTAAACAAAATGAAATGATTATTATGACAAAGTAAGTCTTATGCTAATAAGTGACTGATTTTTTTTGTGTGACTTTACTAGCTTATACAGGTGTTTCCTAGAAATAACAACCATATTTTCCTAATAGAATATATAAGTAATAATACATGGAAGTTTAATCAAATCTGTGATAATTAAAAACATAATTTAAATGTTGATTTGTAATTTTCTAGGACATATATCACCTATACATGTAATTAAGTAATTTGTTTATTAATCTGAAAGACTTTTTTGTATAATTTCCCAAGTTTGACTAAAAGCTTTTTTTTCCAATAAAAAAGCCACAGGTAACAAAAAATAACTGAATGAACAACAAGGAAATTACCTGTGCAAAATAGCTCTGAACACGGAAAAGTTATATAAAATAAGTGTGTAATTGTTTCAGATGTTAATAATAAAAGAATAAACTATATTTTGAATGTAGAGTCAGCAAGATGTGCTTTGAATGTAACATGGCAATAATGAACATGGTTCTTTTGTAAAGCTTCGCTACCTGGACAGTCGTGAGGATGAGCAGACTCGAGGAATTACAATGAAGTCCAGTGCAATCTCCTTACATTTTCAAAATGGTGAGTAGCGAAGGTTTCAGGAAGACTTTGTTCAAGTTGTGTATCTATCGTCATTCAAGCAAATGAGCCGAGTGGTTACAGTCGTGGACTACAAATCTTTCAACCCCTCACCGCTGTGGGTTCGAATCCCAGTAGGGACTTCGGAATTTTCATGTGAGGAAGCCTTCCAGCTGGCTTGCGGTAGGTCGGTGGTTCTACCCGGCTACCTCTGTGTACTCGGGGTCTTCCTCCACCTGTAATTAGCTGGATGTCGCTTTATGATTGAAATACTATCGCAGCGACGGTAAACCCCAATACAACAAAATACAAGAAATCAAGCAAAAATTATGTCCACTCTAAGTCTCTGTAACAAACTGCTCAAATGACAATCTCAATGGGATTATGTGTAAAGAAAAAACATTTCTGTTTGAATGTGATAAAAGGTTAAGGTCACACTGATAGGTCAGAGATTAGAGTGATGATATTTTATGCCCCCTGCGTATCCTTGACCTTTTGACATGTTTGGTTTTTAATAATGTAAGCCTAAGGGAAACAATTTGAAGTGCTTAAGATTTTGTCATGAAATCCAAGTTCAAGGTCACACTGAGTGTGATGCTATTTTATTTCACATTGATATAAGTAGAAGACATCTGTTTTTGCTGAAAGCAATTGAGGTTAATTCAATTTTCGTAGAGGATTATCCCTCTTGGGACAGATTACAGTGGAAAAAATGACAGACTTTTGAAAAAGAGACATACCTAGAAAGAGTTGGAAAATAATGCTCTTCCATTGGACCCATTAGAAAAATTGTTTTTTTTAACTCATTTTCTTTTGTTGCAAACAGTAGGAATTGTTGGTTTTTATTTGGCACATAAGGCATATAGATGCCCCAATCCTTCAATTTGAGTTATTCTGTGTAAAGAATAATGTCAAATAGTTATCTTGAATTTTTTTTCTGGAGCGAAAAGCAAATTTTTTGTGTTGCTTAGTTACTTTCCTTGATAGCCCCATGTGATAAATCCTTTACTTCATATAGACATGTTTTTATGCTCACCGAAGGTGACGCATATAGTCGCCGCTTCGTCCGTTCGTCCTTACACTTTCCTTGTCCGGACTATTTCTCAGGAACTAACAGCTTGAATTCAACGAAACTTTATGGGAAGCTTTATTACCAAGAGGAGATGCGCATATCCTCAGCATGACCCGGTTCCTAAATTTTTCAAAGAGTTATGGCCCATTGACTTTTCAGCCTATAGTACATATTGCATGATTCTTGTCCGGGCTATTTCTCAGGAACTAATGGCTTGAATTCAACGAAACTTAATGGGAAGCTCTATTACCAAGAGAGATGCGCATATCCTCAGCATGACCCGGTTCCTAAATTTTTCAAAGAGTTATGGCCCCTTGACTTTTCGGCCTATAGTACATATTGCATGATTCTGTCCGGGCTATTTCTCAGGAACTAATGGCTTGAATTCAACGAAACTTTATGTGAAGCTTTATTACCAAGAGTAGATACGCATATCCTCGGCGTGACCTGGTTCCTCAATTTTTCACAGAGTTATGGCCCCTTGACTTTTCGGCCTATAGTTCATGTTGCATGATTATTGACCGGGCTATTTCTCAGGAAAAAACTTAATTCAACGAAACTTTATGGAAGCTTTATTACCAAGAGTAGATACGCATATCGTCGCGTGACCTGGTTCCTCAATTTTTCACAGAGTTATGGCCCCTTGATTTTTCGGCCTATAGTACATATTGCATGAATCTTGTCTGGGATATTTCTCAGGAACTAATAGCTTGATTTCAACAAAACTTATGTGAAGCTTTATTACAAAGAGGAGATGCGCATATCTTCGGCTTGACCCAGTTCCTACATCCTCCCACCCATTGACCAAGGTCTTATTTGTAACAATGACGTTCTTCGGGGAGCATCTGTCAGTTCTACTGACTTTCTTGTTTATGCCCTGGCAAACAGAAAACAGAGCAGATGCCTGAAAGGGGCTGTCTGATCAGGGTCTGTTCTGTTTGCTCAAGCAAGATTCTATTCTTTCTGCACATTAAAGAAGAATCAAAATTTCTTGTTTCATTAAACCATTTAAAGCTCAGTTAATCAATATTCATTAGGTTACTTATAAATGTGTACATGAATATTCATGATTTTAAGGGTGAAGGGTTGATTAGGATACTTATGTTGTAGAGAGCCAGGAGGAGTTTTTGGTGAATCTGATCGACTCCCCAGGCCATGTGGACTTCTCTAGCGAGGTGTCAACAGCTGTCCGACTGTGTGATGGGGCCATCGTCATTGTGGATGTGGTGGAGGGGGTGTGTCCTCAGGTAACCATAGAAATAAGTCAAAGATTTACTGTCAGTAATCAGTTGTCTCATTTTCCACATTCTGATGGAATCATCTCAATTTCTTTTATTATGCCCCCTAAGGTAGGCATATAGTAATTGAACTGTCCGTCCATCTGACCGTCCGTCCATCCAGATTTCATTTCCGTTCCATAACTCTGACATTTCTTGATGGATTTTGAAATTTCTCAGCAGAAATGTTCACCATCTGGAGACGATGTCAGTGTTCCCATTCACGCACAAATGTACGTGAATCACGTACAGAACGCTGAAAAAACGTACAATATATCAGAATACTAGTCTTCTCTACGTGACCGGAACGTACGCAAAATGCCTATGGTTTTACTTTCCTTTCCTTCATTTTTTATATTTACACGAACTTGAATACCTACACGTACCTCGTAGCCTTGTGTTTTATGGCATGAAAATCGATAAATGATGCTTCGGAAATTCCTCGCTGTGTAGACAGCACTAAATTACAATTAAAAAAAAAATGAACACATTATCAGCGAAAAAAAAAAAAAAAAACTTGTAAAATTGATTTTTCTTTTCAGACTCATGCGGTTTTACGCCAAGCCTGGTTGGAAAACATCAAACCTGTCCTTGTTCTGAACAAGATTGACAGGCTGGTTCTCGAACTGAAGATGGAACCACTGGAGGCATTCATACATCTGCAGCAGATACTCGAGCAGGTAACCAGCCACATCCAAAATGTTGCATTAAAATAAAAACTCGATCCATGCAGAACTCAGGATATTATTGATGGAAAAAACCTTCTCTTGACCCAGTGGTCAGAATTAACTCTTATTTCGCTCATATGATCACCTCTTTGTCATCTCCAAATAATGCTATGCAAAATAGATCCCTTAAAAAAATGTTCTCGAGGGTTGAGTTTATAATTTCCGTATTTAGTTTCCATATTTATATCCCCGCAAACGAAGTTTTAGAGGGAGTATATAGGAATCAGTCTGTCGGTCTATTGGTTTGTCGGTCTGTCGGTCTGTCCATCCCAAAAACGCAAACTACTTCTACATTGCTTAATTGATTAGTTCAAATTTTGTGTGTGCATTGATAATCAGGTGGAGAGGTGCATGACATAAATTTGACTTGAGTTATCTCAAGGTTTACAGGGTTATTGCCCCTGACTTTTACTAAATATCTTGTGACGCAAAACTTCTTCAACATTTCTTAACCGATTCAGTTCAAATTTTGTGTGTGAATTCATAATCAGGTGGAGAGGTGTGTGACATAAATTCCACTTGAGTTATCTCAAGGATTACAGAGTTATTGCCCCTGATTTTATCTAAATATCTTGTGACGTGAAATTCTTCTACATTTCTTAACCGATTCAGTTCAAATTTTGTGTGTGAATTGATAATCAGATGGAGAGGTGCATGTCATAAATTTCACTTGAGTTGTCTAAGGGACGACAGAGTTATTGCCCTGGTCCCATTTTTAAATTATGTTCCTTTGTTTAATTCTGTTTTTTCTTGTCTGGAACATAATTCAAAAATTATACAAGGTATTGTTTTCAAACTAAAAATGTAAACAGATTACGACTAGGAAAAGTGCAATGTCCAAGAACTGTAACTCTACCTGGTCCCATTTTTTAATTCTCCCTCTCTGCAGTCATGTTTGTAATAAATGCTGAAATAGATATGAAGCAGTAATTTTTGGAGGTGTTTCAATGAAAAATTCCTTCCTTTAAATTGATGATGTCTGGGTGAGGTCGAAGGTCTGGTCATGTTGACCTTTTTGCTAATCTGCTAAAACTTCTATGTGCTTCATTGGATTGCTTCAATATATGGATACTTTGACCTACTTCTTATTGAGGGAAAAAAATGTCCATAATACCATCAGGTCTTGTTTCAAGGTTTAAATGAATGTCTTACAGGTGAATGTCGTTACAAGTGAGCTCTTTACAGCAGATATCATGTCCATGGAAACGGACGCTGACGCAGACGGGACACAGGCACAGGTAGCAATAGCAGCAGAATGTTTGTAGTTTAAATATTTGAATGTTGAACATTTGAAGCTATGCCACTTATTTCTATGTATCAGTGCTCTTGATCTCCATTTTTTGTGCCTATATTCGGCACCATTCCCCCAGCAAAATAGTATTATTTTTTTTCTCATTTGCAAGTTAATTTTCCCCTACATTGTAAAACACATGAGCTTGCATTCATAATTATAATACAGAATGCAGATAAAAGTTTTAAAACTGTAGTTAGTCTATCTATTATTGTCAGGGACTAATATACAATAAAAGTTTGCTTTAAATATGCGATAATAGACTTATTAAAATGTCACAGTGGTTATTCTAGTAAAATATGACGGAGATGTTGAGAATGGTAACTAGGACGATTCGACTGGTTACTGTTTCCTTTTTCATGTGTTTGTTTGTTGTTTTTTTTTTCATGTTATTGATAGTCGAACTCATTGTATATTGAGAACCACCAGATAGTTGGATTCATTCAGTTTATAATAAGTGTACTAGGATGACGCATAACAGTAAAAATACGAAAAAAATCACATAAAAAGTACTAAAAAATGCCACCGTTTCTGCTACAGATAAACACATCACAAGTGAAATTTCTAGAGTTGAAAAGGTTGATGTCCTCTAAACTAAAGGTAGAACAACTAGTATGTCGCTGATTCAAGCAAAAGGAATCACAGCTTATTGGTGGAAAGTTCAGATGATGAAAGTGGACTTGTATAGACTATAGTACTTGTAAAAATTTTATTTTATGAATGATAATATGTGGCTACTTAGTTTGAATTTTGTTCTGATTTACAAATCATGATGATGTCATGACTCCTACAAGAGGATTGAAGTTTATGTAGAGATTGTATTGTGGATGATTTTTTAGGACATAAATTTAGGTGGATGATTTTAAAGACATAAATTTAATTATTATATGAGATTATTTATTTAGAATATGAGTATGTAGTCCTTGCACCAGAGCAAATTAATCAGGCACTGCTCTGTTTCAAGGGATGTAATCATTTTATGTAACTATGTGCAGTAAAAATTTCCTAAAATTCCCCCTACAAGGGAAAACGACGTGAAAATGTACAGGTACTGTTCCCCCAAACAACAGTAAGTAAATTACACCATTTAGGTTGTAAAAAGGTAATAATAAGAAATATAAGGAATAATAAGGAAGACAAGTAAATAATAATTACCTCAAGGCAAACAAGGTATTTCCCTTAGAACAATTTATATTTCATATCACAAACCATTCAAGGTATGATATCAAGGTACTGAATGTGCTGAAAATATAACTACTGATTACAGCTATTCATTTTCAAGCCTAATTACAATGGATCAAAGATGTTTCTGGAAATTGTCGTACCATATGCGACTATCTCATCTGTATTCTCAACATGAGGAGTTCGGAGTAAAACTTATACAGTGTGAAAATTGCTTAAGATCTGATCAGGTTTTCTGTCATCCATCATGGTGTAAATATAGTACCCGAGTTATAGGGTGAACGTCTAACCTCATAAATATTCATAGACAAATTTACGGCTTGATGAATATGAAGTTACCAAACTTTAAACATATGTGAAGCAATGGATTTTTCTTTGCTGCGCTGAATGTATACTAGCATTTGAGCTACAATGTTGTATGAGCAAACAGAGGAGATCTTGATGCTACTTACTCAACTGTGTCTCCTCTCTTACAGTGGTTTCATTTATAAGTTTAAAACAGTGGTAATTTTGAAAAACAACAGATTTGGCCTGGGGTCAAAGTGGATTTTGGGCATTCAAAATTTCAAGTATTGCTTAAAAATATTTTTTATGTGATTTCAACCAATAACAATTGGCAGTAAGTTATCAATGAAAACTCTTGTGTTAGCAAATGCATCAAATTGAGTCTATGTGTGGGTAAAGGATTAAAATACAATTGTGAAATGTTCCTCGTGTTTCAGAACCACGACTGGACAGAGAGTGCGGATGAGCTGGAACACAAGAACATTTACTTCTCCCCGGACCAGGGGAATGTTGTGTTTGCGTGTGCTTACGACAGCTGGGGCTTTACGTGAGTCTTACTTATTATGTCAGTGCTATCTTTAAGGCATCTGTTTTGTTTTTTTAGGTGATATACTGCAGTTTGTTCATTGTCAGTGGACAGTCAGAGGCAGTTGTTGCTTGTGTTAAAAATGTTAGTGACATGTTAATGATATTGCTAATGCTATGTCGCTAGATGTCTTATTACTTTGAATTTATCGTATGGATAAGGGTAGTGGCTTTGTTAGTGTCTGCTATCTAGTCTTATTATTGTGCTAAATACAGAAATGTTTGGAGTTTACTTCTGAGCTCTGCAAATCATATTTTTAGCTCACATGAGCACAACGTGCTCAAGGTGAGCTTTTCTGATCGCCTTTTGTCCGGCGTCCGTCGTCCGTGCGTCCGTCCGTCCGTGCGTCCGGCGTCAACAATTGCTTCAAACAACATCTCCTCCTAAACGGCTTGGCCAATTTGAAAAATATTTTGCAGGAATGTTCCTTGGATGAAGCTCTACTAAAGTTGTATAAATGGTTCTGGTCCATCGCATAATTAGGTCACAGGAGCTAAAAATAGATTTTAAAAATGAAAATTTAAAAAATCTTCTTCTCTGAAACCACAAGGCCTAGCCTTTTGATTTTTGGTATGTAGCATGATCTTATGACTGTCTACCAGGATTGTACAAATTATGACCCTGGGGTCAAAATTGGCCCCGCCCCAGGGGTCACTTGATTTCACATAGGCTAAGATAGGAAAAACTTGAAAAAATCTTCTTCTACGAAACCACAAGGCCTAGCCTTTTGATTTTTGGTATGTAGCATCATCTTATGGGCCACTACCAAGATTGTACAAATCATAGCCCTATGGTGATAAATGACCCCGCACCAGGGGTCACTTGTTTTACATAGAGTTATATAGAAAAATCTTAAAAAATCTTCTTCTATGAATCCATAAGGCCTAGAGCTTAGATATTTGGTATGTAGCATCATCTTATGGGCCACTACCAAGATTGTACAAATCATAGCCCTATGGTGATAAATGACCCCCCACCAGGGGTCACTTGTTTTACATAGAGTTATATAGGAAAATCTTAAAAAATCTTCTTCCATGAATGCATAAGGCCTAGAGCTTAGATATTTGGTATGAGCATCATCTTATGGGCCACTACCAAGATTGTACAAATCATAGCCCTATGGTGATAAATGACCCCCACCAGGGGTCACTTGTTTTACATAGAGTTATATAGGAAAATCTTAAATAATCTTCTTCTATGAATCCATAAGGCCTAGAGCTTAGATATTTGGTATGAAGCATCATCTTATGGGCCACTACCAAGATTGTACAAATCATAGCCCTATGGTGATAAATGACCCCCCACCAGGGGTCACTTGTTTTACACAGAGTTATATAGGAAAATCTTAAAAAATCTTCTTCTATGAATCCATAAGGCCTAGAGCTTAGATATTTAGTATGTAGCATCATCTTATGGGCCACTACCAAGATTGTACAAATCATAGCCCTATGGTGATAAATGACCCCCCACCAGGGGTCACTTGTTTTACATAGAGTTAAATAGGAAAATCTTAAAAAATCTTCTTCTATGAATCAATAAGGCCTAGAGCTAAGATTTTTGGTATGTAGTAGCATCTAATGGTTCATTACAAAGATTTTCAAAGTCTTGGCCCTACGGTGATAAATGACCCTGCGCCCAAGTCTTCTCTGAAACCATATGGCCCATTGCTTAGATATTTGGTGTGTAGTATTGTCAGGGGTAAAATGTTTTAGATTAAGTTATATCAGAATCTTTGTCTGTTTAAAAACCTTGACATCAGTTGAAGCAATGGTACTCAGGTGAGCGATTCAGGGCCATCATGGCCCTCTTGTTTTAGTTATTGACCTTTGTTAAATTTTATATTTATTTTTTGTCAGGAGCATTTTTTTAGCACTATAAGACATATAATCTTGAAACTTTATGGATGGATAGATCACATGGGGGAGAAGAGCAGTGCACAGAAAACTGTTACTGTACTCATAATATTTTCAGATATACTGCATTTTGTTCAATTGCATGCTTTTTAGCTCGACTATTCAAAGAATATGAGAGCTTTTATAGTCGCCCTGGCGTCGGCGTTAGCGTTGCAGCTTTTGGTTAAAGTTTTGCGTGCAGGTTACTATCAACCTTATATCTCAATAACCGTTTATGGTATTGACTTGAAAGTTTATAAATATGTTCAGGGGCATCAGACAACCAAGGTAGGTAACTCTTGACTGAATTTATAATGAATTATGGCCCCTTTTTAACTTTAATTTTGGTTAAAGTTTTGCATGCAATAGAAAATTTGGTTAAAGTTTTGCGTGCAAGCTACTATTTAGTTTGTATCTCAATAACCATTCATGGTATTGATTTGAAAGTTTATGAATATGTTTAGGGGCATCAGACAACCAAAGTAGATAACTCTTGGTGGAAATTATTACAAATTATGGCTCCTTTTTAACTTAGAAATTTTGGTTTAAGTTTTGCATGCAAGATACTTTCATGCTTATATCTCAGTATCCAGGCATTGGATTGATTTTAAATATCTTTAATATGTTAAGGGGTATCATACTTTCATGGTAGCTAACTCTTGATGGAATATGTTACAAATTATTGCCCCTTTTTAACTTTAATGCTAATATCTCAGTATCAAGCATGCGATTGATTTGAAACATCTTTCTTATGTTTACGGTATCATACTTTCATGATAGATAACTCTTGATAGAATATGTTACAAATTATGGCCCCTTGCTAACTTAAAAATTTTGGTTTAAGTTTTGCATGCAAGGTACTTTCATGCTAATATCTCAGTATCAAGCATGCGATTGATATGAAACATCTTTAATATGTTTAGGGGTATCATACTTTCATGGTAGATAACTCTTGATGGAATATGTTACAAATTATTGCCCCTTTTTAACTTAGAAATTTTGGTTAAAGTTTTGCATGCAAGGTACTTTCATGCTTATATCTTAGAGTCCAGGCATGGGATTGATTTGAAACATCTTTAATATGTTTAGGAGTATCATACTATAAAGGAAGGTAACACTTGATGGAATATATTAAAATTTATGACCCCCTTTTAACTTAGAATTTTGGTTAAATTTTAGCATTCAAGCTACTATTCAGCTTATATCTCAGAAATTGCTTGTGGAATTGACTAGAAAGTTAAGGAGTGTCTTCAGGGGCATCAGAAAACTAAGGAGGATAACTTTTGGACTGAATTTTGTACAAATTATGGCCCTTTTCTAACTTGGATTTTTGGTTAAAGTTTTGCATGCACGGTGTTATTGTGCTTATGTCACAGTAACTATGCATGGGATTGATTTTAGACAACATAAAAATATTAAGGGGTATCAGACTATCAATGTATATCATTTTTGACTATTATTATGTACAGGGTATGTGAAGGGCAAGAATTGAAATAGATTTCATTTGATTTACCAACAAGCATTTTGAATAGTCGAGCGTGCTGTCCTCTGACAGCTCTTGATTCTTTATGGCAGAATCAGGCATGGTGTTAAATTCAGATGAACAGTAGGCCTGATTGATTGATTTCAAAGTACCTGAAGGCAACACTGTGCATTACTTTGCCATATAGCACTCGAAACTTAACTCTTTCCATTCTGACAGGTTTACTAGACTGGAAACTTTTAAAAGTGAGACAAATGTGTCAGTTTATTATACCCCCACAAATGAAATTTGGGGGGGTATATAGGAGTCACCCTGTCGGTCGGTCGGTCCGTCGGTCGGTCCGGCGGTTGGTCTACAAATATTTGTCCGGAGCATTTCTCCAAAACTACTGTACCTATGTTGATGAAACTTCATAGGTAGATAGACCTTGATGAGAGGAAGTGCAGTGCATAAGAACCATAACTCTGCATGTATTTTGAAAGGAGTTATTGCCCTTTGTCATTTTTAATCTTTTGATTTTGTCTGGAGCATAACTCCAATACTAAAGTAGCTAGGTTGATGAAACTTCATATGTAGATTGATCTTGATGAGAGGAAGTGCAGTGCATAAGAAAACCACAATGTAAATTCTTAAAGACAGGTTTTTGCAAACAATAAATATGGATGTGAACCATAATTAGACTGCATTTTTATTCTCCTCAGCTACAGATCTTGGGGGCAAATTGTTTTCTTCTGTGTGTCTGTATGTGTGTCTCTCTGTCTATCTGTCTGTCTATCAAAACTTTTTAGCATTGTCCAAAACTTTTGAACCATTGCTCACACTAACTTTAAACCTTACCTACATGTAGTCTTTCACTCACGCACACTTTTGAAACTGTATTCCTACACATGACAGACTTCCGGTGTGGGTATTGATCACCTTTAGTGATAATATTTTTTTTTTGGTATGCTTATAAGCCCAAATCCTATGTGTGAACATTCGTTTTATGTGTCATGTGAATACATCCTGTGTCAAAGATGGGGGTGGGGGTATGAATCACCTTCAGTGATAGTTCTAGTTTTATTACACTTTATTTTAGGACTCAAGTGACGTCATATGATATACATTTTTCTTTTAACTGTGCATATATGGGAAAAGAATGCATGCTACAAGCTATCTATTTTTATATATCATATACTTTTGATTGTGTTAAAATCTTAAATACTCTCTGTGACAGTCTTAAAGATTGGTTATGGGAATACCTGCTTTTTCCATTTCATTTGTACATTTATTGTTGATACATCTTTCAATTTTAGGATTGGACAGTTTGCAGAGATATTTTCCAAGAAGCTTGGAATGAACAAGCAAGGCTTAATGAGAACGCTGTGGGGAGACTTCTACCTTAACACAAAGACTAAGCGTATTGTGAAAGGAGCTCAGGTAAAATTATAACTATATGTTACTAAACATTTATCCACACAGCTAAGTTGGTCATTCTTAACAAGGATCTCAATAAAAACCCAAGGGTGCCTGGATAGTGTTGTGGTAACATGCTTCGCTTTTCACCAATGCGTCCCGGGTTTGATTCCTGGTCATGTACATGAGAGGGTACAGTGGTCGCCTGTCCAGACACATGGTTTTTCTCAGGAGTCTCCTGTTTCCTCCACAATGATAACACATACCCTGCCATCAGGGCCATTGAGAGTGATTAATATAAATTGTGAAAACTTGTTTTGTAATCGATGTTAAATAAAGTTATGGAAAATCTATATGCCCCCCAACGCTATTGGTGGGGCACATCCTCATGAAACTTGGTCAAATTGTACATCATGATATAAACTATTTAATATTTATGCAATTTTATGGCTGTGACCTTTATTTCACAGTTGAATTAAAAAGGTGATACTGATTATTCTGCCTAAGACTTTCCTTTGATGTTAAGCTTTTTTTTCTATGAAGATGACTTTACATTATCATGAAACTTGATACAAATGTACAAGATATAATCTTCAAGATATAAACTTTTAAAAATACAAGCAAATATTTGGTATGCCAACGGGGCATCAGTGTCTCAGACACATTTCCTTGTTAAGTATGTGTCAAGTAGATATCTGTTAAAGGCCCATAATATTTCATAATGATTCAATTTTCATTAAAAAGTAAACATAAAATAACATAATGTGCATATATCTTTCTGTAAAATAACAGTTAAACACATTGAAAATAAATATTGATCAAATTACGCAATTTAGTATTTTGGATGGATGTCAAAATACTCTCATTGTTCACATTTTGCTTTGGCAAGTATTCCCGAAGACAGTCTGTAATCTGAGATAATTTGAAATTAAAAAAAAACGTAATTGAATCACTATTTGTTTATCTGCTACATCATTAATTGATGCACTCATGATTAGTTAATGGAGACATATGGAAAATTTATGAGGATATGCGGAATATGCAAATTAGTTATTGTTGTAAACAATTGAATGATCTTTAGTAAAAGTTTCTTTTATGCATTGTAGTGGTGGAGTTGTCAACAAGTATGTACAGACTACATCTTGTAACAAATCTGTTGCACACACTTTGCTTTTCTGTCCAAAGAATATACACAGCTTTTGGAAGCATAATAGGCCTTTAATTGAATTATGATTGTTATTATCAAATGTTATCATTTTTATTATCAAAATACAGTATGTTGAAATCTTTATGCTTAATCGAGCATCTTTGTATTTTAATGTTGCTCAACACCATTAGAAAGTATAATGTTATTTGATGATAATGCAAAATTTAATTTTCCTCATAATTGAACTATATAGAATATACATATATTTTTTTATCAATATCTACTGTCCCTCGTGTTCAGTCCAAAGGGAAGAAGCCGCTGTTTGTCCAGTTTATCCTGGAGAACGTCTGGTCAGTGTACGAGGCTGTGATGGTGCGGCGGGATAAAGAAACGATCGAGAAGATTGTCTCATCCCTAAATCTGAAGATCCTCCCACGTGACGTGCGTAGTAACGACCCCCGGGTCCATCTACAGGCCATCCTGGGGCAGTGGCTGCCTGTCTCCAAAGCTGTGCTGAGTATGTACACCTGTATAGGAGTTTCTCTGTGTGTCTGCTATGTAATATTGTGGGTAGTGGCACTAGGTTGTAAATCTAATGGTCATGGGTTCAAGACCGACATAATTATGCATCACTGGTTATTAAAATCTTTTGTTCATGAACTAAAGGATGTTTGTGTGTGATTTATTTTAAACTTTAATGTTAATTTAATATTATAACTTAATGTGAGTATGAATATTTAAAACTGTGATTTGTTTGTTTACATTTGTACAGATATTAGTATTTTATTCAGAAAGCAATATATTCATATGTAATGATCATATTATATTTTACTGCCCATTGTGACAAATATGTTCTTGTTTCATTGTTCAATGTAGCCGTGGTAACAGAGAAACTGCCTTCACCTTTGAATATCATAGAGGAAAAGGTAGAGAAACTGATGTGTAATCGTGCTCGAAGGTTTGATTCCATGCCTAAGGAGACACAACAGCTCAAGCAGGGTTTGTTTATTCTTGGGAAATCATCTTAAGCTTTACTTTATATAGACTAATTTTGATTTATTGGCAAACAGATCAGACAGCTTCTTTCAGCACTGTTTGCACATACAGTATTGAAGCTCAGATTCTGTATGGTCTGCATTGGCAATGTAAAATGCTTTGTTTTATATACCATTTAAGATCAGTTAATAATTACACAGTTGAACCTGTATTACCAGACAACTGTATTAAGTGGTAAGCCTGCATTTAGCAGCCAGTTTTAACCCTTTCCCTCATATATACTCATTTTGACGCCCTCAATAGGTATCACATAAAGCCTGATCTGCAGAAAACCACAGTTAAACCTTACCAAATTTAATTACAAAATACTCATTTTCAGACCACTGAGGAGCAGCGAACAGTAAAACCTGATCAGCCTGCGAGTTACTCGCAGGCTGATCTGGTTTTATGCTGTTCGCATAGGTCTTTTCATGGTGTCCTCTATGAGGGAAAGGGTTAATATTACCAAACTAGCATTTCGTTACATGATTATCCTTCATTTAACAACCACCTCTATTAAGAGATCTCTTTTTCTTGTTCCCTTGACTGACTGCTTAAGACAGGTTTTATTGTTCATCAGGTCATAAATAAGTAAATGAATATTCATGAGGTAAAGGGTTAGGTTGTTATTTTGCCTCAGCCCTGATTTTGTGTGACAGAGAGAGAAACATTTGTGAAAGATAACCTGAGTAGTTCACTCTGGCTAGAATGAGAGGATAACATTTGATATTTCACTTTATTTTACATTAATAGCTACTTTATTTTGTATTTTTAAGAAATTTGATCTTCAACTTACCCAGAATGAATAGCTTTAATTATGCAAAAATTTGATGGTTACATCTTGTTTTTGAGTATTCAGAAAATTAAATTATTTAAAGTTAGTGCCAAAATGATCATTTAGAAAAAAATTAATTTTAAGCATTATAATCATTACTATTCTGTGTTTTTTATAGCTTTTTAGAATGCAATTCCTCTGATGACGTACCTGTCATAGTCTTTGTCTCCAAGATGTTTCCAGTGGAAAAGTCTGCCTTACCACAAAATAAACAAAAGTGGGTAAAGTTTCGGTGTCTTTTTTCAGATAAGTACTGATTCCATTTACTAAAAATCTTAGAACTTAAAGAATTGTGCTAATAAAACACCTAAATGTCTCATTTCTTAAAAAGAAACATTGATAGAAACTGTAAGGTAAAAACCAGGTCAAACTAGTCATAAAACCTTTTCCTGAAAAGGGCAGCATGACAAATTTTAATAGGTTTATTAGGTAAAGACTTTAAGGTTCTGATTTGATTATCTCCCTTGTATTGTTGAATCCTGATACAATTATCTCCCTTGTTGTTTGTTCTGATATGATTATCTCCTTTGTTAAATTGTTGAGCAGGCCACTGACAGATGAAGAGCTTCAGAAGAGGCGGGAAGCTGCCAGACTTCGTCATGCAGCCAAGATGGCTGCGGCTGGTAACTCCGGCAACGCAATTTACTACCGATGGTAAGCACTAGAATGGAATAAATTTTCTTCTAAAAAATATGCATGTTCCTTACGAGATAGTCAAAAGAAGCATGAACCTTGATGTAGAAGGAGGTGATACAGACAATGATTTTGATGATGATGCAGTCACTTTTCTTTGCTGTCATTAAATTGATTCTCCTTGTCTCTGTACATATGTCCATATCTCATACCATGAATGATTGGAAATAACAAATGTTTATCGCTAAACTTCCTGTAAAAATTATTTATGTTCTTCATTAAAAAAAAGCAATACTGATAGTTCTTTTTCACAGTCAAGTTTTATAGAATTTCATTTACTAAGATTTGATTTCCTCCATTCTATGAGAAGTCATAGAAATATTTATCTAATTTAATTCCATTAATTTTTTTCTCAGATGGTGTTGCTATGGCAACAGGAGAAAGTGATTCGCAAAAAAAACAGCAGACAGACACAGATCAGCAAGTGTTTGTAGCATTTGCACGTGTCTACAGTGGTACAGTTAGGACGGGACAGAAGCTGTATGTCCTGGGACCTAAACATGACCCGGCCATTGCTCTACAGAAGGTAGGTTTGCCATTTAGTTATCATAACCCCATGCAAACAGAGCCTTGTCTAAGTGGATACATAAACATTATTTTACTGTAACTTTTTTGTGTTTTTTTTTTTTGTTCAAAATATTTGGAGAATAAAGGAGGCATTCCCCCCCTTGCCTGTAATATATAATTTTCCCCCCATTTTTTCATTTTCTCCCCTCTACCATATTGTGTGCATGGTCTAACTGTTGCAGTGTCATTTTCAAATGTTATACTCTTAAGAAAACTGTTCAAACGTTATATTATATTGATCTCATTATTCATTTAAATAAAACATCAATAAATAAGAGTAAAATACAATAAACACCTACATTAAACATAGTAGAAAAATTCCCCTCTTAGCTTGTTCATGCATTTTTTCCCCCCTCATACTCTGCTATTTTACTGTTTTCAATTTCTTTACGAGAAGTTTTTCATGACAAAGTATAGATGGCATAAAAAAAACACTTACAAACTCTATGTGATCATGTAGTCTTTGTTATACACTACTATCTTCCTTTACATTATTATTCTTTCCTAGATTGCTGAGGGTTCCCACATTGATAGCAGCGCTACACTGAGTGACCTAGTAGGGGATGATCACATGACTGTTGTTACGGTGACAGACTTATACATGTTCATGGGTCGGGAATTAGAAAAGCTTGAATGTGTACCAGCCGGAAACGTACTTGGTATGTACCATATTGCTTACATGCATAACATATAACTCAAATTTTAATTGTCATCTGTCAAAAATAGAGCAAACACTTTTTAACCCTTTCCCTCATATAGACTCATTTTGACGCACTCAATAGGTACCACATAAAGCCTGATCTGCAGAAAACCACAGTTGTTAAACCTTACCAAATTTAATTATAAAGTCCTCATTTCAAGACCACTGAGGAGCAGCGAACAGCATAAGACCTGATCAGCCTGCGAGTTACTCGCAGGCTGATCTGGTTTTTAGCTCACCTGAGCATAGCTCAGGGTGAGCTTTTGGGATACTTGATTGTCCGTCGTCCGTCGTCCGTCAACAATTTGATGTTTACACACTAGAGGCCACAATTTTGATCCAATCTTCCTCAAACTTGGTCAGAATGTTTGTCTTGATGATATCTTGAACCCTTTCGAAAATGGGTCAGGTTGGATCAAAAAGTAGGTCAGTAGGCCAAATCTTAGAAAAATCTTGTTTACACACTAGAGGCCACAATTTTGATCCAATCTTCCTCAAACTTGGTCAGAATGTTTGTCTTGATGATATCTTGAACCCTTTCGAAAATGGGTCAGGTTGGATCAAAAAGTAGGTCAGTAGGTCAAATCTTAGAAAAATCTTGTTTACACACTAGAGGCCACAATTTTGATCCAATCTTCCTCAAACTTGGTCAGAATGTTTGTCATGATGATATCTTTTGTGGATGGGGTCAGAAAATTCCTGAACATTGTTTCACCTCATCATCATAATTCTAAAGCAATCTGTTTTGTACAGGCAATGAATGATACTTTTCTCAGGTGAGCGATCTAGGGCCATCTTGGCCCTCTTGTATGTTGTTCGCATAGGTCTTTGCATGGTTTCCTCTATGAGGGAAAGGGTTAATGTAATCTGCAGCAACCTCAAGCCTAGCCAAAAATTGTTCAAGATGGTGTGGGCAAGTTATGTTTTGTTGTCAAGTTTGAAAAACAGGTTTAGGAATAATAGGTAGATAGCTTAAAGATTGATTTGATTTTGATTGTAGTTATTCAACATATTTGACAATTATTTTTTTATCAAGTAATTACTCTTCCTGGACTGAAACTCCTTAAAACCTGTACAATACTTGACTTTCTTAGTATGTGATGAAAACTACTTGAAAATACATATTAGAAAAAGCCTGTTTGAAAGGTTAAGAAGAAATATTTTTTTAAACATACAGTATATTTAAATAATAGATCTGTTAGATGCTTGCTTTTCCCTGCAGAATCAACACCTATTTAGTTGTATGGTATACTTGAACTCATGAAGTCTCCCAAACAAAGTTTGGAGAGTTACTGTTTTTACCGCTGGCAACTTTGCACAGGCCATATCTTGGAGGCTGCTCGACCTATCTTTACTAAACTTAAAGACACTTATAGTCCTCAATGAGTAGTGGTTCCTCCCTGATTTTTGTAAATGGGGGCCCTTGGTGGGCAGGCCCCACCCCTTCAAAGATGGATTTTTGCATAAAAAAATGTATTTTGGTTAAATATTTAAAATTTCCAGTCCTGAATCATATGTTTTTTTGTTCCTCATAATGAGAAGAATTGAATAGTACTACTTTGGTGTCACCAAGGGGTCAGGCCCCAACCCCTCAATTTTACTTAAGACCTTATATCTCAAAATATGTTCAGAACCCCAACCCATAAATCATATATATATTTGTTCCTCATGATGAAACAGATTGAATGGTACTTCTATAGTGTCCCTCGTGGATCACA
Source organism: Solen grandis (assembly GCA_021229015.1). Taxonomy (NCBI): domain Eukaryota; kingdom Metazoa; phylum Mollusca; class Bivalvia; order Adapedonta; family Solenidae; genus Solen; species Solen grandis. The sequence continues at coordinate 6,405,272 of CM037778.1, forward strand.
AAGGGGTCTGGCCCTACCCCTTAAGTTTTACTTCTGACCTTTATTTCAAAAACCATTGAGATCCCCATCCATAAACCATATATATTCTTGTTCCTCATGATCAAATGGATTGAATTGTACTTTTTTGATGTTCACATTGGTCACAAAGAGGTCAGGCCCCACTTCGTTTGGGAGACTTAGTAACAATTCACTGTTACAATTATAACTTGTTTTATAACAAATTGAATCTAAGCCTATCTACAAGTTTAAAGGGAGATGTAGCCTTTAAAGGGTCTCTGCCTGTTGACAGGTATCGGAGGTCTTGAAGATCACATCCTGAAGTCTGGTACCCTGTCCAGCGCCGTGGCTTGCCCTGCCTTCACTGACCTCTACTTTGATGCCTTCCCCATCCTGCGAGTGGCCCTGGAACCTCCTCAGGCAGGTAGGTACCCTGTGTAACATGTTTTTTTTTAAATACCAAAATTTCATAAAAAATGGTACTGGTATAGCTCCCTTGCTTGGAGCTGGTATCAGGATAATGTGACTGGGTCTGGTATCATGCCACATGTCTACAGTGTGATACTTCAGTGTGGCAGCAGTATACCTGTCTCAAGTAGACATCGTCTCCAAATGACTGAAAATCTGTCAGATGGATGTTGTCTATTAAATATTTGATGTTGAATTCATGTTAAATCTTAGGTTGATTTTGGCTCAAAAACTGGCTGGAAGATCCAAATTTGTACCATTTGTCTTATGCCATGGCTCATAAAGATTGCCTGTGTGAGCTCTGACACTTTGCAACAATCTCTGGTTATGTCACCTAAAGAAAAAACATCATGTAAATATTTATTTTGCTTTGATAGACTCTGCTATATTTGGAGCTGACAGTAAGTTGACTCAAAATAATTGAAATTTATCCATAATCCTATCAAACAATGTATTTAAAAGGGTATGGTTTTTCTGGTTGTTTGTACAACTATACTCTATGCAGAAAGGGGGCTATACATAGGAAATGTTCTTCACTCACATTACACAAATGTGGGATGCTGGGGGTAATGATCACCTGTAGTGATAGTTCTAGTTTTATCTGCTAGTCCTTGAGTCTTTATTCGTGCCTTCTTCAATAAATCAAGTGCAGCTGATGGTTGTTTGGTGAGACTTGGCAAGACATTTTATATCATTATAGCTTTGGTTTGTATTTAGGGTTTCAAGAGTGAAGTTTAATCCTTTACATCATAGGCGCATTTAGACGCATTAGCAATCATAGCAGACCCAGATGAATAAAAAACATGAGATAAAGGTCAGTGATATTAGAAGCTGAAGCCCCATTAGTTCTGACTTCATTTTGGATATCCCCACGCCTACCCACAAATGATGGATATTTATAGCCCTACATGGTCTTGTGACTGAATCACAGTTTTCTCCCCTGCCAGGTGAGATGGGCCAGCTGGTTAGAGGACTGAGGCTTCTGAACCAGGCCGACCCCTGTGTCCAGGTCCTGGTGCAGGAGACGGGTGAGCATGTGATCATCACTGCTGGTGAGGTCCACCTCCGTCGTTGTCTAGACGATCTCGAACAGAGGTACTGTAACAGTTCCACATGAAATTACTGTAAATTCAAAATAATTATTTACAATGAATTTGTTGATATTAAATTTCATCGATTATGTACTATAAAAGAAACTTAAATGGTTACATATATTGGTGGATTCATGTTCTAGAAAAATTACGGTTTTTAACTATTTTCATGGTGTAAAAGAACTCTACAAAATCAGCAAAAATAATGCTCCAAGAAATTTAATGACTTAAATATAGAAATTTTCAGATTTAAGCATGATTACTTGTCATGAAGATTGCTTTGACATTGTCATTATGTCAATGGTGAGATTTGTGCGTGCTTTTGCAGGTGTCTGCATTTTATACTTGTTTCAGCTTCAGAGATAAGATATATTTGCTATTAACAATGTAACTTATTATGTCTCTCCCCCCACCCCCTATTTATATGGGGAGACATATTGTTTTTGTTAGAGTTGTCTGTCTGTCCATCACACTTTATGTCCGAGCATAATCAAAAGAATATCAAAGCTATTAACTTGAAACCGTAACTATGCACATCATATTTTTGGAGTAACTGCCTTTGTTAAATTTCATAATTATATTTTGTCGAGAGCATTACTCATGCACTATGAGACATATAACATTGAAACTTCATTGGTGGATAAACCTCACAAATGAGAATTGCAGTGCACAAAAACCTTAATTCTGCAAATCATATTACCAATTACCGCAAACATCTGCTAACGTTTTGTAGCCACAAAGGGTTTGTCGTCAGAATTATTCTTTTACATGTGAAAAAATAATGATATATTCATATTTTCAAGTCACTTTTTGCAAAAATGACCTAATGATATTGGTAGATTTTTTTTCAAAGCAAATAAAGCATATGTCACTGTGCCTCAGTGTATATGTGTGTGTGAGGGGATGGGGTGGGGGGGAGACATCAGTTTTCTACAAAACAAATCTCTAGTTACACCTCTGCTTTACTTTGTAAAGTGGTAGTAATACTGGAATCATACAATATCAGACCAGCCCTGCATTCAGTTAACCATAACGCTCGCAAATATAAGGGAGTTGGTTCCCGGCATACATTCTATACGCTTCGATACAGCAGGGATACAGATGCTAATATTTACTTTTAACAGCTACTGAACACAGGGCAGGTCTTAATTGAAGCTAGATCAGTTCTTCTGTTCAAAGAATGTAGCTTGGAATTGCTATTAATAGTAGATAATTTTATATGGACAGATAGATTTCACCATATACTGTACAAATAATGGCAGTATAATCATGACATACAGTCAACAAATACAGTACACACATATATAGTGTGCATTTCTTTGACTTCTATTTCGATTTTGGAAAAAGGGTGCACATTTTAAGACTTACTCAGTATCGGCTATGATAAACATCAAGTAACAATACAATTGCATGAAGATAAAAGAGGTGTGAATAAACTGTTCTTTGAAATATAGAGTTAACCTGAAGTTTCCTGAATTAAATTTTCAGGTACGCAAAAATAAAAGTTATTGCCTCCTCACCAATTGTGCCATTCCGAGAAACCATCGTACTCCCCCCAACAGTGGACATGGTGAATGAGACCATCCAAGAACAGAACATGGTCATCAGAACGACAGAATGAAAGAATTTGATGATGACGAGGAAGTATTAGAAGAAGGGGTGGTGAGGATTTTCACTCCAAAGAAGGGTTGCATGATGCAAGTGAGGACTGTTCCACTCCCGCCAGATGTTGTGGATTTTCTGGATAGTAATCAGTTCCTTATCAAAACCTTGGACTTGTACATATCTTCAAAAGTTCTTGGGAAAAGTAAATCAAACATTCAGGAAGGTTCAAAGCTTAAACAGTCCACAAAGGAAGAAATACTTGAATTCAAAAATAAACTGGAAGAGCTTTTTGCTCAGAGTGGGAAAAAATGGAAAGACATTGTAGATAAAATATGGGCGTTTGGACCAAAACGTATCGGACCAAATTTATTGGTTAATCATGTGGAGGGATACAATAGGGTTTCCTTATGGGAATGTCTACTGAAGAAAAGTGACGACAAGGTGAGTATACGAGACTATGACTATAGTGTTGTTAGTGGATTTCAGCTGGCGACGTTAGTGGGACCGTTGTGTGATGAGCCGGTTAGAGGGGTTTGTTATATAGTGGAGAAATGGGATGTAGATTTGAACAAGGTTAACTTAAAAATACAGGGAGGTGGTGTGAAGTCAGCACAGGAAGAGACAGTGAAAGTTGTAAGAGATGAAGATGAGTGTTCCAAAGACATTGAGCTTAAACTGTCTAACCTCACTGTTGAATCGAAAGGAATGGAAGATGCTGAAGCAAAGGAAAGTGATGTGTCTCATGAAGTGTTGGATGTTATTTCAAGAAGTGAAGATAGACGCTCACGTCAACGGAAAATATCTGTAAAATTTGGCATTGAAGACAGCGACGACAATAATGATGATAACGGATCTGTGTCGTCTGGGAGGAGGGGGGATGTTCAAGGTCACACGTCAGGGCAGTTGATCTCAATCATGAAGGAGGCTTGCAAGAAGTCGTTCCAGACCCAGCCCCAGCGTCTAATGGTGGCCATGTACAAGTGTACCATACAGGCAACAGCGGAGGTGCTAGGTGGGTTGTGTGGTTGTATCTACACTTTGAGATCTGTTTTGTACATCTGTGCATGTATTGTTTATTGTAGTACCATGATAGATTGAAGGCTTGGTTTAATTATTTTCTTTATGGATTAACTTTTTGTATACAACATCTCTTATGCATGCATTGAGGAATAAAGGAGAGACTAGAAACCGTATGTTCGGGTCACAGAGATATGTGTTTTGATATTACTAATTTAATTAATTAGTCCCCTACCGGTGTTCACACCGGAGGGGACTATAGGTTTGCCCTCCGTCTGTCTGTCCGCTCAAATCTGGATCCCGCGATAACTTAATAACTAAGCAAGCTAACTTGATGAAACTTGGTTTATGACTAGATGCCAATGTGTAGATTATGCATGTCGTTTTATTTTTGTTCTTCGATTAAAATTGTGGTTGCTATGGTAATGGAAATAGTGAAAATATGGCAAAAAATGGGATCCCACGATAACTAAGCAAGCTAACTTGATGAAACTTGGTATATGACTAGATGGCAATGTGTAGATTATGCACGTCATTTTATTTTTGTTCTTCGACTAAAATTGTGGTTGCTAAAGTAACGGAAATAGTGAAAATATGGCAAAAAATGGGATCCCGCGATAACTAAGCAAAATGGGATTGATTACCATATTGAGTCAAGGTGGAGCCGGTAGGGGACTTTATGTGTTGCATACAACACCAGTTACTTGTTGAAATTGCTCTGTAATTTTAATGAGCAATATTTCTCATTTTTAAAAAAACAAGGCAGCTACTTGAATGACATCATATTGGTGCTAAAAATCATGCAAACTTAATTTAATCATATTTTATTGCAATCATACATACATACAAACAATGTTTACATGAAATTAAAGATTTGAATAATAAAACCCTATGTAGATGAAAAGATCATATTTATATTGAATTGCAAAAGGATCAGGCCACAAATTATAACAACATTAGCAGTCAGCCCTCTATTAAATTATTCATAAAAGGTCTTGAAAAACAAAATAATTCTACAACTAATTTTGTTTCTTTTTATTTCTTTTAGTTTTTAAAGAGTTTAACCCTTTCCCTCATATAGACTTATTTTGACGCACTCAATAGGTACCACATAAAGCCTGATCTGCAGAAAACCACAGTTAAACCTTTCCAAATTTAATTACAAAATCCTCATTTCCAGACCACTGAGGAGCAGCGTACAGCATAAAACCTGATCAGCCTGCGAGTTACTCTCAGGCTGATCTGGTTTTATGCTGTTCACATCTATAGGTATTTTCATGGTGTCCTCTATGAGGGAAAGGGTTAATTATTGAAATGAGAGAGATTAATCAAGATTAGATTCCTGCTTTTAAAGGAACTTTACCAATTTTTGTAGTGAATACTAAAAATTGTATCCCACTCATAGGGACTATTTTGCATTTATGGCTTGGTCAGTTGCTCACAGAAAATATCACAAAGTCATGTATCTTCCATAAACCAGGTCAATCAATGATTATATATCTTATTGTAGCTACTGGATTATCAGATCATTCAATTTGAACTTATTTTGCTAGTTTGACTAGTTTGAGATTTCCTTTGATCCACTCAAATGACAGGTTTTATTAATATTAATTGTGACCTGCAGGGAAGCTGTATGGAGTTATAGGGAAGAGAAATGGTCGGATACTGGGAGAGGATATGCGGGAAGGTTCCCAGATGTTCAACATTGAGGCCACCATCCCAGTGGTGGAGAGTTTCGGGTTCTCTGAGGACATCCGGAAGAAGACTAGCGGCCTGGCTAGTCCACAGCTAGTCTTTAGTCACTGGGAGGTAGGTCTGCAGTAATGACAGTCATTGTTTGAGTCTGGTGAATTTATTTTTCATTGACACTGAACTTTACTAAAAGCATTTCTTTGGTAACTATACTCATAGACTCATGTTCTTGAATTTGTGAGATCTACTGATGGTAAGGTTTTTGTAGTATCATGATATCAATGATTACAGTTTTCCATCTTAAAAAGGTAGCTTGTCAGGTTTTGTGCTTGAAAGATGTCATTTAAACATTACTGTTTCAACAGTGGTCTAACAACCATTTTTATGCACAGCATATGTCTTTCTCAAAATTTTTGATGGTATTGGACTAGTACTTAGCTCCTGGGAAGATTAATATATGTTCTTGCCTTTATGTGTAAAATCTTAAGTCTTGTCAGGTTTTCTTCTGATCACTTATATGTAGTTCTAGAAATAGCTCTTAAGTCAGGGTGCCCACTGAGTTTTGAAACTAGGGGTAAAATTGCTGCTTTTCCTTTGCAATCCTTCATATAGAAAGTCCTTATAATTTAGAGGTGCATGGCCAATTTTGGGGTAAAATAAATCCTCTGCAGGGGGTAAATGGGCATGCTGTCAAGTGGCAAAGATATTTCTGTTTTGAGGTTGTGGACGTAGATCCATTCTGGGTGCCAACGACGGAGGAGGAAATCATGCACTATGGGGACAAAGCCGACTCGGAGAATCGTGCCCGTGTCTACATGAATAACGTCCGGCAAAGGAAGGGTCTCAAAGTTGACAAGAAAATTGTTGAACATGCAGAAAAACAGAGAACTCTTACGAAAAATAAATAAATCCATGGAGAAGCATGTAGGAGATGTAAGAAAGGTTTGAAAAATAAAAAAAAATCCTTTAAATATAAATTGTAACGAGAAACAACATCAAAGGATAAACCCAAAAGTTTGTAAACCAGTTTACTCAACGATTGGTAGCTTCAGGGTTCAATACAGTGTTAAATGTTATTTTTGTCCTGAATGCAGGAAAATTTCCACTGAAAGAAATAACAATTATATATGTCTTATTTATCACATTGAATTCCATGCACACCTGTTTTCTTTAAGATGACAATGTGATGGTGCGATGTAAATGTCAACTGAGGGTTGGTTTTTTTTTTTCAAAGTCTGAAATGAAGTTGGATAGAAACTGATTTCCTTTCAAAAATAGCAATTATTTATTAGCTCGACTATTCGAAGAATATAAGAGCTATTGTAGTCGCCCTGGCGTCGGCGTTGGCAATGCAGCTTTTGGTTAAAGTTTTGCGTGCAAGTAACTATCAACCTTATATCTCAATAACCGTTTATGGTATTGACTTGAAAGTTTATAAATATGTTCAGGGGCATCAGACAACCAAGGTAGATAACTCTTGACTGAATTTAATATGAATTACTATCAACCTTATATCTCAATAACCGTTTATGGTATTGACTTGAAAGTTTATAAATATGTTCAGGGGCATCAGACAACCAAGGTAGATAACTCTTGACTGAATTTAATATGAATTATGGCCCCTTTTTAACTTAGAAATTTTGGTTAAAGTTTTGCGTGCAAGTAACTATCTACCTTATATCTCAATAACCGTTCATGGTATTGACTTGAAAGTTTATAAATATGTTCAGGGGATCAGACAACATTTTGGTTAAAGTTTTGCATGCAATAGAAAATTTGGTTAAAGTTTTGCGTGCAAGCTACCATCTAGTTTGTATCTCAATAACCATTCATGGTATTGACTTGAAAGTTTATGAATATGTTTAGGGGCATCAGACAACCAAAGTAGATAACTCTTGATGGAATATATTACAAATTATGGCCCCTTTTTTACTTAGAAATTTTGGTTAAAGTTTTGCATGCAAGATACTCTCATACTTATATCTCAGTATCCAGGCATGCGATTGATTTTAAACATCTTTAATATGTTTAGGGGTATCATACTTTCATGGTAGATAACTCTTGATAGAATATGTTACAAATTATGGCCCCCTTTTTTAACTTAAAAATTTTGGTTAAAGTTTTGCATGCAAGTTACTTTCATGCTAATATCTCAGTATCCAGGCAAAGGATTGAATTTAAACATCTTTAATATGTTTATGGGTATCATACTATCAAGGTAGATAACTCTTGATGGAATATGTTACAAATTATTGCCCTTTTTAACTTAGAAATTTTGGTTAAAGTTTTGCATGCCCCCTTTTAACTTAGAATTTTGGTTACATTTTGCATTCAAGCTACTATCCAGCTTATATCTCAGAAATTGCTTGTGGAATTGACTAGAAAGTTAAGGAGTGTCTTCAGGGGCATCAGAAAACTAAGGAGGATAACTTTTGGACTGAATTTTATACAAATTATGGCCCTTTTCTAACTTGAATTTTTAGTTAAAGTTTTGCATGCACTGTGTTATTATGCTTATGTCTCAGTAACTAGGCATGGGATTGATTTTAGACATAAAAATATTAAGGGGTATCAGACTATCAAGGTATATCATTTTTGACTTTTATTATGTACAGGGTATGTGAAGGGCAAGAACTGAAATAGATTTCATTTGATTTACCAACAAGCATTTTGAATAGTCGAGCGTGCTGTCCTCTGACAGCTCTTGTTTTTATTACCAGGAAGTCACAAAATAGCAATTGCATTGATTTGATTAAATAAAAAGTGAAATTACTTTTAAATTGGGAATTCTAACACATCTCGCATGGTTCTCTTTGTATAGAAAGAAGGAAAAAACTGTGTTTGAATTTGCAATAATATACAGGTCAGAGTGTGTGCTCACGTGGTGTGTATAAATTCTATTTTATCAATGAATCTATGTTGATGATGCAACTTTGTAGTACATGTAACAATGTCATTACAATAAAGTAAATGGCCGAAATACCACTTGTTGTTCATTTTGCAAGTTATGGAGCAAGTTACAGGTTAATTATGGGTTTCCTGTTCAGATGCAAATAGTGCTTCATCCATGTGATATAATCTACATCTGAACTCCTAACTGTGGTTAAATACACAACTAAATACAGGTAGAGGTTGATTATTTCTTAAGCAACATTGAAAATGCTATAAATGTTAATGATAAATGTGTTTTGTTTTACCCTATTATTAGAATAAATTATGATTTTATTACTTTTCATCTTTTTTTTTTAATGCAAATCCCTCCTAATTTTACCCCTTTTGTTTAGCTCACCTAAGCACATGTGCTCAGGATGAGCTATTAGTATTGTTGAATGTCCGTCGTCCACAATTAGTTTGTTTACACTCTAGCATCTTAAATTCTAAAGCAATCATCTTCAAACTTTATGACAATGTTTATGGCCATAATCTCTCGGCCAAGTTTAAGTTATGGCTGATATCGGCCAATTAGGTCTGGAGTTATGCCCCTTTCAAAATAAAAAAAATACTAGATTTCTCTTTGTTTATACTTCTGAAACGACCGTCTTCAAAATGACAGTGTTTATAGTCATAATGTCTTGGCCAAGTTTGATTATGGCTGATCTTGGCTAATTAGATCAGCTGTTATGCCCCTTTTAATATAAAAAAAATGCCAGATTTGACTTTGTTTGCACTTATGCATTTGCAGTTATTAAGCAATCATCTTATTCACAGTGATAATGGCAACAATATCTCAGTTGAGTTGGACTGTAGCTGATATTTGGCTGATAGGGATACTTTTTAGGCTCTTGAAATACAGATTTACCAGTCATCTTCATCTTAGTATATAATCGTTATCTACCTAATTCACCATATACAGTTGCATTTTATATATTAGTCTTTACTTTAGGAAGTCTTTTACAAAACTTTAAATGTATTCTTTCCATCTCTTTAGGTCTTGTAAACCCCTTATTTCTGATGCATAATTTAAGGTAGATTAAAAAAAAAAAAAAAAAAGCTGACAGAGTACTAAAGGTTTTGGGTAGAATTGTTCATCTATAAAGTGTTTTAATGGTTTAAACAATAAAATGCTCTTGATCTAGTGAAAAGTTACCTGTACAATTAAATGTAGTACTTAAATAGATAAATTCATTTACAACTTCAATGTATTGGCCATTGTATGTTTAGTAATCTGTTTGTTTTAATAGCATAAAAAGAGTTGTGTGATCAGTTGTATAGATGATTGTCTCATGACATTACCCACCTTTCCTGGAAAGCCTCTTGGATTCTTACCTTGAGGATATTCACTTCTATGTTTCCAGCTATTTTATGCATTATAGGTTGTAGTAAAATATTCTATGCACTGGTCAACTGCTCTCTTTTGCTGACCTTAATGTCATCACGGTTTCCTTGGTGACAGTGAGCTGATGTAAAATGTGCATGTAAGACAGCTGATTAAAAAGTTTGTTGAATTTTGTTACAAAAAAAATAACCGTAAATGCCATTATTATGAAATATATGTTAAGAACAGATCAATTAGTTCTAAATCATGAGAGAGAGAGTGATTGAATACTCTTTCGTCATTAGTGGAGGAGTTCAAGGTATCAAAGTACAGGCTTGTGATGTCTCTTAGGGTATCAGAAGGTCAGAGGAGCTCGAGTGGTGACAAGAACTGGACAGAAATGGTCTGCCAGTACAACAGTGTCTGCCAGTACAACAGTGTCTGCCAGTACAACAGTGAAGGATGCTGAAGGCATGCTGCAACTCTGAGACATTATCGCAAGCACCTGTATTGGACACCAGGGGCTTGGAACAGAACACATCCAGCAGTGGAGCAAATTTCAAGGGAATGAAAAGAGAGATATGGTCATCAGAGACGTTCGACAGGAGGAGATGCAGAAAATAAAGAGTATGGCCATTAAGGGGAGATGGGTGCATTGACCGAGTGGAATTTACAAGAATGTCATATTTCACGGTCAGGCCTATGGAGAATAGAACCATTGCAAATCTCCTTCCTGTTTAGGTCTGTGTATGACACTTAGCATTCTCCAACAAACTTGTATACGTGCTGGACTGTCACACCTTTGTGGAGCATGGGCTACCATGGGACATATCTTGTCAGTGTGCAAGACGGCCCTAATATACCAGGGAAAGTATCAGTTGTGCCATGACCAGGTACTGGTAGAAGGAGAGGAAGCACAAAACAGCCAGGAATGATGAAGGGTCATGGTGAAGACAGGGGAGATGGTACTAACATCACCTCCAAGCTCAGTTAGTCTTCTACATCAGGCAGCATCATGGGAGATGAGGGCAGATCTTGGACGGAAACTTGTCTTTCCTGATGTTGTACATACAAACTTAAGACCAGACATTGTGATGTGGTCAGAAGACTACTGTCAAACTGACGGTACCCTGGGAGAGTGGATGCCCATGAAAGCAAGAGAGCAATGTATTACAAGTTAGTGGAAGCATGCCATCAGAAGGGATGGAGTGCTTTGCTGTTTCTAGTTCGAGGCAGGAGCCAGTGGTTTCCTGGCCCAGTCAGCATGGAGACTGTTCCAGAAATGCAGCATTTAGGTGGTTAGCTCAGACTGCAGAACGAGTGCATCTTCTCGGCTATAGCCATCCTTAAGACCTGACAAAAGTGGGTAGTGAAATTTTCACTGCTAACACTGCCAACTAAAGGATTTAATGGAGAAGGGGCGAAATGGTTGTAGTCCACCAGATGAAACTATGTGGTCTCAAGGTTACAAATCATCATCATCATCATCATCATCATCATCATCATCATCATCATCATCAATTTAGTCCATACTGAATCAGCAGTGGGGACATAACTGCAGCAGTTACCTGTATTAAATGATTAATTACTAGTTTTGTGCTTGCCTGTATTTCTAACCCGCCATGTTGTGTGACATGGACATCAGAAGAATTTTGTTCATTCATAAAATGCGTGCATCAAGTTTTAAATGCCATGTTTGTGCTTTCCTTTCTTTTGTTTCAAATACAAAATGGCACAGTATCTGACATTTATCTGCACTAATGGAACCCAGATGTTTGTTATTGTTGATGTTTGCATTGCTACAAAATGTCAATATTTTAAAAGTACAAACATTTGAATTTATGGTTAGAGAAAATGCCACATGATGACATGTGCTGCTACTTGTCACTTTACTTTTTCTTGGACCAATACCTGTGGTTGAGTGGTCAGAACATTCACCTTAACCCTTCACCTCATGAATATTCATGTATTTATTCATGACTTGATGAATATCAATTTACTGAACATGATTATATTGTAATAGCTAACAGAGGAGACCCTGATGAGACAGCTCCAGGAAGGATATTCAAATAACTTTGCAGTGATGTTTACCTCATTGACATTAAGTGTTGCACACAACAGTTGGGTTTCTATCTCCAAGGTCAAGGTCAAAAGGGGAATTTGGTTCCAAGGTCAAGGTCACATCTAGAGATGGATGGATAGCTCAATCTTGGGCAGCTAGTCTTAACATGCATGAGTTTTAGTAGTCTCTATACCTTATCACAATGAAATGTGAATGCACATGACTCTTTCAAAACTCTCTGTAGCACAACTACATGTTCATTATATTACCCTGTGACAAAGCAAGGATGATAACAAGAAGTCTCAAGCTCCCAGAAAAAAATGGTTAAAAGTTTAAATTTGATTTATTCTCACATTATCTGCAATTTTGCTCAATAATGATCTGCCTTGAATAAGAAAATTAGTTTCTACCCTGTGCTTTTTTGGGGGATATGATTGGTTAGATACTGGTAATGAGACAGGATGATTTTCTCTAGAGAAATACAGTGATAAATACCTAACTATGTCTGAGACAGATTATCACGGATGGCTCTACAGTGTTTTCTTGAAGTAATTTTAAATTTGCTTATGGAAAGGAATTTATATGTTTATATTAACTTGTTTTCCAATTAATACACAAGTAATGTATTTTTTATACAGTATTGATGTATATTATATCTGCATTATGTGAATAAATAAAA
>CM037778.1:6418237-6468237 GCA_021229015.1 Solen grandis
TTTAAACCAAATTGGCTAAACTTCCACTAATGATGTACTGATAAATTCTTAATCACGTACATATCACAATTTCTGTTTTACAAAATATTTAATACATGATTTAGTTGACATGAATTATTACCCTAATGAAAAACATTAATTTTAACCCTTTGCCTCATATAGACTCATTTGACGCACTCAATAGGTATCACATAAAGCCTGATCTGAAGAAAACCACAGTTAAACCTTACCAAATTTAATTACAAAATACTCATTTCCAACCACTGGGGAGCAGCGAACAGCATAAAACCTGATCAGCCTACGAGTTACTCGCAGGCTGATCTGGTTTTATGCTGTTCGCATAGGTCTTATCATTGTGTCCTCCATGAGGGAAAGGGTTAATATTTAAGTATTACAAAGTGTTGAGGCATAAAAAAAATTTGTTTCCATTAACCTATTTCTTTGTAACTTTTTTCCTAGCATTTTGGTCATCATTTTTTTTATTACATCCACCAAAAAATAAGGAAATATTGGAAAAAGTTGAAATAAATAAGTTTTGCTGACCTACTGATCCATTTTTTTTTTAGATGTTAGTTGAAACATAGGGATCAATTTTCCAATGTCTGTTTGTCTATCAGTCCATCAAACTTTTCCCGTTATGCTTCAGCTGGTGATACACATGTTCCAGAGATCACTCTTGTTTTGCCTAAATAAGGTTGGAAAAATTGGAAGTTAGACTGCATTTACAGGCTTCAACAACTTAAGAATTAATGATTCAGCAGCTGAGAATTCTGAACAATCTCATAAAACTAGAGCTATCACTAAAAATGATTAATACCTACACATCCCTCCTTGTCTTCACATAATGTGACTAGATGCGACAAGCGTGATTCTTACATATTGCCCACATTTGATGAGGAGAAATATTAATAAACTGGTACATCAAGAGAAACATGTTCACTGCAGGAAACCTACATAATGAAATGTCTGTTTTAAACACTGTTAAAGCCTAGGCCTGTACCATTAGAGAGCTATTCAGTTAAGTGACCATACAAATATTTCTTCCCTTTTCTTCATATTGAAAAAAAAATGAAACTTCCTTGTTAAGATTCGTATTTTGTTATTAAGAAAGTTGTAAGTCTTGAGGTTCTCATATTGATGAACATCTTATTTGATGTCATAAGGTAACCCTTTTGTAGTTGCTAGTTCAGGGCTGTGGCTTAAAGGCTATCTGGGTGTATTGAAACAAGTCTTATCTAACCTTGTACTGATCCAGAGATAAAAAATTTCTAAACTCTTGAACACTCAGATGGCCATACTTAAAGCCTGTGTCTGTTCTTTGTGTTTTCACTGGAAAATCAATATGACATGTTCAAGAAACTTCTAAGTCCCACTGTTTAATTAAACACATTGAGTCATTGTAGAAAATAAGCACAACTGTTTTAGGAGAAACACTCTTTATAAAGATAAAATGGAGAAAGAAGCAAATTGTAAAGATTATAATCTTTAAATTTTGTAGCAATCTTAAATATGAGATTCTTACCTCCCTGCCAGAATTCAGGGGCTCAGTGATGTTATGTCAGCCACTTTACCCACTAAGCCATGGAGGCCCCAAGTAAAATTTTTGTAAATTACAAAAACATTTTGTCTTGAAAAACGGTGATGTAAGGAATTCAAGTCTATGAACCAAATTACCTTCCTTTAGAATAACATTCAGTTATTGTCATAAAACATTTAAATATAATTCAATTTTAAGTTTATGTTCAGTTGAAAGTTTGATCACATGAGATGACAATTTCATGCCATGAATTTTTTGTAGGATTTGCATTATCATCCTTTAAGTTGTAACCATCCACAAGGATTATGGGAGGAGATTCAAAAGCCAACTACACAATAGCATGATTAATTCATTTTATTAACAATATACATTAGTGGTAAAGCAAAAAAATAAAAGGGACAAATGTGATGAGTATGATTGATTGTATAATGGCGTATGACTATGTCCTCACTACCATGAACACAATAGGTGACAAATGATCAAGACCCCTCTCTGATTTCCGGGCGCCATTTTGTTTCCTGTACTCGCACACACAAAACAAAGTTAGGCCGGCCTCAATGAATGTCAAGACAAACCCAAACAAAGATATTATACAAACATTTCGTTAAACTGCATATTCACTACATTTCTGAACCTTGCACTGAAACATGCAGCCAAAATATTTCTCTAGCCAGGCATATATTAAATCCTTATGTACACATACAATAAGTGCAAAATGCGCAACAAATTCACATCAACATGTAAGTTCAGTTTTATCACTTGAGTCTTATAAACACCATATATCAACTATACAATATATTATCTTGATCCAAACACACTTCCGAGTCAGTGAACTCAACATGGAGACCTCTAAGTTACGAGCATAGATTCAAGTATACAATCTGTCCAATATGCATATCTTACATTAAACAATCAGAATAATCTACCATTTTATTGTGCATAAAGAAAATGACAGTCATTATTCATGCACACCAGGAATATGATAATGTGGCATATACACATACATACACACATGTCATGTAATAACATCTTAGGAGAATTTTCTTATTCACATACATGATAGTATAGACAAGAAACTCTGCCAATACTAGTCTTATAACAAACATTGTTTTATATTATAACTTTTATTTTTATTAGGATCATCTGCGAAATTTAGAAGTGTTATTCTACACTGTGAAGAAAGTCATGCCAAGTATTAAAAAGCAGTGGCCTTACAAAGTTGTGGGAGCTTGCGACTGCCTTTAGCGACATGGGCAGACCAAGATCAGCCTGCATATCTGTGCAGTCTGATCATGGTCCTGCACTGTTCATTAACAGTAAATTTTCAGCAAGAACTTCCATAAACAACTAGTCTAAAATGAAGAAAGGACAAGTCATTAAGAAATTTAGCATAGTTCAGGGTGAAACAAACATACACCATGATAGTTCCTTGTCATACAAAGCATGAATAAACATTTTTTCAACCAATATATTACAAAATAAACACAAAATGTGGAAAACAGAGCATCCATTTTAATGCATTCAAATCACAAAATTCACCCCCACACACGTGAAAACAAATATACATGATTAAGGTCATCCATCCATCATTAAATAAAAATCATGGTCCTTCAAATGCTTAAAAGACATAAGTGCAGATGCAAACATATAATGACTCTGAGTTATAAGCTCTTTTGCTCTAAGTCTATAAAAAGCTTGCATTTACTATAAAATTCCCACAATCACTTGATAGACATGATGACATGTAATGATGGGTGGATTACCTTTACATCTACCGTGCAGATCCATCATAGTGCTATGTTTGGGGGTTTGTTCTATAGTGAACTGAAACAATGACAACAATCAACAAATAACAGGCTATTAAAGGTTCCATGGTTTAAACCACATTACATTGGGCTTTGTTTCCAATGGAGCACAGCATTATCAATTATAAACAACACAAATTGTATCAGGAATAGATTTCTGTTATCATGATTTGTACACACACATTCAGAATACAACTCTTAAATTCAGTGATCAAATAAGTACTTTGAAGAGATATGATCAATGTAACAATATTATGCAACCATTATTTACATCTATGCTACAGATAAGGTAGATTTGTCTTTAAAGCTAGGGAGGCAGATATGAATCCCTGTCTGAAGATTTTTCTGGAAGACGTTTTGGTAAAAAAAAAATTTTTTTTTTTTACAAGATATTAAGTTTGGATAAAATGAAATATTTCCATTTGAAATTTGATATTAAGCAAAAAAAAGAGCAAATACTCATGATAGGATTAATTTGATTTCCAAAATTTGATCAATTTGAGAAGACAAAATAGAGGGTAATTTCATGTTTGAAAAAAAAAAATGGTATCTGCAAATCCACCTTCAAATATTGTGTTGGCACATACTGGCACTTCTTTATGCTCCTGTAAAATGCAGATCAGCATGAAAAAACCTCTCATCTCAGTCATACTAAGTTTGATTATTGTCTCGGTCATTAACCCTTCACCTCATAAACACTTGTTTAGATCATAGCAACAGATCAGATCAAGATCAGACAGGAGCTGTCCCATGATCAGGGTCTCCTCTGACTGAACCAGATCAGCATGGAAACTCATTAAAAGGCCAAGAAAAAAATCTGAGTTTTTAAATATTCAGGAAATTAATCCATTTATCAAGCCATAAATTTGTTCTTGCATATTCATGAGGTAAAGGGTTAAGAGAAGAAAAAAAACACCAGCAAATCACATAAATCCTGATCAGCCAGCTGATCACCTGCAATAAGATCAAGGGACGTTATACTGACACCAACCTTATGAGAAAGTCAGCTAATTAATCAAGAAAATATATATTCATGCGTGTATAACTAAAGAAATTATGCAGAGACATACAGTCTTATTGTAATATATAAAACATGTAAATATGAAGGAAGATTAGGTTAAAAAATATGATTAAATCATTACCACTGTTATAAATACCTATACACAATATGCACCATTAACAAAACCTTTTATAATATTATCAAATTTATATGAGATTGTAAATTATATTGATCGTTGGTTTCACTACAATACTTGTCAATAATTTTTAAGGTAATTTGGTTATACTGTTTTGGATGTCATTGAAAGATATAGACCATATATCTAGATTTTGACAAATAGAAGCATAAAACAAAAACAAAAATTGCAAACAACATCCTTCTAATCATAACTACAGCTCTAAATGAATGATTAATTAATAATGCCAACTCAATTATTTAAAGGAAAACAGCCAGCAATAAATACTGGCATACAGCCAAATTTCCTAGGTAGAAAGGGGCCATTACTCTTGAAAAAACATTACAAAGAGATGTGCCTTTAAAGCTGATGGACTTACTGCAATTGGATATAGTGTTCACAGTTAGACTTCTGTTCCTCAAAGGGTTTTTCAAGATATCTTACTTTTTATTGAATGCGATGGGATGGGATAACGTGTAAGTCCAGGTGGGGGTATAAAAAATAAACCATAAAAATAAACTCAATCTTAGAGTTATACTTCATTTGGCATAATGGGACACACCTTCAATGAACAAATGTATAGGATGATTTTGATTTTTTAGGCCATGACACACCCCTTTTTATAGACTCAACAGATATAGCGTGATAAAATTAACATATAACAGATAAAAATCTCGATACTATATTACAATGGTACGTCTACATTTCAAATATTCATTTACATGTAAGTTTATTTGATTAAATCTTTCATTATTTTCAGACAGTTTAGAATTTGTACATTACTTATATACCAGTACTACCTGAACATACACATATCAAAACTAGAATTTTAAAAATTTTTGGAATTACAAAAATTATAATAATAATAATTACTTGCTATATCAAAATTTAAATGTAAAAAATTTCCCTTTATCAAAATTCATAAAAAAATTATGAATACTAATTAAATAAACTTTAAATGAAACAACAGATTATTCCACTCTTGCACAGACTGTGTCTTAGTGTCAAAATGTTTCTATATGAGATGAAAGGCTGAAATACCTCACTAGTGGATTGACCTTGAATGACAATATATCTTACATGTTTCATGTACCATTGCTTTGCTATTCTATCTGATTAAAATAAGCCACTTATGGCCAAGTAAAAGAAATAATAGGCAGTATCTCAGCATTAAATATATACCATAATTGATTGTAAACTTGTGTGGACAATGTTTCTATGAAACACAGTATAAACTACCACCAAAATGTCAGAGAAGTGAGATATTTGTAAACAAGTGCCTCCCAACTCCTCATAAACCAGTATGACTTTAACCTTGACCTCTATGACCATGACCTTTGGCAATTCTTCAATAGGGAGGGGCGTAAAATCAGGAGTCTATTTGTTTGCTTGGTTTTAATGTCTCAATGACTGACAGCAGTTCAGTCATTCGAGTTCTCTGTCTACATGAGACAGATATATAATTATGCCCCACAATGGCACATGCCATAAACAAGTGGCATGATTCCATACCCAGTAACATTAATCTGACACAAGGCCAACCTGTCCTGAAGCTACCCCTTATTCATTAAGTGCCAAGCAAGGGAGCTATACCAATACCAGAGTACCACTGAATTTTTAACAGAGGTATGTATCAATATGAGACAAAACATGACCTTCCTGATATCTAGCAGGTGTGAGGTAGAAATCCTTTGGCATTACATCCTGAACATCATCCATTTGAACTGAAACAAAAGTTTCACAGCACCAGTTGAACTAATCAGGAAAATGACCTATGTTATTAGCATATATACCCCAGGAAAATGACCTATATCATTTGCATATAACTTGAACAGCCTAAGATAATGCAGGTTATCATATTGTTCCCAGCATATAAATACATGAGATGAGAGGAATACTTGAAACCAGTTACGGCTAAGAATTCATTTCAAGTCTGATCTGACAATGTACCACTAATGATGAAGATCAATGTGGTAGAGGGGATAAGGAACTAGACAAGAATTATGTCCCCTGTATATATACATACAACGAAGTGTACAGTTATGTCCTGCCTTTTGTCTATAATTCATACAAGATAGAAACATCAGGCCTATATTTTGATACATTATTTGGTGGGATATTAATGTATATGTGTAAGATATTTTGCCAATGATACAATCTGGTATCAGGATGGTGTCTACGATACTGGCGTTCAAAATCATCATGAACATCAACATAGCATGGGATAATTGTTCACAGACCATGGTAGTATCACAGTTTTGAGTTAACTGATTCATATTATGTGTATGACAGCCAATATTAATCAAATTGATTTACTGAAGACATGACTCATGATGAGAGGTGGATTCAACCGGAGAAATGAATTTGTGGGTTCATCACACAGAAACAAAATAAAAAACTAGCATATTAAGGACACTGAATGAGATATATATAACATATACAGTGCATCCGCCAGAGGATTAACAATTATCAAGTCAGATACAGAATTGGAAGACATGATGTAGTGGCAGTTCAATGTTTGTTTGATGTCTTTCAATATAAATCATCCACAAAATATGTTAATGCTATACAGGTATTCTAACTGGCAAATGCAAAGATTTAGCTTGCTATAGGAAAATAGGAGGCAAATGTGAAATAAGGCTGATGAATCAACTTTGAAAAAGGAAATTAACCCAGTAAATCAAGTTTATGAAATCTGTACCTCATGAATATTCAAGTTAAGATTTATGACTCAATGAAAATTGATTTACTCCACTTCAAATGGTAAATGAAAAAATGGATTTTTTTTCTTCCCTGTGCAGATAGTGAGGCATCTGAGCTACATTGCATGAGCCAACAGAGGTGGCCCAGATCAGACAGAGCCTTTCAAGGGCCATCTGATCTGGGTCTGCTCTGTTTGTCTATGCATCCAAAAGTGTCCATACATGGCAATAGGTAAAATGGGTAATAAGTACAATGTATACAAGTCATGAAACTGTGGATGAAATAAAGAGTATTTATAGGTAAGGTGTTAATAATCAAGCTGCATTTTATAATAAAAATACTTGTTCAAATGCTTGAAGGAAAGTTCAGCTCTGCATAATTATTCAATGTAAAGAAAATCTGTTCCATTTTAAAAATATATCGACAGAAAATGTATAACAACACATAGAAAATCAACACAAATAAATATGATAAATAAAAATCTCAATGTCATACCTGCATCACAGTTTGAAAAAAAGTACATATGTCATAGTAGATCATCAAAAACCTTTCATCACCTCTGAAATGTGTAGATAAAAAAAAAAATGAGACAGTTTTTATAGCAAAAATATTTTTCATCTACCTCATATAGTATGCATTTATATTCAATGACAAAACTATGGTAAACAGAGTAAAATATATCTGTCTGCAGTGTCAGGAAACCTTTTGTCTATGATTACAAGTAGATCAATTATAAACAGACTATGAACTTTTTGTTCCATAATGCACTTTAATTTATTATGCCACTTGTCACATTGGAGGAAAATGTAACATACAGTCATCTTTTTTCTGACACTTGCTTCCACTTTGCTATCCAGTGTTAGTTTTTCACCAGTATTTTCACTTCGTATGTACCGTAGATATTTGAATTCTGTTGTGCATGGACGGACAAAAAAAAAAAAAAAAGAATATTATTAAAGCCAATGTTTGGAATTGTTTTACTAAAATAATTAATGTTAAGTTTTTTATGACATCTTATTTCTGTTTTTAGGAGCTGCTAGTTAGTAAGAAATAAAGTTCAGTTGATATATTTAATATTTTTTTCCAAAATATCATTTCTCTATTGTCATGAATGCATTTCAAGAGAGTCAAAATTTAAATTAAATAAAAGAACCTTGCAAAAGAACCTGGCATATCTAAATCTAGCCACAGCAAAATAAGCCATTTCATAAGCATTGCCTAACTACTGTATAGGGCCTTCATTTAAATGAGTGTCTAATTCACAATATTATTGATTTGTTATTTAAAATAAAAATCCACTAATTTATCTAACTGTAAATACATATTTTTACCTGGGCATCATATAATATACCACATTGAGGACTGACCATAAAGTTGTGCCGACTCTTTTTACTTCTGTTTTCACTTAAAATACTTGATCAACCCTCAGCATATTTAAGATGAATTTAGGAATCCATTTATTACTGTTGCAGTGCTTTAAACAAAATGCAATAAAGCAACCATGAAATCAAAGCCCTTTACCGTATCTTATCTCAAGTTGGTACATGTGGAGAAGCTGATATAACAAAACATCCAACAGAAAACAAAGGACTGAAAGTCAAAGTATTGTAAGCATGAAAATGAAAAATAATTTGGCTGCTGATGATAATGGTGAATGCTGCTGCTGATGATGAAATGATAAAAAAAATATCTGTTCATGACATGTCTTTTTGCAACATTTTACAAGATAACCTAATTCTATGAAAACCCACATTGCTCTATTTTACAATCAAAGAAATACATTAATATATAAAATGTTAAAGACTAGGGTTATGGATAAATCAAAAATCCAATTACATGTACATATCCAATTACATGTACATAAAACTTAGGTATGTTTCACTATATATCTTAAAAATATTTCTAATATGGTATATCATTATATCAGATGCTAAAACTTAATGACACTTATGAAGTTTGCATAAAATGAATAAAACACCGTAAGAGGTGCTGATATCCATAGATTTATATTGATGGGTTCGGATCAACAAAATAGGTTTTGCAGAAAGCCATAAATGAGATAGGTTTGTAATAAAGATAATTTGAGAATTACCTTTCATGGACCAGTCAAATCCATAACAAAACAAGAACATCAAATGGGACCCCCGTTGACAAAAATAAATTAATTGTAATGCAATGTGGATGAGACCGAATTTTCAAATTTAATCACAGTAGGAGAAATTCGGTGTGTATAATCAATATTTCCAGTCTGAGAATGAAAGCAAGGGTCGATGGTGTGCGGAATTGTCATAGAACAGTGCAGGCACTCTCCTGTGCACAGCTTGGCGTTCATTCAAATGTCCGTATTTCACATTATATATCAACGGAAGACTAGATTGGCACCAATGTCAACACTGTCACTTAGATTAGATATCTATAATTAATATAAAATGATCTTTTTTATATTTAAATTGGTCACAGCCATCTGAATTTTAAAATGGTTCCAAACTGGTGAAAGAGATTTGGATCAAGCTCAAGGAAAATGAGGGGATATAACTGAACTGATCCATGTGAACAAAGGAGTCAGGCACATAAGTTGGGTCTTTATATCACTATATATAATGCAGTGTGATGTAGTGATATAATGACCAAAACTTACGTGCCAGACCCCTTTGCATGTGACTAGTAAACTACCAGATCACCCTGTTTCATTTACTTCCAAGCTGATCAGGTTTTATACTATACTGTTGGCATGTTGGAAATGAGATAAGACAGGAACTCTTTGAAGAAGAAAAAATGCAGTCAGTTTTTTTAAGTTTATGGTTTATCATGACATGTATTGGTGTAAATGTAACTTGTCATTGAGTGATGCAGGGCATAATGGTGTTTCTAAACTCATACAGCTGGGTATGATCCAAACATAATATACAGATATATTTATATTTTAGATGACCTTGTGCTAAATTTCAATGTTCAATGAAGTAGATTTTAATCTGAAATACAAGCCCACAGAAGTTAATTGCTAAAAAAAAATAAAGGAATGAAATTAAACAAATTAAAAACATTTGACATTGAAATAACCCTGTAATCTAATTGCTTAAACATAAAGCAATTAAGGACTGAAGTCACGTCAGTGTACTTGCAGTTATGAAAATACGGGGATTCAGACTGGTTGATACCACATTCATCAAAGAGAAATCGGAATCTTACATATTTCTACGAAAAAGATTTCAGCTGCATGTATAGTTTCATACTCCCTGATATTAACACCAAGTAATTAATTCAGCACAGTAAAATGAAAATAAAATAAATGAGGTTATTTTATTTGGACCCATACCGTTTCTCCTTTCTCACCTCATGTAAAAACTTTGTTTTTAAAAACTTAAATGTCTTATGTAATTGTTTTTAGAGAATAACTTAGACAGTAAAAAAAATCAGATTAATAAAAATCTAACATATCTTCCTATTGTTGATAATCATCTGTATAGACAAATATTACTTAAAAATCATAACTTAAAGTCTACATAAAATACATTTTGGGCAAACTCAGAAAGAAAATTACAAATACAAAAAAAAACACACACACAAAAACACTCATTTATCCAGCAGAAAAAAAAACATACAAACATCTTTGGCTTTGTTTTACAAATCACCTTGGCTTTGATTTTCTTGGCACCTAGCTCTACAACAAGCTTTATCTCACAACTCTTACATCTGAATATTGATTCAATATCCTATGATAGACAGTAGAGCAAAATGATCCCTGAAATTGTGCAGGTTAATCCCTCACCACATGAAACTCTGAAAAATGACTTATATAACCAGTATAAAGCTAGATTTGCCTGCAAGTGATGAGGTCTGAATTCCACCAACAATATCTAGCACAAAGTAAAACTTCACCCTTTAATTCATGAATATTCATGTACATTAATTTAATTCAGTATCTGATGAATGTTATATTTACTGGAACTTTAAATGATATATGAAGCAATGAATAATTCTTTGCTACAGTACCATAAGAGCTTTGCTACAGTACCACAAGAGCAAACAGAGGAAACCCTGGTCAGACAGCTCCTTCTATGGACTGTCTGACCTGTGTCTGCTCTGTTTGCCCATGAGATAAAATGAGTCTATAATTATGAAGTAAAGGGTTAAAATCTTAAATAAGGCAGGAACACATTTCCACCAATTTTGTTTAATGAAATATTATATGACTAGGATTTTATCAATATTTACCCTACAAAATGAAATATTCAGGTACTTTTGTTAGGGTAACTAGAATAATAAAATATATCTCGAAGTATTTAAGAAATTAATAATTACTTGGTGCTGAGTGAAGTTGGTGGAGATAAGGCCAGGTCTTTACTGTTGGCTCTTATAAGTTTTTAAGTGTAAGTTTGTAACACAGTAAACTATCGAAATGTATCAGGGTTTTTAAAAGTCTATAACGTGTTCATGTGGTGAGGGGTCGAGTGCAGCAGCACAAAATACAAAGTTTACTTCTAACGGTTGGCTGGAGGTCATAACCCTGGGACCTCACGATTCAAAACACTGTTCATCTGTAGGACCATCTTGGCAAGTTGTTTCTGTGAAGCCAAGCATGTCGCTTTGGACCCAATGCACATTTGAAACTGGGCTGGTTCTAGGCTTACATTACATTTGATTGGATGGAATGCGTGAACCATTCCTGTGTCAACAGCACGGAATACTGTGTAATTTTTCTCCACAAATTTTTCAAATAAATCAACATCTTCCTTCCCCCATCCTTGAATACTGGTGTCATAACCTCCGACCTTCTCAAGGTCACTCCGATACATTGCAGCTATTCCATACCCAAACTGTCTCCAGTAACCCACTCGCTCGGAAAAATCAAAGTCATCAATGCGACATTGAGATCTCGTTTTGTTCCCACAAACGGCACTAGGATCATACTGACTAAACACAATAGGGTAATATATCTGTTCACCTTGTATGGTATTAAGTCTTATTCGATACAAGGCATCAGGCGTCAGTATGATATCTACATCAACACAAAACAATAGATCATTGACAGAACACTGCTTCGCCCCAAGATCTAGCGCTCGGGCTCGAGCAAAATCACCTTCAGTTTCGATAACTTCAATCAACTCACCTCCATACTTCTTTTGATACTGCCCAACAATTTTTAAGATATTTTCCACCTCTTCAGCCACGCTGTTTTGTGTAAACAGAACTATATGCATTTGAACTTGCTCTTTTGGAGCCAGGCAGGTTTTTTCAAACGTCTTCATAAACCTGTCAAACTCCTTGACTTTTCCTGCTAATGGAACGATAAAATGTATAGTTTCTTTCTTTTTTGGCACGGACAGATATTTATCACTACCTCGAAAATGCCTGAATATGTGTGGAGAATTTGTTTCTTTGGAAACACTTTCTTCATAGGTCAAAGGATCATCAATATATTCTGTCTCTGTGAATGTCTGGTGAACATATGCATGTCGTCTAACAGGCACCGTCATAGTTTTTCCTTTAAGTTTTCTGTAAGTCAAAAGAATATCCAGAACTGAGCTAGCACCATTCAGTGGATCTGTGCGCACATATCCATATAAAACTTCCTTAAAATCTACTGTTCTTCCCCTCTGACGAGAATTTTTGTTAATTATCTCCATGATCTGTATAACTGTGCTGTCAAGGGAATTTTTTCTGTAGGACACAAGACCCTTTCTTGGATTGACATTAAAATGCGATGAGATGGATTTGGCTGACAAAAACTCCCACCCTAAAATATCTTTCGCCTTTGTTGGAGTGTAGGTAGTGATGGATGGTTTCATGCCATATTTACTAATTGTTTTTGTCTGTTCATTTAAGAGCTGATTCATTTCACTGATTTCTCTATGAAGTTCAAGCTCTCTCTGTCGAAGGGACATGATCTTCTCGGACGTGAAATGATTGTTGACACGGTATTGGTAGATGGGCATTTTGATTGGATGCATAGTGATGGCTGTTTGTACCTCCTTGTCCTGAAGAGTGTCCACAAATGAGCCTTTGTACTCCTTGAAGTTCTGGTAGAATAACTTCTGCATCTGGAAATAGAAAAATTTCATCCATATTATAACAATGAAGTTTTATATTGAAGTTAACATTTGCTAACAAATGTTAACCCTAATACCTCAGATAGACTCATTTTGATGCAATTCAAACAGATCAGAAGCAAAGATCAGCTCATTATCTTCAAGCATAATTATAGAAAATAAATATTTCCAACTGACGGAATGACAGAATGACAAACATGGGTAAAACTATAATGTCACTATGCACAAGTGTCAGTTTTACATGTGACATGACTCCTGGGTCAAAATAACACAAACACTACTATATCATAATTTATAATACTGCTAATTTATTACATTGAAACCTTACACAGGGGTGAAGCTATGGCTCTCCCTTGTGACCCATAAGTTGGATCAGTTTTCATGCAATTTAATTCCTATATGACCAACCTAGCACTGTCACCCATACAAAAATTGCAGTGAATATATATGAAAGAAATTTGTCATCTATCATTAATTCACACATCTATTAAATTTCACACCCATTAGCTGTGAACTATGACTGCTATGCTAATCTTCCCCATTATTCTGATACCATCTTGAGATAATTTGCTAGATAATCATCTGATATCAACTGTTAATAATAATCTGCCCCAGTTTTGACAGGTTCTAGGTATACTGGGGCAGACCTCCAATTATGTCTGCCCATTAAAATGTAGTGTAACACGAGACTATGCTTCACTGCCTCAACGTCAACCAGAGGTCACCGCCAGGTTGAGGTCATCACCACGCTCACTACTTGTCCTTACGAAAGGCCTGGTCAGCTTACTTCTAGACTAAACTAGGACATGGGGGCATTTTCATACCTGGTCAGACTCAAGTGAAACCTATTCATCATAAAAAAAAATAAAATAGAAAATAGCCCTTGTCTGGAAAATTTGGGTCATCTGACATTGGCACTGCAATATAAAGTGTACCAAAGAGGAAAGGACCTACTTTGAATGCTCTGGTCAATCATGAAGTAGGAGATGTGTCTTAACAATGATGAATTAAAGGTAGTCGTAGATTTGTTCTGTTCACCATCCATTCTCCTTTTGATCATAGCCAGCTCTGAATCTAAATTAAAGGCCTAGCATTAATCTGAACAGTCTCAGGCTCTATTTTCTCTAAATCACGTAAGAACCAAAAGGTCAAACTCAAATTATGTTCGTACTGAATTTAAACAGTAAGAATTTACATTTTAGAATTTAGCTATTACTTTTGAATAACTGGTTAGAAACGTCCTTAATAAGATTATTTTTATTAAAAATTAAATTAAATCTTAAAGCTAGAAATTGGTGGAGAACACTGGCCAACTGCCTGATTATGGCCCCGATGTATATGCTACTTGACTGGGTACAAGTCTTTCCTCCCCAGATTTAATTCCTCACCCCTTCTGTTTCTATAGCAACCCCTCTAAAGCAATCCCTGTTTTGTGAGACCCCACTGTGGGAAAACCCATGGGTGGGAACTGAACCCAATCCAAACAGATTTGCAGGAAACTCTTAACTTAAAGCAGATGCATTTCAATCTGCAATAAATGCATTAAGGTAATAAATGCTACTTAATTGCAGTTTTCTCCATTCTAAAATCTTAAATGAAAACCTAATTATCTTACATAAAATTGTCAATTTGCATAAACCCATATATCTAATTTCCTTTACATCCCGCAGTGCCAAAATCCTGCTTAATCCTAATCCAAATTTTAAAAAATCAAACATAAAATCTGTTACTCAGACATTACGACAATTCTAATTGCCATCCATTAGCGTCTTGTTTGTAAATACCAGGGATATATCTAGTAAGTATTAACATTCCCACGCCCCTAACATCATGGAGACTGATCTATCATACAGGTCAAAAAACAAAACAGTCTGACATGTATCTTGAAAATGATTAATAGAGCAAGGCTTTGTCAATTTTTTTAATGTCTTAATCCTTAAAGGCAGATAGGTTAATTTTTCGTTATCAGTGAAAATACCATCTTTTTCCAGTCACGCTAGACAATATTAACCATTTTACACATGAATATTCATATACAAATTAATAATTTATAACTAAAAATTTACTGAACTTTATATGATGTACACAACTAAGGATTTTTATTTTCTTTCGTTTTGATTTTTCCCAAACAGGTGAAATTCCATTGTTTCCAAGACAATTCAAGGTCAGGGTCCTGAACCCTGATGTCATTTGACACCAGCACGTCACCTGATGCATGACAGTCAGTGACCTTTGACCTCTACTACCCTTGTACTTTTTTCCCTGGTGGTGCACCTGATGAACCCAGCCTGCTGTGGGATTAGTGATATCTAGGTTAATGTTTATATGAGCACCCACAGCTGTTTAAACATGTAGTGGTTTAATTCCAGGGAACATAAAAGACTTCCCCAGGAATCACCAATTCATGTTTATATATCCATGTTTATAGGTCAATTAACAAATTGGGCTTGCTCATCGTGACTTTCACGCCATAATAAGATCATAAAAAAATGTTTATGCCCGACAGGCACTCATTGCACTTGTTACAAATGGATATCTACAGTATGCAGTCACACCATGTCTCCTGATTAAAATTAATCAATTTAATCATGCAATTTATCATGTTTATCTGAACATTAAAGGAGACAGACAGACAGACACACAGACTACTTTATTCACCTAAATATTACAAGGTAATAACATGGGGAGAATCCCCTTATCTGGTTAAACAAAACCTTGTCTTCTAAAAAAATAAATAACATCTTTCTTGAGTCCAAACTTTATTATACACTTTATAACCATGTTGGCACTTGTGACTACTTTTGTGATTAGTGGAAACCAAGATCAGCCTGCACATCCATGCAGTCTGATCATGGTCTACACTGCTCGCTATTCAGTCAAAAAAAAATTCAACAAACCCCTCCATGAACAACTAATGGTCCAGTTCAAAATGAATAAAGGACAAGTCCATTTTAGATATTTAGCATGGTAGGAGTAAACCAGCTTGTCATGAATGTGGTATCAGCTTAACCCTTTCCCTCATATAGACTCATTTTGATGCACTCAATAGGTACCACATAAAGCCTGATCTGAAGAAAACCACAGTTAAACATTACCAAATTTAATTGCAAAATCCTCATTTCCAGACCACTGAGGAGCAGCAAACAGCATAAAACCTGATCAGCCTGCAAGTTACTCGCAGGCTGATCTAGTTTTATGCTATTCGCATAGGTCTTTTCATGGTGTCCTCTATGAGGGAAAGGGTAAACTAAACCTTAACCCTTCATTAAATGATACAGTAGTTTTGAGCTGGTTTAAAAATATGTTATCAGCCTGTGTGCGATACACCAAAGTGTTAGAGATGGCGACTAGATAAACACCATGAGGGTCAGATGCTGATGCTGATGAGCCTGACCTCATGTGCCCCCACCACCCCCCTGCTGTCAGCCTAATGGCTCCAGCATCTGTTGTCTGGGCAACAGAGGAAGCTGGAACAGACAGAGTGATTGCCCCATGTTATCTAACCACCCGAGCACTCCCTTGCTGTCTCACATAAAATAAATTATGGGGTAATATTTCTTTCATTTATTTGAGAAAATGATCTCTGCAAATACACAGTGTCACTACTACACCAGCTGTAACTTTCAGGCAATTGGAAAAATCTGTCTA
The DNA here is from genome assembly GCA_021229015.1 of Solen grandis. Taxonomy (NCBI): domain Eukaryota; kingdom Metazoa; phylum Mollusca; class Bivalvia; order Adapedonta; family Solenidae; genus Solen; species Solen grandis. Next base: position 6,435,156 of record CM037778.1, read on the forward strand.
TTGTATGTTTTCAAGAAAGGATAGGTTACAGCAAGTTATCTGAATTTATTACTGCTGTTTATTAGTCAGTCATGAAACCTCCAGCTGGGTATCACTTCAGCCCCGATATACTTGGGTTTTGATGAGACAAGTTTTTTTATCACCTTGACCTTTTGTAAGTGACCTTGATTGACCTCGCGACACATTCTCTGACCACCAGTGAGCTTAATGTGCCATATATATAAGCTGATATATTTATGACCTGCATGAAAGTAAAGCTTTTTTGTGCCCTTGACCTTGGCAGTCTGAATATGCAAGATGACCTTTACCTTTTACCACATTTAAATTGTTTTGCTGTAATAATTAACAGAGCAGATCAAGCAGCTCCTTCTAAATATTGTTATAATTATCCATGCAATATATAAACTCTACAGTCACCTGCATGGCAAAGAAAATCCAATGTCTCATTTATCATTAAAAGTTCCATATATTAATATCAATCAAATCATGAATTTGTATATGAATATTTATGAGGTAAAAGGTTAAATTTACAATTTCAATTGCAGCAAGTGTAGGACTACAGTGTGGGAGAGGAAATTGGCTTTCAACATATGGAGCAAAAACTTAGTCACTGAGAATTAGGTTAGTGGGTTTGCTTTTTAGACAAACTAGGTTATGAAAACACACAATTGTTTACTGAAATGTTTGCGATTGTAGTTCCCCGGTGATGATGGGAATTTAAAAAAGAAAAGATGCTGTTTCTTTTAATTTCATTTGAGCAAAATGGTGTGTTTATACAAACATAAAATCAGCATAAAGTATAAATTAGATTTTGTATCTTTCAGTGCTGTGTGCAACCATAGAAAATAATCAGCTTCAGAGAACAAACTGTAATGATTTTCTAGCCAATTATCATTAAATTGATACTGACAAAACAGGAGGGGCCTAGGATAAACACTAATTACCAGCGAGTGTAATGTTCAGCATGATGAAACAGACTATTAATTACAGACTACAGGTGTTCCAGTCCCTCACAGGATGCCTATATTACAACAGATTGTCTGTTCAGAAAACATCTACAGTGTTTTTGTTGCTGTTGGATCACAAAGTGAATCCTAAAACATGTAGGCAAGAGATGACATGGTTTATTAGCAGGCATTTTCATCACCTGCCAAACTGATGACAATGTGCAGTTCATGCCCAAAAAACCAAAGGATTTGACTGTGTTAACCCTTTCCCCCATATAGACTCATTTTGACGCACTCAACAGGTACCACATAAAGCCTGATCTGCAGAAAACCACAGTTAAACCTTACCAAATTTAATTACAAAATCCTCATTTCCAGACCACTGAGGAGCAGCGAACAGCATAAAACCTGATCAGCCTGCGAGTTACTCACAGGCTGATCTGGTTTTATGCTGTTCGCATAGGTCTTTTCATGGTGTCCTCTATGAGGGAAAGGGTAAAGCCAGGTGGCAATTTCTCAGACTTGCTTATAATTATGTACATGTAATAAGGCATATAGTTATCCATTAAAATGCTTTATTTCTGACAAATCCATAATATAATGCAAAATTTTGGACAAATCATTATAATGCTGTATTTTGGACAAATCCATTACATATATAACAATTTATGTTAACTTAAGCCATATTTACACTGAATTAGGTCCAGTCTAGATTCTATGTTGTAACTGACCATAACAATACAATGTAGTTATATGACCAAAGATAATGACAAAAAGATTTTTGATTCATGGGAAAATGTCATTGGTGTTATAATGGCATTAACATTATAATGGAGAGCATTATAGGTCTGATCTGCACTGTGCATAAAAAAGTTCACAGATATCATTACTTTAACCCTTTCCCTCATAGAAGACACCATGAAAAGACCTATGCGAACAGCATAAAACCAGATCAGCCTGCAAACTCGCAGGCTGATCAGGTTTTATGCTGTTCGCTGCTCCTCAGTGGTCTGGAAATGAGTATTTTGTAATTAAATTTTGTAAGGTTTAACTTTGGTTTTCTGCAGATCAGGCTTTATGTGATACCTATTGAGGGCATCAAAATGAGTATATATGAGGGAAAGGGTTAAAATTTTAACTGAAGTTTAATATAACACTGGTAGTATTGGTCATTACTGACTGAAAACCAACCTACTGATCACACAATAATGAGACATAACATAAATTATATTGATTCTATATTCATATAAAAGTGCACCAGGTCATCAGGAGCCATGCTGACTGGTTGAAACATGTCACCAGAGATGAACTGCCTGAGTCAGTGTCCATCCATTATACAGAAAATGAAGCTTATCTGGAGGTGACAGACTTTCTGTATCTTTGATTTAATTCTATTTCTTTTAAATCACGTCTGTAGAACTTTGTTAAATTAATCCCACTCAACGGTTCCTAGGTTAAACCCAATCTGACTAAAGTACACATCACTACATGATTTTCCAACGGTAAGCTTACCATTAATAGATTGTGCACTTTAGTTAGATAGGGTTGAAGCAGTACTTTGCACCTTAAGATTATTACTCTGATGGAAATTAAACTCAAAGCCTTAACCTATGCATAGTCAAAGTCTTGATGTTATAAGTACAACTACTACTACTGAGGTAGATGATGGTGCTCAATCTCAACATTATCAACAGTGGGAAAGGTCATTGCAGCTGTAAAAATGATCCTGAAACTAATCTATTCTATATACAGTGAAATCAAATATTAAAGTTATATTCATTTTACATTAATTGGGAAGCAATTCATTACAACTTATACACTAATTCCTTTTTACAGTTCCTGGGTTGGACCAGTACTTTAATTGTGCCTGGGAAGGTCATAAAAGTTCTAAATTCCCCCAATGGACTGCACACTGATCCCACAACCTTTGGATCCACAGTGAGATATGTTACCAATGGATCACAGCACTCATATAAGTTTTATTCCAATAAAATAGCTTTAGAAAAGTATATTTTCTACACAGACTTTTGCTATGACTTCAGTTGTTATGTGGACCAGACAACATTTATCATCATTATATCCACAACTGACACATCTAGAGCTAAATATGCTGTAAAGTATCAAGATTCTCAGTAAACAGCAAATTTACAATCACCAGAAAATGGCACTCCTCTAAAACAAAATGAGGCTTTTTTTTTGTTTTCTTATCTCAGATAAACCAAACATGCATGTATGTAGAATACTGTTTACAATGAGTCAATGTCATTTTATTGACAAATGTATGTTGGAAAAAGCTTTTCTTGTGAAGTTTAAAGACACCACGCTGAAGTTATAAATCAATGTATAGGACATATGGGTGTTTACAATGATATAAAATACTTTGAAATTTGAATATATATTTTAAGGTCTTTTAAGTATATTTATATCCTTTATTACACTTGTTACTTAACTATATGTGCATTGATTTTGTATGGCATTTAAAAACTTCTAAGAAGTATTAGAATTATATTAATCATAACTTGGAAAATGTGTGTGTGTTTGTGTCAGACAAAAGGAAAATATCTGAGAAAGAAAAATCAACAACAAAGAAAACAGTCAGCTGATGTTGCTATTAGAAAGATATCCCCAATAAGACGGACAAACGTTCCAAATAATAGTGACAACAAATGTTTTATCTTTTCCGCAAATGACTCATGTTTCAAGAAAAAAAAAATGCTGATTTAGCGGATAGGGTTAGACCTTGACCCAGTTTCCATAGGAGCCCAGATATACCTGGGCTATGTAACAACACTGAAATAAATCACTCAGCAATCAAGCCGGCAAAACAATCATGAAATTGTCTGGGTAAACTGGGTCAGAACTAGACGAAACCCTATATTACCCCTGCAACCCATGATAATTGGGTCAGGCTTGAAACTTAATTGATCGTTTTATCTTTTAAACAAATCCATTTCTCTGTTTGTAAAATTGTAAACAATTAGGTCCTTAAGCAATTGGGGGGCACCTGCTTTATTTCTTTTAATTAGTTTGATTTTTGGTTTAAATCTTAAAATTTTGGATCAAATCTAGGTAGCTGTGGCAAAAAGTCAATGATTGAACCACAATGCTTATGTACTGGAAGATTATGTGTCAAGTTGTCTTTTTTTCTATATAATTTTCATTTCAGAAAAACTAATGATAATCTATAAAACATAAAGTATAGCTAGGATAAGTAATAATAGTGTCCTTTGCCTACACCAAACCCTTTGAGTATTAAGTAACTTTGAAGGAAGTACAGTGTATGTCACTAAAACAAGTCAATGACATGAACAAGTTACTTGGACAAAATTGAGTGACAGCTGACACTGACAAGCTACTAGTGCACTTACAAAGACAAAGTATGTCACTAGTACAAGTGATAAACAGCTTTACCAATTTACTGATGACAAATGTATGTCTTTAGAACAAGTCATTGATCTGACCTGCAAGTTACTAGACAACATGTATCACTTGAACAAGTCACTGTCCAAAACCTTGAGCAAGTATGTGTCACTTGAACAAGTCATGCCAAAAAAATTGAAAACAAGTGATAAACAATTTGAAAACACTGAGGACAAAGCTAAGTCACTAGAACAAAACACAGATCAACAACTTGGGAAAACTGTCGCTTAAGAACAAGTGACTACTCATCCACTTAGGTGTAATTACTATGACAACAGCATAAAAATTATTATGTCAATAAAAAAGTCATTCACATAAGAAAATAAACCTGAACAATAAAGGAAAAGAGAGAGAGTGCTGAATTAATTCTTAGTCGCTAACCATTGGAGAATTTGTCACTAGAAGACAATGTGTATAATTAAACATAAACATGTCACCTCAGAAATAACAAGTCTATGCTTGACTATTTGAGTTTACCGTCGCTTCGACAGTATTTCAATCATATAGCGACGTCCAGCTAATTACAGGTGGAGGAAGACCCTGAATGCACGGCGGCATTCGGGTAGAACCACCGACCTACCGCAAGCCAGCTGGAAGGCTTCCTCACATGAAAATCCAAATGACCCAGCCGGGATTCGAACCCACGCGGTGAGGGGCTGAGTGAGTGTTAAAGTCAGCAACTTTACCCTCTCGGCCACGGAGGCCCCTAAGAAGTCTGGATTAAGATCTGTGTAGACAGGATTTTTTCCTCACATCTCCCAGGTGCAAATTCATCCAGAAATCACCAAGAGGAATGAGTATACAATATTGAAACTGACATACAACCAAAATATCAATGTAAAAAGGTATGCCAATATAACAGCAAGTTCACCTACATTTGTTTTCGTAATATTGACAGTTGTTCAGTACAGACAGATAAAAATCAAGTAGTTCCGTCATTACCAGCGATACAGTATCTGACTGAGCGTTTTAATGAGTATTCCAAAGAAGGTTACTTGTACACCTGTACGTCTGATCCCAGGTGGCCTGACTGGCACGATCCTGCTGCTTAGAACTAACTCCAGAAACAATTTATACCCTTATTTGAAATATACAAGATAAGAGTGTCTTGGGCACGACCCTTTCTATTTGCACACAGGAAGATTAATTTCTGTATCAGCAAATACAGTAAGGTTTTCATTAATGTCTGCACCTGAATTAAGGTGATGCCTGTGTTATTTTCTCACAAGGATTTGCAGGGCTGTGTGGACATGAATGAACACAATTGTTGTCTTATCGTACTAATGGGGTTATCTATCAAGTTATCAGGGATAGCACTGTGTGTGTATGGAAATCGTTATAGGAAAACAGTGACTAACTTATCGGTTCAAAACAGATCATTTAATCATTAAACCGTTTTGTAGGTAGATAGACTTCACATATGCATATGGCAACAAATAAGCAAAATTAAATTCTGCAGTAAGTTTGGAAGGGAGACAAGAATTAGGTCAATAGAAGGTTAATCACAATGGTGGTCAAAGACTTGCTGACCTTATTTTATTCTGCCTTACAAAAAATTCACTCAAAAAGACAAATTGACTATATTGAAGTTTTATAGTGAACATCAAAAAATCACATGGTTTTGAGATGAATGTGTCAAAAGTTCAGCCCTAGAAATAATGAAGATGAATTGTTTTTAAAAGGGACAAAAATCTGTCCCTAAAAATAGCTAAATTATATTTATCCCTAATACAAACATTAAAAATGTTCATGGCTTGATAAACCCTTCTTGAATGAATCAAATAAAACCCTGCCTATAATCTTTAAAATATCATCAAGCTGTTCACCTGATCCTCAGGTAACACAATACTTACACTTTACAGGTGATCTAAGATAAAAGTAAATCTAGGTGAAACCCTCATTATTTTTTATTGAGGTATAGATATTTCATAGTCTGATTTACGTACGTAGACTTTCTCCCCTTCTCCATCTATATAGTATGCTCATCACCTCCTTGCATTTGCACCATCATCACAATGAAATGTGAACTGAAAGAAAACATTTGCATCAAGAAGCAGACATTATTCGCATGACTCAAATACCTACCTGTGACCTTTGACCTCTCAATGTGAGACTGCCTTAATGAGCTAATGGGATTATGAAAAGCTTTACTCTTCACATAAACCCAGTGCCATCTAACATAAGCCTCTTTATTTTACCAGTGTCAACTGGAAAATCATTTAAATAAAAACTTCCTGTGCTAATCCCTCTTGAGACTTCCTAAGTAAGTCAACAGTGCTCTTGTACCTTTGGAGATAATTTTGTAGAAATGAGATTTGAACCAAAAAACTTCAGGTCCAAAGTCATATGCTCAACCAATGGACTAACTGCAAGTCACTTTTAAAACATCTCATTACCATTCACATCCTAATTAGCCATTGGCACAATGACCTGTGACCTTGACCTTGAAATGATACAAAACAGAACTTCACTCTGCCTATTTTTTGTAATGAACATAAAAATTTAAAACAATCGTTAAAAAGCTGATAATTTTTCAATAACAAAAGGACCATAAAGAGAAAATGCTTAGGTAAGGATAAAATTGCACATAATATTATAGTAATTAAGAAGCATAAGGTCAAAACTATGTAATAATTGTGTTGATATGGACAAATCAGCTGTTTAGGAGGGGATGTTGTTCAAAGATCTTTCTTTTTTTAGCTCTGGCGGCCATCTAAGTTGGTGGACTGGAATAATTTAAGCTATCCTGTGCAGTGTAACCCAATTATCATTCCTGCTGAATATTGACTTCCATCAAAATCTGCTCAGCAGTTTAGGAGGAGATGATGTTTAAAGATTTTTCTGTTTTTAGCTCTGGTGGCCATCTTAGTTGGCAGACTGGAATCATTTTAGCATCACCCAATGACCATTTCTATTGTCAGTTTCATCAAAATCTACTCAGTGATTTAGGAGGTGATGCCATAAAAAGATTTTTCTATTTTAAGCTCTGGCAGCCATCTTATTTGGCGGACTGGAGTGATTTTAACTCTTTTTGTTCAGTAACACCTGAGGATCATTCCTGTAAAGTTTTATCAAATTCTGCTCAGTGGTTTAGGAGATGTCGTTTAAAGATTTTTTAGCTCTGGCGCAAACTGGACAATTTTAGCTAAAAACAAAGATTTTATGGTTGACAATAGTTGTGATTCAATCAGACATCCACCACAATAAACATTTCTGTTGTATAAATAACAAGAGCTGTCAGAGGACAGCACGCTCGACTATTCAAAATGCTTGTTGGTAAATCAAATGAAATCTATTTCAATTCTTGCCCTTTCACATACCCTGTACATAACAATAGTCAAAAATGATATTCCTTGATAGTCTGATACCCCTTAATATTTTAATGATGTCTAAAATCAATCCCATGCCTAGTTACTGAGACATAAGCACAATAACACTGTGCATGCAAAACTTTAACCAAAAATCCAAATTAGAAAAGGGCTGTAATTTGTATAAAATTCAGTCCAATAGTTATCCGCCTTAGTTTTCTGATGCCCCTGAAGACACTACTTGAATTTCTAGTCAATTCCACAAACAATTTCTGAGATGTATGCTGGATAGTAGCTTGAATGCAAATCTTTAACCAAAATTCTAAGTTAAAAAGGGGTCATAATTTTTAATATATTCCATCAAGTGTTATCTTCTCTTATACATGTAGTATGATATCCCTAAATATATTAAAGATGTTTAAAATCAATCCCATGCCTGGACTCTAAGATATTAGCATGAAAGTACCTTGCATGCAAATTTTTAACCAAAATTTCTAAGTTTAAAAAGAGGCCATAATTTGTAACATATTCCATCAAGAGTTATCTACCATGAAAGTATGATACCCCTAAACATATTAAAGATGTTTAAAATCAATCGCATGCCTTGATACTGAGACATAAGCATGAGAGTATCTTGCATGCAAAACTTTAACCAAAATTTCTAAGTTTAAAAGGGGCCATAATTTGTAATATATTCCATCAAGAGTTATCTGCTTTGGTTGTCTGATGCCCCTAAACATATTCATAAACTTTCAAGTCAATACCATGAATGGTTATTGAGATACAAACTAAATAGTAGCTTGCACGCAAAACTTTAACCAAATTTTCTATTGCATGCAAAACTTTAACCAAAATTTCTAAGCTAAAAAGGGGCCATAATTCATATTAAATTCAGTCAAGAGTTATCTACCTTGGTTGTCTGATGCCCCTGAACATATTTATAAACTTTCAAGTCAATACCATAAACGGTTATTGAGATATAAAGTTGATAGTAACTTGCTTTAACCAAAAGCTGCAACGCCAACACCGACGCAAGGGCGACTACAATAGCTCTCATATTCTTCGAATAGTCGAGATAAAAAGGGAGCAGAGAACATTCTTAAAGATTAAAGACTTCCATGATAACCTATGAAGATAAACTGTTTACATGACAACTTTAGGAGATACCCCGTGACAACATGATAAATAAACATTGAGATCTGTCGACAGTTAACAAATAATCATGTGGTGTACATGATGAAAATTGTAGACATAATACAGTGTCTCTTTCTATATTAATAACAATAACATCATTTTACGACCATTCTGATTATCCCTAGAATTTAATAATTATAAGGCAAAATAAATCCATTGCACAATTAACTCCTGGACGTCACAAGCTTGGCTCTACATGTACATTATGTTTGAGTAAATTTCTAAAATATATAAGAAAATTCGAAATGAACAACTGAATACTTCCTAGAGAGTCTCAACTTGCAGAAAATGGGGGCAATAAATCCATATATATGGTCAGTAGGTGATGCATTAGTGGACAGATACTGCACTTGGTATGAAAAAATGTTTTAAAATCCAATTCCTTTTTCTTTTAACCCTTTCCCTCATAGAAGAAACCATGAAAAGACCTATGCGAACAGCATAAAACCAGATCAGCCTGCGAGTAACTCGCAGGCTGATCAGGTTTTATGCTGTTCGCTTCTCCTCAGTGGTCTGGAAATGAGGACTTTATAATTAAATTTGGTAAGGTTTATGTGGTTATTGAGTGCGTCAAAATGAGTCTATATGAGGGAAAGGGTTAATCATTAAGATGATACTGACTGGATGGACAGGGTTCTAAGTGATCTCCTAAACAATGGAGTTCTTAAGATTCAAGTTTTTGGCAAAAATGGGCTCCCTCTTTTTCTAAGAAGCTCCAATAAGGACACGTGCCCGGAGTAAAACTTTTTGTCAATCCTTGTGAGAACTCTAGCTGCTATATGAGAACTTGAGGAGCTATCTGATTTCTCTGTAGACGGTAGGGGATGATAGAGAGAAAAAAAAATTACAGTAGGAGGAAATCAAATTAGCCATTAAGAGATGTGACGCCTAGTTTTGCCAGCTTTCTGACAAATTAACATAGGATCCATTTAATCACAATTTTTATCATGGAAAAAAATGACACCTAATATTTTGCTTCATTTAATTATTTGAGTTTTTACAATGTGTTATATGAATCATTTCAGACAGACTGTACTGGTTTCAATGTTTAGTCTAAGGAAAGTTTTAAGTCTCGTAAATCTTTCAGCAGCCAGACTAGCAGAGTGGATCAGACTTTTCGGGCGCAAGTCCATCAGCCTGTCGGATTATCCCAAAGCCCTTATAAAAAAGCTAGAGGATCGTAATAGACTAGAAAATCTGATGGTATGGCATGATATTTTGAACCAATCAATTGCAAGCAGAACAATTACTCGATTTCGCCACTGTATCACCCCACTCACAGCCTCCATGCAAGGAAAACCAAATTCTCATCTACCAAAAACTAAACAGAAGGCTGCAGTTGAAACAAGATTGCTTCTGACATTTGGTTGTACAATAAATGCCCAGAGAATGAGTAATATACTGTGCGTTTTTCCTCTGTGCGCCAACACCAAAATCTGGTCTTTATGACCTTGCGGTAATTTCCTGGACTCTGTAATAGGTTTTCCCACTACCATCACACATTTGGCCCACATTTTTATTCCTCTCAATTTTTTTTTCCCTTAAAATTGTATTGCATCATCATCGCCTAGTTATCAGGTGGTGCACTGGAATGGCATGCTGTTTTTTTTTTTTTTTTAAACCAGGATAACTAGTCAGGTTCTGTTTCAGCAGTCTGGCTAGGTTCAGTGTGTAGACAGTGTCTCTGTCAGATTATCTCATTACTATCTGCTTATCCTGACCGAGATCTCCGCAGGTTTTCATCTTGATTGCATCTCTCCCTATAAGCTGCAGGGGGCTGCTGTTTAAGATTGATTTACACTTTTTTTGTGCTCAGTCAGAGAACACTATTTTGAAAATGTTATATATTCTTTAAAGTTCAGTACACAAAAAAAGACTAAATCATTTTCTAAATGGCCCAAAGCCAACACATATGGAACAGCAGTATCTAGACCTGTCAATCAAACAGTTAATTTATGCTACTTTATCATGTTAAGTATTAACAATAGCACTGTATGCAGATGTCAATGCTTGTCTGTTTTTGTTTTTCATTTTGTTTTAAAGGGAGCAATAAATTTGGTCAAAATGGACCAAGGAGTTTTGGCCCTTTACAGAAATGTTACACCCTTGTGATAGTTGACAAGTATGTGAAAATTTGATGATAGAAGAATTAATAGTTAAGAAATAATGAATGGCCAAGGTTTAAGTTTTTAAAAATGAAAACGCCACCAATAAAAACTATCACTACACCTGAGTGATGAATATACCTGGACTTTTTTCTTTGAAAAACAGATGAGCTAAAAAGGGGAAAACTTTCCTTTTTAATAATTTAGTTTTACACAAGATGTTGTAATGACACTGAAATGTCTTTAAATATGACTATAGCTATAGCTAGTCAGGTATAGAGGAACTTTTGATTCTTCAAAGCTGATACAAATCAATATAAAAAACAGTTTACAGGATAATCCATTTGAATTTCAAGTGGTATCTCATCTCATTAGTTTTTCTCTTGTTTGTGTATTCAATTAATTACCATTTTGCTTTATTTTTTGTCCCTCAAGATAGAATTTGGTCATGAGTGATTTTGACTAGATAGCATAACTGCTATTATAATTACAACAAACAAGCGACATAATACCACACCCGGTCACATTATCATGACATACATTAGGTTGCTGCCGATACATCTGAGTAATAACCATTTTCAACAAATCTGGGGATCCACATCACACTGGAACACTCCCAAGACTGACAATTTAACCACTCAACCTTGAATGTCACTGCATGATCTAAATTATAGAATATTAAAACATGAATTGATTAAGGAATTCATAAGCAATTTTCTCATTTTTTTCTTTAATTAGCATATCACTGACATCACAGAATGATATTGGTCACAAAAATAGAAACACCACCATCAAAACATCAAGACAACAATGCTGGGGGCTGATATCAAGCTGTGCAGCAGAATGCATTGTTATATCATGCATTCTGTTGCATCTTGCCAGTATGCTTATGACTACACCCCTACTTCCAAGACATTTTCCACAATATAAGTCAGTCTAGCTATACTGGTACAGCTGTGTTTCTGTCTACATTGACTTGACACCTTGTATCTGATACCTATCAGTGTTATGAAATGCCTCCCATTCCTTCTGATTCATACCACTTGCTCAGGGATTTCATTTCCATGCTTTTTAATATTTATTATTCATTTTCTACAATATGTGATACTGACAATGAATTTATACATGTAATCATTGCTTCTAAATTTGGTTTGATATTTCAATTGATGCTTTAATTTAAGACAGTAGATGTTTTGTGCAGGGAAACATCACTTTTACTGCCTACACTTACTAGCTTTGAATTAATGAAAAAGTTACTTTGAGAATAAAAAATTGTTGATTGCAATAACAATTTTGATAATGAAAATTGATATACTTTTTACAGTCAAAATGATATAAGTATTATTCAAACAGCATGAAATTGTTCAGTTTCAAAATAAACAAGAGGGCCATGATGGCCCTGAATCGCTCACCTGAGTACCATTGCTTCAACTGATGTCAAGGGTTTTAAACAGACAAGGATTCTGATATAACTTAATCTAAAACATTTTACCCCTGACAATACTACACACCAAATATCTAAGCAATGGGCCATATGGTTTCAGAGAAGACTTGGGCGCAGGGTCATTTATCACCGTAGGGCCAAGACTTTGAAAATCTTTGTAATGAACCATTAGATGCTACTACATACCAAAAATCTTAGCTCTAGGCCTTATTGATTCATAGAAGAAGATTTTTTAAGATTTTCCTATATAACTCTATGTAAAACAAGTGACCCCTGGTGCGGGGTCATTTATCACCATAGGGCTATGATTTGTACAATCTTGGTAGTGGCCCATAAGATGATGCTTCATACCAAATATCTAAGCTCTAGGCCTTATGCATTAATGGAAGAAGATTTTTTAAGATTTTCCTATTTAACTCTATGTAAAACAAGTGACCCCTGGTGCGGGGTCATTTATCACCATAGGGCTATGATTTGTACAATCTTGGTAGTGGCCCATAAGATGATGCTACATACCAAATATCTAAGCTCTAGGCCTTATGATTAATGGAAGAAGATTTTTTAAGATTTTCCTATTTAACTCTATGTAAAACAAGTGACCCCTGGTGCGGGGTCATTTATCACCATAGGGCTATGATTTTACAATCTTGGTAGTGGCCCATAAGATGATGCTACATACCAAATATCTAAGCTCTAGGCCTTGCAGTTTTGCAGAAGAAGATTTTCAAAGTTTGCATTTTTAAAATCTATTTTTAGCTCCTGTGACCTAATTATGCAATGGACCAGAACCATTTATACAACTTTAGTAGAGCTTCATCCAAGGAACATTCCTGCAAAATATTTTTCAAATTGGCCAAGCCGTTTAGGAGGAGATGTTGTTTGAAGCAATTGTTGACGCCGGACGCACGCACGGACGCACGCACGGACGCAGGACGCTGGACAAAAGGCGATCAGAAAAGCTCACCTTGAGCACGTTGTGCTCATGTGAGCTAATAAAAACAGCCATTCTATTCACAAACGTAATGAAGCATTTGTTACGTAATTATAAGTATCTGATTTCAGCCATTTGGATGAAACATGGTGGAGTATATATAAAAGACAATTTAAAAACTGATTTGTTGGTATATTTTCTACCAAATTTTGCACTGAAGTTTAACCTTTTCCCTCATATAGACTCATTTTGATGCACTCAATAGGTACCACATAAAGCCTGATCTGCAGAAAACCACAGTTAAACCTTACCAAATTTGATTATAAAGTCCTCATTTCTAGACCACTGAGGAGCAGCAAACAGCATAAAACCTGATCAGCCTGCGAGTTACTCGCAGGCTGATCTGGTTTTATGTTGTTCGCATAGGTCTTTTCATGGTTTCCTCTATGAGGGAAAGGGTTAAAACATATTCAATAATTCTGTTATCCTGACTTTTTCACAAAACAGGTCAACTTGTTTTTTCCATCTGTAACATCAACACTATCAAAAGAAAAATCACTAGTAGTGTTTAACATCTCAACTTTCCATTCTTTGTGTTGCCAATGTTCACATTACTTTACACAATTCAACCACCATAACTTTGAATCATGCTTGTTAAACATGACATTGTCAAAACACTGACAGGAAGGATTCGTAATTAACAGCATCACACGTAACACAATGTGCAATTAAAAGGCAAGACAATGTCATATTAAGAGGCAAGACAATGTCATACAGAATGAGTAACAGGAATGATGCCATATCAACAAATCACTGACTTGCGGTAGATCATGATAAAGACATCTATTTGAATACCTTACACTACTAAATGATCAACTGTGACCTTCAGGTCTGTATGACCTTAAGGTCATATACAATGTCAGGTCAGGTATATCTCTCATAATTATCATCAGTCTAGATACAGTTTTATTAGACCTTTTTTCTTCAAACAGTTCCTTTATCATAAAAATATCTTAACCTTCCATTTAGATTTCATCTTTATTAATAAAGAAATACATGCTTTCCAAAGTCGTAACTTTGGTATATATTTCATTTCCATATACATGTACCATTAAAATGCAATGCTCCTTTGATGTATATGATGTAATGTGGATTTATACTGGTCATAAACACAGGCTAGACCATCACTAGCCCAGAGTCTAAAGGATGGTAGGTAATATGAATGAGACAAATTATATACTACCAAAAACAATTACTGAAAAAAAATGTTACTAGTTTATGAAGCATGTCAGCAACCTAATTTTAATTAATCAGGTAATTATATAAGTGTCATTCTCTGGACTGTGTTACCTGCTGAAGTGTGACGGAAAAGTTTGACGGACAAGCGTGACAGAAAAAGTGTGACAGACAGACAACAGAAAATTGATCCCTATGTGTCACCTCTGCTGTATCCATTCTGAATTGTAAATTTAGGTAATAAAAGATTTTTTTTTCAAGAGCACAAAATTTCCATCTAATTAATCTAATCAGGTTTGCATAATAATAACAGAACATGTTTACTTATTTCCTTTACCTCATGAATATATATATTCATATTCAAATTCATGACTTGATGAATATTAATTGACTGAAATTAAAATGCATTAATGGTATATATGAAACTTTGCTCTGCAGACTGTCTGCCTGAATCGAATCTAGGTTAAACGGTCAGGAGACCCTGATAAAGGAATAGTATCTCTTCTATTATATTTCAAAACTTTGTGTAACTTCTGCATTCATTTCATTCAGCAGGAAGGCATGAGAGATTAAGCCTAAGAGGCTATTTAAAAGTACTCAAGATTAGCTTCTATTTATTTGAACTATCAATTAGTGAAGGATTAATTACGCAAAATGTCACGATGACAGAATAAAAATCCATAAGGGGCTTACACCAAGGACTTCTAGAGGATTTTACTGTTCCAATTTGCTTTACGAGGAGTTGCTTCATAAAACTAATCTTATACTAATTTGTTCAAAACTGATTTAAACCCTACAAGTGCACCTAATGAAATCCTTACATCTCTGTTTCTCATTCCACTGCATCAAATTAATGCAGATATTAGGACAGACTGGAGAGTTAAAAACATAAATGTGTGAAGGCTTACCTATGTTAAGTCTTCAAAGGACTGTCTTTGATTCCTACAGATTATTATATTGGTGTTAATGCAAATGGACATGTGGTTTACAGATTTTCTGTATTATTGATTTGTTGTTTTTTATTTATCAACTCAATTCTACTCTCTTGTATCTGATAACTGCTGGCTAGTCTCAAATATTAGTATGACTATCATAAAATAAAGATAAAAGACAGTCTGTTTCTATTTTTAATCCCACTGTGTACTAATAGATCTACATTATGTGTGATTTTTGGTGTAAAAATAATTCATGTCAAACCTTTGCATATCCATAAATTGCAAAACGGCATGAAATGTACATTTAGGTGAAAGGTCAGATTAAAGTTGCTCGTATAAAGAAATATAAAAATGGGTTAATGAGAAACAGAGTTGAGTAAATGATACATTAAACACATAGTTAGGTAATCTGCATCACATATCCATGATTAATGTTCCTGACACAGTAAATGTAACAAATAATTCAAAATAAGAAATCGCAGCTGTACAGGCTCTTAGGCAATCTGTTGGAAACAATCTACCCCCCTTAGCCATTAGTTATTACTGACTTGACTTGTAATAACTTGGCTAAGGGGACAGTTATTAAAATAAATAAAAAATAAGCTTCTTATTTATCAAATTCAGTTGTTTGATCTTATTTGCAAAAAACAAGCTTTGCAGTCAAATTCCCAGGAAATTTTAACAAACCCCTGAAGGGAGAAAGCCCCAGATTTCATATTCATGAAAACAATTTAAGGTGCATATAATTTGAATTATTTTTATTAGTTTTTGGTACAAAGTTACATTTTCAAACCAAATAAAAAGCTCTAATTAATCCTCTAAGGGCTGCCCTGTCTGAATTTTAACAGACCTCAAGGGTTTCATGTCTGAACAATCAAATGTCCTGGTCTGTTTGCAATTATTAAAGTTAAGATCTAGACCACAGGCAACCTCTTTGAAAACTTAGAAAAATATTTCAGCCTATTATTTCATTAAATATCTCAATATCACACTGTGGTCTAAAGAACATGAATGCTTCATTAACATTCTTTATTGATTCAGATTTTAGACAAGGCTGACATTTATATGAAACGCTTAAAATGTAACTGGAGCAATGACGAAAAAAAAAAAAACAAAAAAAAAACAACTCTTAAGTTTCACAACATTGATTCCATTGTGTGTCCTCTTAGAAAGCGTGAGAATGTGGCATTCTGGGAACTTTTTTCAAATTAAAACAATAATAAATAAATCTAACTCAGTATTTCTGAACACTGAAACACATTATAGTGACAAAAATTTGTCATTCTTAAGAGGAATTAAAAATTAAATTTTGTTTATGTGACCCACTTCTTTCACACTGGCTAGAGGCAACCATTTTGTTGTTATTTATTAATAAACACTAATCTACAATATGGTAACAATATGCTGACATCATTTTCAAACAAAGTAAAATTCACATAGAAGCAGAAACCTTGCAGGGGAGTCCTGGGACTGTACTCAACCAGACAAATTATGCCCAAAATAGAGGAGAATATGATAGCTACAGGCTAGCATGAGGACATGCTTAATTCCATCTGCAATAAAACTATTTCAAATATCAAGGACTCAAGAGCTTCAATTAAAAGGCCGCAACTGGTTCACATAAATTATTAATGTATAGACAATAATGCTGAGCAAGAGGTTTAGCATAATGATTGAACTCGTCGTGACTTATCCATTATTGAGAACTGTCTTTCATGCAACAGTCGTCAGCATAAATCATTTGAACTTTCCATAAAGAACAAATAACTTGATGTATATCTTAAAACACAGTCAGAAAGGGCCAAACATAAAGCTGCCAAATGGGGTTGGAGGAGATCTGAAAGGAAATAGCATAGAATGTAGTCAGCAAAATAATGTTGAATGGTTTTTAATGATTAAAGAGTAACATATTTTTCACTTTGTACCGTAACTTGTTACAGTAGAGCTTCTAATTGTGTTTAAACTTTGATGAGTTTAAATTTCCTGCTGTGTCGAAGTTAAATGAAAGTCCCCACATTTTCCCCTATATATTCATAAGAAAAACCCATTTATGAGTCAAACTGTTATGAACTGTATGACAGGTGCTACTTAAAATGAAAGCTGCAGCTTTTATGGTATTCTTTAAGGCTTTTCCTGTGTGTGAAAACAATGCTTTAATTGTAATCACTCTAGGTGCCATATCATTTGAATTTTAACTTCGGTGTAATCATTTGAATTTGTTTCTGTTATGGATCATGACACAAGCTGAGGATTTTGGGTGGACTACGGTAAGTGAGTGAAACCTAAATAGGCAATTTTGGCTATTTCAAGGGCCTTTACTCTCAAGTGCCTGGGACATTTTTGCTATTTACTGCACAGGTACTTGAGGAAGGACCCTAGCTGTGTGACCCTCCCCCCCCCCCCTACACACATACACACGAAACGCTTTGAATATAGCGGTTTTCAACTTTAATTCGCCATTTCCATTGAGTTTATGTATCAAAATATTCACATCCAGATAAATCTAACGTTTACTATCCATGTCTCTTTAAATAAAAAAATCACTATATATAAAACATTTCGTGTTTTTTTTTTCTTATTGATAAAGACAGGGTCCTGTCCTCAAGTACCTGTGATTTAGTGAACTTAACCTAGATTTTATACGCTCATACATTTCAGCAAGTTATGTGAAGATTAAAAAATAAATATTTGACTTAGCAGACAAAGCTAAAATGTCCAATTATGACTAATTCAAGGGTCATAACTCTAAAGTCACTTAAGGGATTTGGCTTGATTTTGAATTTGGCCTAGATTTTATATCTACAAACATTCTCAACAAGTTTGGTGAATTAAGATCTGATGAAAACTATTTGAGTCAGACTGAGCAGGACAAAAAAAGCATGATGGACTGACTGACTGGGCAATTACTAAAGGGCACCCACACCAATGTGGGGCCCTAATTTATACAGATGTCTTACAGAAAAATTCTGGTTCAGGGTTCTATAAATGCAGAAAAAGTTTTCTGATACTAGCTGGTACAATGTACATGGCAGAACTGTCAATTAAAGACCTTTACCCCATATAATCTTGTTGTGATACATTGTTAAAAAAAATCATCAAATATCCCTGGCTGACTTATTCCTTTCCACTTCATGAAATCATGCCAAAGGGAAATAGACAAGCAAACCATTGTAATACAGTAGTTACTGATTAAATTATTGACTAATGAAAACTAGAGCTGGGTCGATTTCATCGATTTATCGCCATTTTTGGCTGATGATACAGAATCGTAATTCTTACCTCAAGAACCAATTTTCAAGTGATACTTCAATGGACGAAAGATTTTGATGTAAACCAGCGAAGTCTTCATTGCCTTTTGTTGACTAGATTGACTAGTAGACTAGATTCAAAATAATTTAAAATAAGATTTTTAGAATAAAAATTAAATTAAAAATGCATTTTTCCTATTATTTTCCCATGTGCCTAATCATCATAGAAACATGGATGCGGAAATCTAATTTACAGCAGAAATCTATTAGTTGGCCATGTCAGAACTACATTATTTATATATTATCAAGTATCGTGATCATGTATCGTATCAGGCCTACAATATCGTGATACTTTTTTGCTGGTGATACCCAGCTCTAATGAAAACGTGCCTTATAAATGTAATACTTAAAGCTAAAGATTAAGTTATGAATAAAAAGATAAATGGAAGTTTCTGTCTGTCTGGTTAGATGTGTAAATTAAACCCTGGCCACAAAGTTTCATTAACCCTTTCCCTCATAGAGGAAACCATGAAAAGACCTATGCGAACAACATAAAACCAAATCAGCCTGCAAGAAACTCGCAGGCTGATCAGGTTTTATGCTGTTCGCTGCTCCTCAGTGGTCTGGAAATGAGGACTTTATTATTAAATTTGGTAAGGTTTAACTGTGGTTTTCTGCAGATCAGGCTTTATGTGGTACCTATTGAGTGCGTCAAAATGAGTCTATATGAGGGAAAGGGTTAATTGTATCCCACACTGAATATTAAGAAACCCAACAAATAAGCTGGTGTCAGGCTCACTCTCTTCTTTACTTATACCTAGTTGAAACCTGATTGGTTCGAGGTCATATGACCACACATACTGACCAAACAACTG
Organism: Solen grandis; assembly: GCA_021229015.1. NCBI lineage: Eukaryota > Metazoa > Mollusca > Bivalvia > Adapedonta > Solenidae > Solen > Solen grandis. Next base: position 6,454,799 of record CM037778.1, read on the forward strand.
ATCTGGTTTGAGGTCATTCAACCATAATATACATACTGACCAAACATATCACTTATAACACATTGACACTCTTCAGTTCTTGAAGTCTATCAGAAAATTAAATATCCAGATAAGAATTAAAACAACTGTTTTCCACACAGCTGATAATAAGGATAGGGCCTTTTGGCATGGCGAGTTTGTCGGCAGTGATCAAATTTCTGTCTTCAGGCACTTTTAAAGGGTTTCTAAGAGGTTGGAATGTGTTAGGTCAGGACAACTTCAATCAGCCAGGGACATCATGCTGAAAATAGTTGTACTTTATGAACCCCAAATACTGGGTCAGGGAACAAATGAAGTTACCATGGACTGTGTTATAGTAGTGCTTGTTTGTTGCTCATCTGCAGTTATAACAAATTGTCCCAGCTTGACACTGCTGGTATGGACCTTTAGCTTCAAAAAAGAAACTGAAATGGGAAACATTTCCCACTGGCAGTATATTATCTGATATTTGTTATGGACTCCTCTACCCAAGAGGCAGATCTATATTACACCAAGATCACTGCAACACTTGGTCTCATTATCCTGACACCAGGCTGACCAGTACTTGAAGGTTCCCCACTGCATGAGAATCAGGTGGCCCCAGCGAAGTCGCATTATAGTTTGAAGCTACAGCATATGTCTTTCTATATATCATGATTTTACTATCTCAAAATTTGGGAGGGGCAAGTGATTATTTCAGGAATTTTACACCCTTGCGTCAACATACCAACAATATTGGTCATTAACATACATGCATTACTACAAGACCCATTCTAACTTAAAAGAAGGACAATAAAAGTTCATAAAAAATGAAACACTTGGGCTCTTCAGACTCATAAATACACTGTAAGGACTCCAAGCATTCATTGTATATCAGAAATTAATCATTTATGACCATCCATGAGGCCATGCCATGATGTTATTACATCACTATTGCATTTATCTCTGGACAAATGATTACACTATTAATTGCCACCTGATATAAGCCCACTCTCTTATAAGGCAAGGTAGACCTGTCGTGACAGAACTATTACTCAAGGTGATATGGTGTGTTAAACAAATACAATTACACCATTGGTATCAAGGAAATCACTGATCTAGAGATATGATGGAGTATTGTATCAAATGCCTCCAGTCAAATTATTTGTAATAAAATAATGATATCTATCATCCTTTTGACTCTACTTTCATCACCAGTTGAGAGCTATTCATGCACTGTTATAAGTGAATCTATAATAAACAGTAGGGACCTGCTAACTTAACTGGTCCAAAATTTCAATGAGTTAATAATGTGAAGGTATAAAACCTTATCAGTATTCAAGGATTTTATACAAGGTGAACAAGTGATATTCATTTTTTGATGCACTGGCAAACACTGCTGACCAAGATCAGACAGGTCCTAGAAGAGAGCTGTCTCAGATCAGCTCCTCTGTTTGCTTATACAATATTATAGCTCAGATTCTACTTAAGGCTGCACAGAATTTTTTTTTCATTTAAAGTTCTGTAAATTAATTAATATTCATCAAGTCATAAAACTTATGAGTTAAAGGGATACTAAGGGTAAATTTGGCAACTTTCATTGCTATGAAGCCTCAAAATGCAAGACCTAGGTTTGAGTAACAGTTACACCTTAATCTCTGACCCCTCTGCATGACCCCTCCCCCTCCACAGAAACACAATACCACCTTGTACCATAGTTTAATCTCTACCAGAGTTATCATATAACACCATTAACTAATGACCAGATGCCCCAGGGCTGATTAAAGAATTGTTGGTTTGTAAATAAATAAAGACTCAATATATAAGTACATGTGGCACTTTGTCTTGCTTACAAACACCGACATCTGGGTGGGTCAAAAGTCTTGTTAAGCCAGTTATGCAGTTGTAAAATCCATGTGTGCTGTAATTAAGTTTTTGTTAACCATGTTCAACATTCTCTGGATTTTTCTTTTATTGTCTGAAACACTTTTACGCCTTTGGCACATGCTGTACCACTGCTTCATCAAAGGACAGCTTAATACATGTATATGGTGGAGAAAAAAACATATAAGCATTCATCCACTGAATATTTTCCATGTCAGGGAGACATTATTCGTCTGAAGTCCAATTACCGTACGTCACATTGACCAGCTGCAATCAAGTCATGCAGTGTTTTGACTATAAAGTCTCTTTTCATCACTCGCATGCAAGATTCTTACTCTGAACAGTCACTCTGCATCACTCACATGCCGGAAGGATCTTACTCTGCATCACTTGCATTCTAAAAGAGTTATTCTGAATAGCCACTCTGTATCACTCACATGCCAGAGTCGAACACTGAACAGTCACTTTGCATGACATGTGTATACCAGAAAACTAATACTCTAAATGGTGGTTGCAGGTTAGAACCACTGGCCTTTTCCCTTTGGAGTTTATTACTCTTCACATCTAATTCTTTTCCAGTGACATACATTTTATTTTCTATGAAATTAGATAGAAGCTGTTAAAAGCACAGAATTATGGTATTTTTCACATCAAAATAATTATAAACCATGGAAAAAAAACAGCAACAACAAAAAAAAAAAAAAACATACAAACAAACAGGCCTTTATAAAATGTAAACCTACTTAACATTTAACGATGCTTTAATCCTTTTCAAATATATAAAACTAATGCTTTCTCAAATCACTTACAACAGCCCATTTCAGGTCCAATTAGATTTTCTCTTCTGCAGACTATAATCCATTATGAATGTTTACTGTCAGTTTCAAAAATAACAAAGGGCTGGAGAAGACTGACGGAGCATTTTATAATTACTGCAGCTTCTGTATCTTCAAGGAAGGACATAAAAATCTGCAGAGCTCATGTGAACCTCCTGAAGATATTGATCTGACGAGAATATTCATGGACTATACATGCCTTCTGTGGAGATGTTTACTGGTTCCAGTCCAGCAGTACTTCGGCTTAAAAAGAATATGAACCAAAACTTAAGTAAACCAGCAAACCTCCCTATCCTATGGATGTATATTAGGCACTGGATCTTGCGACTGAGTGTTTGATCCCTAATGCCAGCAAATTTCTCTTAACGTTCAACCAAAATTCCAAATAAAAGTAAATTACTGCATCATAAATTTCGAATGATTATACAGATACAATACTGTTTTTTTCTAGATATAAAGAGAAATTGTTTGTTTAATTGTTGACTTGGGTTTAATGTCTTACCAACTATATTTCAGTTATTTGTGGGCTTTGTCTACCTGAAGGCAGATGATTATAGATATCTTGCCATACTGTCACATGTTCCCCACACTAGTGGGCTATCCAGTCCTGGAATAACCCTACTTGCTGAGCGCAAACATATATATCCGGGTATGATTTGTTAACAACTACAGAATGCAGCAGTCAACACTAGCAGTGTCCCGGGATCCCGAGGACACCAAACATTGGGAAGGGACTGAAGAACTGATACATGCAAAGGGATCTGTCAGGACACTTACTTTTTGATTAAAAGTAAATTAAACAGCCACATTTGCTGTAAAACCAGAGTAATCTTCTTTATAAAACGTTCTTATTAGCAATCATCTTCGATAAATTGCAACTTTGCAAGCAATGTTTGTGTGAAGAAAGCAGTCCTATATCCGAGTAATGTGACAGAGACTCCTAATTTTCAAAAGGGACTCCTGAATTTTTAAGCAGGTTTTCTGTTGGGATACCCAGCTTAACCCTTCTCTCATAGAGGACACCATGAACAGACCTATGCGAACAGTTTAAAACCAGATCAGCCTGCAAGTAACTTGCAGGCTGATCAGGTTTTATGCTGTTCGCTGCTCCTCAGTGGTCTGGAAATGAGGATTTTGTAATTAAATTTGGTAAGGTTAAACTGGTTTTCTGCAGATCAGGCTTTATGTGATACCTATTGAGGGTGTCAAAATGAGTATATATGAGGGAAAGGGTTAAATGTAAGTGTCAAACGCTGCAGAATGCCATCATTCAGAGCTGTCCAAGGACAACATTCACAACCTCCAAATTCCAAGGCAGACAATCTAACAACTTGACAACTATTTTCTAATGACAGGTTTAATCAAAATGCTCAAGGTCCATTAGTTTGATTTAAAATCACAGATAATGATGTTCAAACTATTATTTTATTGTTTTAAAAATCATTATGCTGAACCCCCTGTGCCCGGGCTTTAAAGTGTCTTGAGTCCACTATATTTATCCTACTTCAAGCTAGACTATACCCTTGACCTCAGCAGACCAGGACAACAATAGCCACATTGTCTCCACTGACCAACCGTAAAATGGTCAGTTTAAACAGCCAGGTCATCTAAAGGTCAAACTATGTTATTTTCTGTATTAACAACTCAGCCCATGAGCTTGAAAAATTCTTAATATATCTAAATAATAAATCATACAATGATGGTTTAGCTATGTCAACTTTAATTTGAAATGGCAATTGCAAATATAAAGGAGCAATAAATTTAAAGAACAGGTTATCTTCAAGGATTGTCAGTAGAAGGGTTTGTACTGTTAAAAAGGTGTTTAAGGTTTTACCTGAGTCATAGTTTTATTAATATACATTTTTCCTGTACCAATGCAATGATCAAATCTTCATATATGAGATTTATTATGATGATAAACTGAGCTATTGCTATTTTTTTATTTCCAAAGGAAGTGAATTAGGCAGTGAATTAAAATAAAAATCTGAAATTATTATATTGTAAATATTTTCCCATACTGAATCATGCCTAGAATTTATCCCTTAAGTTTCTTTATAAAAGCTGTGATGGAAAATTATAATAAACTAATTAACCAGTTTAAAGCAAGATCATCAAGTTCATGGACCCATCAGGTTTGTGATATCTAGAGCTCAAAGGAGCACATCACGTTTTGAATCTTATTCAGATAACCCTTTCCCTCATAGAGGAAACCATGAAAAGACCTATGCGAACAGCATAAAACCAGATCAGCCTGTGAGTAACTTGCAGGCTGATCAGGTTTTATGCTGTTCGCTGCTCCTCAGTGGTCTGGAAATGAGGATTTTACAATTAAATTTGGTACGGTTTGATTTTGGCTTTCTGCAGATCAGGCTTTATGTGGTACCTATTGAGTGCGTCAAAATGAGTCTATATGAGGGAAAGGATTAAATGTTCCCAGTTGGCTTTGTCTGCCTTACTGAGATAACAGTGGGTATGAATGTAACCACACAAATTGGACAAACTAGAGGCCTAGAACTACCCTTATATGCTGCACACCAAGCAAGGGAGATATACCTGAGTTCCATTTAAATAGCTTTGATTGTGATGTCTCCCAGTTAAAGGGGTGAATATTTATATATTCTTGATGTGTCAATCACCAAGGAAAGGGAGTTCTGTTTAAAGGATTCAACTTGGATTACAGCCATACAAATTATGTTGGTGTATCAAAGACACAGACATAAATCAAAGTGATTACTGTATAAGGTTTAACAGTTCTCATTAAGTATCTGTTCATCTTTCTGAGCTGCTTGGAAAAGGCAAGCTTACCATATATGTTTAACCCTTTCCCTCATATAGACTCATTTTGACGTACTCAATAGGTACCACATAAAGCCTGATCTGCAGAAAACCACAGTTAAACCTTACCAAATTTAATTACAAAATCCTCATTACCAGACCACTGAGGAGCAGCGAACAGCATAAAACCTGATCAGCCTGCGAGTTACTCGCAGGCTGATCTGGTTTTACGCTGTTCGCATAGGTCTTTTCATGGTATCCTCTATGAGGGAAAGGGTTAAACAAACAATTAGGTACATGGGGACAACTCTTTAAACATTTCAACTCCAACGAAATTAACAAATGTCTATCAAGCAAGAAGAAGTGATTTATTAGCATTGAAAGTGGTCCTCAGTAGAGAGAGTGTAAAGACACAATTCAGATCATTTGCATGACATGCATATAGAAATGTGACTGAATTTATATGAAAACGACTCAAAGGAGACATAAATTATGATATATACATGTAAAAGAAGGTGCAGTACAGATAAATTTTAGAGTTTTTAAACCAATGTAAAAAAAATAAATTCAATTATAGTTTCATTTTAAACATTTCCCTTTAAAACCACAGAGACAACATTAAAGTATTATTTAAATACATTTCTTTTCAAGTCATCTGAGAGACCCAGGTTGGACTAGTACCAGGAGCCCTCCCATTGGGGTTCAAACCCATAAATGTCATATCTACAGTCATGGACTGATTACTGAGCTAAATCCATGTGCAGAAATCAAACCTGCAAAATCACTTTTTTCCTTAAGGTTAAGATGATGACTGTGTATTTTTATTAGAACTAGTTGTAGAACTATTATCATCCCATGAACTGAGACTTCTTACAAATATATATGTTCATTTATTGAAGTAATTCTGTAAAACTGTGATTATTCATCTTGAATATTTGGTGGCAAGTGGAAAATAAGATCATCATCATTGCCATCATCAGTTTCTTCTACATCAACCATTTTGAAGTCTTCTCATTCAACATCCATTCAAGGTCCAAACTATTTATACTGGTCTAGTATGTGTATCAAATCTTCTTTTGAAAGAAATTATGCTACAGATTACTGTCATTTCCAGTATAATGCAGACTCATTCAATAACATCAATTTTATTAAAAGCTTTTAGAATATAACTGAAGATTATTTACTGCTGTACCAATGAAATAAACTTGATAATTATATGGCATATTTGCACATTTTAAATAGCTGGTAGCTAATTACGCATAACCTTTAACGATTATGATAAATCATATCTGTTCAAAGATGTTGACTTAAAACATTTTGCCAAAATATTTATATAATTATACTCCTGTTTATCAACACTGATAAAAACAAGAATATTGACCACAAAGAGACAGTTATAAGCAAATTGATTTTATCAGATTTTATCAAAAAGGAAAGTAAATGGTTGCAAACTAAATCAATAATGTTGCTTCATGATGTATGTATACTGTTTAAAGCAGCTCATTGACAGATGATAGGTAGAAATTTGAAAAATAATTGTCTACCTTCCCTTGTTAATATTGAAGTTTTTGCTTCCTGACAAATAAATTCTGCAAGTGTAGATCACATTGCACAGAAAAATACTATTTTCGTAAAGAAACTTCAGTGAAATGGTTTAAATATAGAGTATGGTATCCCCAAAGCAGGTGCTTATGGTATTAGTTGAACCGTAACACATGGCACATTCCTCAACATGGCATCTTTACCAGTTCTGGGATTCAGGAGTTCATGCAGACTGAAGTTAGCGAATGCATGAAAAGTGAATGTGATCAGCCATGAGATGGCAAATAAAAATAGAAAATCTAAATATAGGTCTAATTATTCTAAATATAGCATTTAGAACCATCTGTGACTGTATTGTCTGTGATGGGGAAACCACCCATTATTTTACAATCACGAATGATTGCATTGGGTGACCATGCAACTGTAGATGGGTAATGATAGACATAGTTAAATATAAGATTCTTAGCCAATGACCATCTGTGAATGAGCTGCTTTAACCAATAATTTGAAATTGATACATTTTCTCTAAACATCTTCAGATTTCTACCAAACATTTTATTAATCATTTCTGTGTCACTCTCAATAGATTTTGGAAAATGGATCTGTAGTCCTTTTACAAAGATTCTCTGAATTTAATGTTAGAAATGACCTTTCATATATCAGTAATTACTATATTCATGTATTTAGTGCATGCTCAGGATATCTGGACAAGTTTAAGTCTCCAAACTTAAGCTATGAAATCAGTGAGAACAGAGCATATCATGGTATGTCAATAAATTTGGCATCTACATTTTAAAATTTCGCATACATAATTTATCTTAGTTTTAAGATATATACATATAGATGTTTAACCTCCTCCTTGAATATAAGAATTATTCAGGAAATAGTGACAAGCAAGATAACCAATACTTTGGCTTTTCTCTAGGTTTAAGTATGATACTACACCCACTCACACCATGATTTTGCTTGGACATTGCGCATGCTGTGCACTTAACCCTTTCCCTCGTAGAGGATACCATGAAAAGACCTATGCGAACAGCATAAAACCAGATCAGCCTGCGAGTAACTTGCAGGCTGATCAGGTTTGTTGCTGTTCGCTGCTCCTCAGTGGTCTGGAAATAAGGATTTTACAATTAAATTTGGTAAGGTTTAACTGTGGTTTTCTGCATATCAGGCTTTATGTGGTACCTACTGAGGGCGTCAAAATGAGTCTATATGAGGGAAAGGGTTAATTTCTTTAATTTGATGATATGGCCCCTGAGAACTCTTGAATAGGATATCATATTGTGATAATGAGTATACGTATGATTTCATGCATTCCTACGGTTGACGTTATTATTTACATGAGTAGAGGGCTTGTGAAGGGGACCTTTCATTATTCTGGTCCACCACAGAAGTGCTGTGATGATGTTGAACTATAAGCACTTCAAGTGGTCAACTTCTCCAGTAATTGACTAATGATGTTTTAGAATCACTGCGAGTATCATGTTGTAACATTATACTATACAGTCACTAATGTCCAGTGGTAAAGTTTGGTGAAACATAGTCTCTTAAGAAAATAGTAATTAGTTTTAAGAGTTAGGTTATTTGAAGTACTGTATTGTAAAATCATTTATCTTTTTTATCAAATCATGGACTGAAATCTTTAACTTTTGACAAATGTTGTACATACTTGTCTTGCATTGAACCTTTCAGGTTTTCAACTCTGAAAATTTAAGCCTTTGTCTATCCCACTCAAAATTAGGTCAACTGCTTACTGACAGTATCACAAACAAAACCCATGTGTTCATTTGTGTAAACCAGGTCAACAATTGACTACCCATGCTCCCAGAGTAACTAATGAATAGTCTGTTAAGTTAATTTGAATATATCTGCAAACACTGGAATGGTCTTTTCAGGTATATACATTTATATGGCTCTTCACTGTAATTCTGAGCTTGGAATGGACTCTTCAGGTTTAATAAATGTGGTTGCATCAGGCAGTTTCATATGATAACTATTAAGCAGTGTGCCAATAAAACATTGTCACAATTAAATACAGGTAATGGTACCTACAGTTCACTTCTCCTCAATATCTTAGGCATCAAGATGTAACCTGAAGACTGATGGTTGTTTTCTGTTTGATCTGGTTTTAAATTGTCTAACACAATTTAAATTGTCTAATTGCCTTTCCCTTATAGAGGACACCATGAAAAGACCTATGCGAACAGCATAAAACCAGATCAGCCTGCGAGTAACTTGCAGGCTGATCAGGTTTTATGCTGTTCGCTGCTCCTCAGTGGTCTGGAAATGAGGACTTTATAATTAAATTTGGTAAGGTTTGAGTTTGGCTTTCTGCAGATCAGGCTTTATGTGGTACCTACTGAGTGCGTCAAAATGAGTCTATATGAGGGAAAGGGTTAAAGCAAGGGAGCTATAATACCAGTAGCATTTTTTACAACTTTGGTATGTCATGACTGGGGGTGACCGGTTGATACTACTGGTTGAACCAACAACCTCCCAATTCCAAGATGGACACTCTGACCAATGTGGTGTTGGGCAGGTTCAATGATAGAGTGACCAGTCATCAAGAAAAGAAAGTGGGACAGCTGGAAAAATAAGTTTTCTTTATGATATAAATTCCCATCCAGAGACTGTATTTTTTTTTTCAAGTATTGTCATTTTAACTATGAAGAGCACACTTTTTGCGAATCCTCCTTTGCCCTTCTATGCACACCTTTAATACAGACAGTTATATAATTAAGATCACTTGTTTTATGAAAACTTTAAAACTGGCATAATAACAAATCCTTCTAACAGTCTGATCAGGTTTGATTCCTGTCAACCAAAAACTAGTGACGACTTTGTGACACCGTAAAAGAAATCCATCTAGTGACCTTTACAGAGCTGATTTGAGGTAATTATTATCCAGCTAAGGTAAATGTTACGTTAAAATGCCCTTCACACATTCTTTGTTAAGTGCATCCCCTGGTGTGTTGTAAACAAGACCATCAGGTTTTCCATCACAGTGATAATAGCCTCATTATGATGCAATATAGGTTCACAGTAAGCCTTCCCATATTTATCATTGTCCAATTCACATCCACTTGGCATAAGATGAAAAGTCTCCAAGTGCAAACAAGATGGTCATAATGAGGACCAAGCTTTACACTAGCCTGAATCTACCACATAATAACTTTGTCCACACCTCCCTATGGTCCACACTGTCACATGCTTATATTCAACACCACTCAGTTGTACCAAGTGAGGCCATTTAACCCTTTCCCTCATAAATACTCATTTTGACGCCCTCAATAGGTATCACACAAAGCCTGATCTGCAGAAAACCACAGTTAAACCTCACCAAATTTAATTACAAAATCCTCATTTCCAGACTACTGAGGAGCAGCGAACAACATAAAACCTCGCAGGCTGATCTGGTTTTATGCTGTTCGCATAGGTCTTTTCATGGTGTCCTCTATAAGGGAAAGGCAATTAGACAATTTAAATTGTGTTAGACAATTTAAAACCAGATCAAACAGAAAACAACCATCAGTCTTCAGGTTACATCTTGATGCCTAAGATATTGAGGAGAAGTGAACTGTAGGTACCATTACCTGTATTTAATTGTGACAATGTTTTATTGGCACACTGCTTAATAGTTATCATATGAAACTGCCTGATGCAACCACATTTATTAAACCTGAAGAGTCCATTCCAAGCTCAGAATTACAGTGAAGAGCCATATAAATGTATATACCTGAAAAGACCATTCCAGTGTTTGCAGATATATTCAAATTAACTTAACAGACTATTCATTAGTTACTCTGGGAGCATGGGTAGTCAATTGTTGACCTGGTTTACACAAATGAACACATGGGTTTTGTTTGTGATACTGTCAGTAAGCAGTTGACCTAATTTTGAGTGGGATAGACAAAGGCTTAAATTTTCAGAGTTGAAAACCTGAAAGGTTCAATGCAAGACAAGTATGTACAACATTTGTCAAAAGTTAAAGATTTCAGTCCATGATTTGATAAAAAAGATAAATGATTTTACAATACAGTACTTCAAATAACCTAACTCTTAAAACTAATTACTATTTTCTTAAGAGACTATGTTTCACCAAACTTTACCACTGGACATTAGTGACTGTATAGTATAAGTCAATTACTGGAGAAGTTGACCACTTGAAGTGCTTATAGTTCAACATCATCACAGCACTTCTGTGGTGGACCAGAATAATGAAAGGTCCCCTTCACAAGCCCTCTACTCATGTAAATAATAACGTCAACCGTAGGAATGCATGAAATCATACGTATACTCATTATCACAATATGATATCCTATTCAAGAGTTCTCAGGGGCCATATCATCAAATTAAAGAAATTAACCCTTTCCCTCATATAGACTCATTTTGACGCCCTCAGTAGGTACCACATAAAGCCTGATATGCAGAAAACCACAGTTAAACCTTACCAAATTTAATTGTAAAATCCTTATTTCCAGACCACTGAGGAGCAGCGAACAGCATAAAACCTGATCAGCCTGCAAGTTACTCGCAGGCTGATCTGGTTTTATGCTGTTCGCATAGGTCTTTTCATGGTGTCCTCTATGGGGGAAAGGGTTAAGTTAGTCATTTTTATTCAAATTTTAATTAAGTTAAAAGTCAGTTAATCCACAAAGTAGTATGAGATTGTATTTTCTATAAACATTGTTAAGTATGACTTTGTATAAAAACAGCGTATTATGCTGTTGTTTCTGACATAACTTTTATCAAACATCATACGCAGCTATATCAAATATCCTAAAAACTGTGGCAAACAGTCAGGTAAAACATTGATCTTCTAAAGTTTTTCTGCACGAGTGTAAAAAACTAAGAGGGCTTAGTACCTGTATCTGTTTTTCTCTCGTTATTTCTGATTAATGTGATGATGACTTTAGCAGATCTTTAATGCTTCAGTGCTATGCACAACATAGTTTTTCCTCACCTAGTAAGGAAAACTAATCACCAACAAAACATGGAGTGTGGCAATCACACAAGAATGATACCTTTCACCACACTTCAATGCACCAAATACAAAAAATACACAAAAACAAAGCTTCCCAGGGTCACTGAACATTCAATACTATAACATTACATGTTCCATACACTTTTTAGAATATCTCATTCTAGCTAATTAAAAACAATTAACACTTGTCTAACTTCAAGTTGAGGTTGTCTGTGTCAAAAAGGTAATGTTAAACCCCTCAAAAAACAGTGACATTTTTTCACAGGGATTAAATTGTTTTGAAATGTGATGGGTTTCAGTAGCAAGAATGTTTCAAACTTTGAATACGAATGTCTCTATACTGTCCAGAAAAGCTGCTTGTCTGCCTGACTCGTTATCTCACATAATGAAGAAGAGACTAGATCTCTCTCTCTCTCTGTCAAACTTGTACAAATTTATGACCAAACATATCTGACTCAGTCTTTCATAAACTCTGAATTATTCTTTTCTCAAGTGCTTATTGGAACAGCAATACACCATCCTACTTAAATCTAGGACAAAGTTAAATATTCAAGACTCTATTTTCAAATAATGAAAATTGTAAACAAAAAAATTTATGTGAACAGGCTTCTCAGATCACTTAGGATTACATGAAAATTGAAGTCCCTGAAATGGAAAAGGTTGAGTCATCTAATACATTATCATAATGAGACTACTTAGGAAAACTAGAGTCATATTCCCAAATATCTGAATTTAAGTATTTTTTATTATCAGTAAGAGCATGAAAAACCAAAACAAAAAGTCCCTTCTGAACTATATTTGCCAACAGTTATAAGAGACTAATCGTACCAGTAACCTTTTCCTGACTCCATATAAACGTGATGGACTCAAGCTGCGATGCGCCTCCCGACTGCCAAGAAATTCACAGTGTCTATAACAGTAGCATGAAGTAGTTCTATTACTATTTATATAAAAAAGTTTGTGTAAACGTTTACCACTAACATTGGCTACCTTCCAGAGGCCCCATTTACCACAGTGGGGATTTGGATGCTGAATCCAAAACCAAAAAATTAATAAAATAATTGTGCGTAAGTCTCTCAGGTTTTGCTGCTGTTGTTGTTTAAACTTTAGAACTATAGTATTAACCTGATATCTATAAAATCAGATTTCCATTGCGGGTATGTTATTGACAATGATTTTCCTCCATCTTAAGTACTCATAGCTTACCTATATACAATTCAAGTCCTCGGACTATCAATTCCAAGCAATTCTTGGCATGTGGAGATAAAATGTAAGTAGTAATAGCCTATTCATTACAGAAAGCATAGATATATACATGTATACATTACATGACTACATTTAAAATTATATGAAATGAAAGATAGGCACATGTACCTGGAGCACTACCAGCTGCTCACATTTGTCTCTGTTAAACATTA
>CM037778.1:6468337-6518337 GCA_021229015.1 Solen grandis
TGTATTACAGAGGGGCCGAAACCTTCAATCACTGCAAGATATAAGATGCTGCAGCTAATAACTGGGTCTCACTAATCAGGGGTTTCCTTAAGGATTTGACTTTCACTTGCCCAGGGGGCAAGTTACTTTGAACATCTACTTGCCCCCATTGAAAACAGCTTGTCCGATCTTTAAGTTAGTTAGTGTTTGTTAATGTTTAAAAACTTAAGATGAATTTTAGTTAACATGTATCATACATAATTTGCAAGCAACTCACCCCCTATATAATCTAGAAAATAAAATATAAAAAAAATAAATAAAAATAAACTTGCCAGACAGGCTATCTCCTTGGAAAATCACTTGCCCATGGTGATTTTAACCCGGCACGGGCAAGCGGGCGTCCACTTAAGAAAACCCCTGACTAATGTAACACAATATTGGAGTTCTGGACTTTATTTTTGGGGGAGGGCACTCCTGTTTTTCTAAGCATTTCTTATATATTACTAAAGAATATATAGCTTGGAACTCAAACTTTTTGGATTTTTCTTGTCAAGGACTCCAGTTTTAACCCAGTATGAACCCTATTAAAATTGCTCTGATCCAGACAAACTCTTTTAACTTATCTGGTACCCTAAGTGATATTTTTCATAATTGTGTATATGCAAATATGATTATGTAATGAATTAATCTATTTTTAATCTTAAAATATATATTTTTTGTCAAATGAAACAAAATATTATGCTGATATTTAGCAATTTTGCATCTTTATTATACTTGACACATAAAACTTAAAAGACAAATATATATCTGATTATGACAAAAAAATATAAATTCATTTATTGTTACAATTAATGCAGTGTGTGTTTAACTGTTGGCTTCTTTTCAAAATTCTAACAAGACATATTACAAATAACATAGATGATACAAATTTGAAATGTACTTATAATGATATAAAGGTTTAAAACTAGAAGAATTCCTCACAATACAAATGTATTCGTATGGAAGCAAAATACTCACAGTAAACATTTTCATTCAATATTGGCTAGCAATACTTACAGTGCTTTGGTATGCCTTTAATTGCTCCTATTGTTGATATATAATCATAACGAGTTATATTGCTCTCAAAGGCATTCTACACAAAAGGAGATTATTAGCAAAATAGCTGATCTAAATTGATTATCTGAAATGTAATTATGGTTATATGAGTCAATGTAACCTACCCACACATAGACCTCACCTGTGTGCTTAGTCCCCAATGGTATGGGTGGACTTAATGAATGCATTTAACATTAAATGGTAGTTTTCATTATTTACTGAAAATAACTAACAATTAAGACACTTCTCCATTTTGGCAAAAGTTTCATCTTAATGTTGAGTGGCAGAAGCTACTAGAACATGTACAAATAAGCAATTGACAGGTGACACAACAACAAAAATATTGCACAACCGTACGGTACCATGGAATCACCGGTATCAATCAGTTTGGCTATACTAATAGCCTATTCAATGGAGAGAAAAAATTAATCAGTTTCTGAATTTATAAAGCTATGTTTGTAATTATAGCAGGCGCCTGGCCTATACGTCTTTTTATTTTTTATTATGTTCATGTATTTGGTTACTTTACCATACTCAAAATATGTATCTTATTCTTAATAAGTCAAAAGCACTTTGCCTTCATTATCATTTATGTAGACTTTTAACTTGGTCATTTAGACCAAATACCTAGTATAATACAGATGCCATAACAAAAAACAATATTAATTAACAATTAAATGTACCTTTCATTAACTTTTAAACAGTTATACTGTTATAGTTTTTCTATCAATTGAGAAAAAGTATTCAAAACTAATTTTGATTGACCCAGTTACATTATAAAATTATATACCTTTATAGTTTAGACCCCTTTCCTTATTATGCTACCTAACGGTTTCCTTTAGTTAATGTTGGAATATGTAATTGAAAAGATCAGAATAGCTAATAATTCATTATAACTCTTGAAAACATTTTTAATATAATTTGATGTTATTTGGGATTAATAGTAAGTTTTGCTGTGTTGTTAATTTCATATGTGTTTGTTGTGTTACTGTATATATATGAAAAAGATGTTTACCTCAAAGGCCCAGGTACATGGTATACCAGCAAACTGTCGGACACAACGTCCAATCTCTACATCTTCATGAGTTGTATACATGTTGCTCACACAGTGCTTGAGATGTGGCCCAATTTTCTTTAAGGTTTCTTGACTGAATACCATGCCAGTGCCCCCCATACAATAATTGTCAGTATTCCCTAAATTTAGAAGTCCAATTTCTTCCTTTGTTCCAACACCAGCTTGTCCAATGAATTGTGGTTTTGAGCTATTTATTGACCTCAAGAACTGTTCTAACAGGTCACCTTTGATGAAAACATCATCATCTGCTCTCATAAACCATTCGTATTTATCTACATAATGATCACTCATATACTTTAACATTGAAAATGACTTCTTCTGTGGTGGATAAGAATCATCAACATTTTTTAAACTCACAATTGGAATGTCATAATTTGAAGTTGAGCCTTCACTTGAAAAAAATACAACTTTTCCATTTATACTTCTGGCCCATGTCCTATATGCAGCAACTGCTCTTGTATCCAAATATACTTTTGCTGTCATTATACCAATAAAGACAAAACCTTTTTCATCAGCTTCTTCAATAAAAACATTGTTAGTGGCTTCTTCAATTTTTAATGCATTATCTCTGCCTTGTTCTACTTCAATGTTGACGTTGAGTTGAAGATTGTCAACGCAGCATCCGTGTCTTGCAAATGAAGGGGCACATGGAATAAATTTGTTGCGACACCATGTTGAGAGTATAACTCCAATACATAGTCCAAATACAGTTCCTGCAACAAAATTGATATGAAGCCCATATCTGTTCTTTGCCATGTTCAATTTCCAACTTCTTCTCTGAAACTCTTCTTTTTTTTTTATCTGGTGGTGAATTCAGTTCATTTTTTCCATAATGTGAAGTCCAAAAGCATACAGGTGTAGTCCTCAGTTGACACCTCTCTATCTTGTCTTGTCGCCTATCTATCTTTCCTTCTTTTTTCTCCAGTCATCAATCCCTAATAGACCTATTGTCTTCGACCGTCTTAGAATCTGGTGTTGATTCGAAGACACTTTTCTCTAGTTTGATCTTAAAGTATTTAAACAGTGTACTTATATACATATCTGAAAATGTAAAACGTGTAGCGGGTCTGGAAAGACTCCGCCTATTTATGTAAATACTACCCTGCCAACGCACTACTCCATTTTAAACCTCTTACTTTTATGAATGAAACCATCATCAACAAATCGGTCGAAAACTTGTCAGCAAGTGCGTGGTACCATATATAGGTCAACTCTTAAAGGTCATTTCCGGTAAGCAAGCTAGAAGTAAATGGACCAGTATACAGAAGTGGACAATAAAATAACTCATTTTTTCTTCTCATTTTAAGAAATTATGAATATGAAAAGAAAAACTTTTATTCAACAAAATGATTTTTGAAAATGCATGTTATAGGATGAAATTACTTAAAAATGTATTTATTATTTTGTTGTTACAGTTCCACAACAAACATGGCCGACGTGCATGATGGACCCACAGTTTTTCTCAGATTTTGTTGACACTTGAAGATTTCCGTGGATGTGCTTCATTTGAAAATTGCAAAAGACCCAGAGTTCAATCCTTAACTATATGTGACTTTAAATTACATACCAACATCCTGCAGATCTTAAAATAAACTGCATATTTCCAAAGGAAGGTTGTTTTGGTTAGCAAAATGGCGGCTACCAAAGATAAAAAAGTTACAGAAGAAAGCATTGAAAAGAAATTGATGTCATTCAATAACACTCAAGACAGTGTACAGGCAATGTCACTATGGATCATGCATAATAAGTCCCATCATCAGAAAATTGTGGATACATGGCTGAAGGTCTTGAAGAAGAGTAAGTTTTTTTACCCCACCCACTTTAAAAGTGAAAATAGCAACCACATCAGATGCAAGGATAAAAATGAACACACAGCTGTAGTGATCATTACTGTACTTAACATGTTTCATATCACTTCTTTCCTGAGGATTTGTCATCACAGTTTGGTTGCCCCATACTTCTTGAAATTGTAAAGTCATTTTATACATTTTCTATTTAAGGAACTATTTTGCAGACTGTGAGGGTTTTAACTTGTTTGCTACTTTTGAAATGAGAAGATGAAACTAAAAATGTTCAAACTGAGAATTATTTTCAATATAATCTGGCTTCAAAGAGGTTAAAAAGGTGTGAAATGACATACATTACCTTTGTAGAAGAAGAACCAGAATATACCTAGGAAGCATCAGGGCCCTAGATCTGCCATTTTTACCGCCAATATTATACCGTCCTTCCATCATTCATGATTTTCTTCAAATGAAATGTATCAATATTTGGGCCAAAACGACGCGAAAATTACCCTCTTCTGAGGGTGGTTGACCACTTCCCCCAAACTAGTGCTAGGGTCCTGAGCATGGACATGAATAACCATCAAATGCTCATTACTTTTAATTTTATAGCACCTCAAGCAGTATAAAATTCAGGTCATCGTATGAGTTACTTGAAGGCTGATCAAGTTTTGTGCTGCTTGCACATCTCATTGTCTTGGGGATGAGGTAAAATGATAAAATCTGTTCAGGGATTACTCATACATGCCAGTATGTCTCCCAGGGAGGTTTTGAAATTTTCACAGGGAGATTTGGGGTCCAGCCAGGGAGATTTTACGTTATATATCGAAGAGACGTTCATAATAAAAAATAAAGAAAAATACACATTTGATTACCCCTTCATTTAAATTCATTAACAGTTTATATGTAAATTACTCAGCAGACGATATCCGTTGTTTATCAAGTCAGTGTCGGTTTGAAAATTGCACTTCATTTGCAATTTATCACTAGCTGAGGTGTACTTTCTATGATGTGTCTATATGATGAGTTTTGTTAAGATTTAAATGATTGGTAAACAGCTGATCTAATTATCTTTTATTGTTTACACTTCTGGTAAGTAAGGATTAGCTATTCTCCGGGACCTTTTTATCCATGGTAAGATTTACGTCTTTATTACAGTGTAACATTCAAACCTTACTCATTCTAGCTTTAGTATTGGCTTGATAGCTGCTAATTACCCGACGATAATTGTTTCAACTGATAGACTGGCGAATCTGCTACCTGTCTGAATCATGCTATTTGATTGGGTAAGGATGATCACAGGATGTACAGCACACTGGGCATGATTGATACTAACACATGTTCTTACATAATCTTCCTAATGCTGTATCATAGCTCGGTAATAAAATGGATTATACTGAGTTCAAAGGGAAACCAGTTTGATTTAAGTCAGACCGGGAGATTTTCACCTCCCAGCGGGAGATCGGGAGACAAGTCGAAATCCCGGGAGATATGGCATGTATGATTACTTTCAGTCCAAACCTCTTCTAGTGGCTGAGTGGTTAGAGCATCCGCCTCAGAATCAGGAGGTTGTGGGTTCAATCCTTGGCCTAAACATGCTAAATTCGTGAAAAATGCTACTGGTATTACTCCCTTGCTTGGTGCTCAGCATATAAATTATAAGGGTACTTCCAGAACTGGTTGGCCCGGTGTCAGGATAATGTGACTGGGTGTTTACGTTGTGGCAGCACTAGAGTTTCAAATCCGCTAAAAATCATAATCGATGATTGGAAATAATCGGACAAGACATTTCGATCAATCATTGATTATGTAATCAATTTGTTTGTTAACCATCACTTATATGTAGAATGTGACTTTGAAAGCAAAAAAATATCTTAATTTAATAGACAAAGATACTATCAAAGAATGTTAATTACAACAGACAAGAATTAGCAGGCTATTAATGCAAGATTGAAAAAAAAATGGGAAAAACAAGAGGAAAAAACTTTCAAAAAGAATTCAGAACTAGAGAAGATCAAGTGTTAATTTTCTTTTTTCTTTTATTTCTTTCATTTCTTGGTACACATACTCTTAATTACTGACAAGGAGAGAAATTACAGGAATCCATTATCAAGGAAAACAATTGATGATTGCTGACCTGGGCAGCTTTCGATCAATCATCGATTATAATCAATCATCGTTTAATCTCTAGGCAGCACTATGTCTGTCTGAAGTAGACATTGTCTCCAAATGACTGAAATACTAACTGTCGGTGGGATGTCAAATCTCAGCCCCATCAGGTTTTTCAAACTTTGATGATTTTTTTTCTTATATTTCAGGTGAGACAAAACACAAGTTGACCCTTTTTTACCTGTGTAATGATGTGGTACAGCATGCAAAAAAGAAGAAGGCATTATACTACTTAGAAAATTTTAAAGATAACCTTAGAGAAGCAGTCCATGTAGTCAGGTGTGTCAAAGATGTCTCCCTACTTACACTTTATTTGTCTAAGTTTAGACGTAATAAAAAATGTTACTTGTTTCCACTAACTTGACAGACCCTATTTTTTTGTACCAACCCTAAACTATTTTTCATAGCATTTGGCTATTAATGCTGCAAAAATGCTGTTTTTCGTCACTTCCTTAAAAAAAAAAAAGGTAAAATTTAAAAAAAATTAAATAAAAAAAAGTTTAGCTGACTTACCGACATTTTTTATTTTCGAAGATGTTAGTGGAAACAAACATAACAACTTAATTTTTTTTTTTTTGCCTTATAGATAATTGTCTTATAATTAAGTAATTGAATAGTGCCTAGTAAAAATATTTATATTCATTGTTGAATAATCAGTAAAATACTGAATGACTAAATGTACAGTGTTGTGACCTGTATTATTAGTGTTTCCCCCAAGTCATTTTGTTATGGAGCAGAGCAATGCCCTTTTTGACCAGCACTTGAGTTCCCTTTCAAAAGCAAACTTGCGTCATGATTCCGTCCCGCTGTTTTTGTATTAATCATAATGTATCAAATGTTGAACACTTTTATATCAGTGATGTATCTATAAAACTTGATTATTAGTATAGTAAGTATGCATATGAATGTTTGTTGCTGCTTTAAGTAAGACATAAATTGGAAATGCCTTTTGGTTGCTTTGCCATTTCATCTATAACTTGCCATGTTGAACAGAACTGATATGCACAATATTAGTTAAATTTCCTCTGATTTATAACAGTAAGAATTAAGAATTTGACCATCCCCAGTGGCCCAGTGGTTACAGCATCTGCCTCAGGAGTGTGAAGACGTGGGTTCGAGCCTCGGCCATGACATACAAAAATTGTACTGGTTTAGCTGCTTTTCTTGGCACTCGGCATATAAAGGTAGTTCAAGGACTGGTTGGCCTGTTGTCAGGATAATGTATTTGGATGTGGTATCATGCCATATGTCTACACCATGATACTGCAGTGTGACAGCTCAATATCTGTTTAAAATCTCCAAATGACTGAAAGGCCGTTGGGGGACATTAAACCAAACAAGTAAACATTAAGAATTTGAAAATAAAACTTTGTTTTTACTTCAGTAATTGTGAAAAAAAGTTCTTAATATCTCTTGATGATTCCTGGGTTGGACAAGGTATTGGCAACTGGAGGGTCATGCAAAATCCCTGTCCAAATTTTTTTTATATTGACAATTTTTTTAAATTTTTTTTACAGGGAATATGACAGCATCAAGCCCAATGTCAGTCGCATTTTCAAAATATGGGAGGAGAGGAGAACATATGATTTGAAATTTATCACAGAATTAAGAAAAATAATGGAAAATGGTATGTTTCTATTTCTTAATAGCACAAATGAAAAATATTCTCACATTGTGACATATTCTTTGAATTGCAAATGCAATATATATATATACAATATACATTTGTTGTTTTTACTGCCATATTATTTATTTAAAACATGATCCTATTTTTATTATCTAGTATTTGAAATTGATATGGAATTAATGTTCCTATAAGTTGAGGTGATTTTTTAAATTTTTGGTTTTAAAATTTTTGTTATTTGGGTTTTTATTGTTTGCTGATAGAATGAAAACCCAGACAAAGGGTTTTATAAATCTTTTAGTTAATGTATCAGTCAATTGTTATAATATATCCGTTACTAAATTGATTCAGTTTTATCATATTGCAATTTATCCCTATGTTCAATACTAGCTTAAAAATTAAAAGTCACCAAATCTTGTTGTCTGAGACAAATTGAAGGAGTGCCAGTCTCATAGACTCTCCTTAATATTAAATTTCTTCCTATGTATGAATTTGAAGTCTTAAAACTACATCACAAATTCAAACATTATTACAGAATAAAATTATTGTTGCCAGCAATTTTCTTCATTATCCAGATCTGAACATAAATATTGACCATTAGCGATCAAAGAGGTGACCTATGTCACAGTTTCAAATATGGCACATGATCGGGTTTTTAGCTCACCTGAGCACAACGTGCTCATGGTGAGCTATTGTGATCGCCTTTTGTCCGTCGTCCGTCGTCCGTCGTCCGTGCGTGCGTGCGTGCGTGCGTCCGTCCGTCGTCAACAATTTGCTTTAAACAACATCTCCTCATGAACCGCTGAAGGGATTTTGACCAAACTTCACAGGAATCATCCTTATGATGCCCTCTATCAAAGTTGTACAAATTATTCAGATTGGTTAAAAAAGTAGGTCACAGGAGCTAAAAATAGATTTTAAAAATGCAAACTTTGAAAATCTTCTTCTGCAAAACTGCAAGGCCTAGAGCTTAGATATTTGGTATGTAGCATCATCTTATGGGCCATTACCAAGATTGTACAAATCATAGCCCTACGGTGATAAATGACCCCGCACCAGGGGTCACTTGTTTTACATAGAGTTATATAGGAAAATCTTTAAAAATCTTCTTCTATGAATCCATTAGGCCTAGAGCTTAGATATTTGGTATGTAGCATCATCTAATGGTTCATTACCAAGATTGTTCAAATCATAGCCCTACGGTGATAAATGACCCCGCACCAGGGGTCACTTGTTTTACATAGAGTTATATAGGAAAATCTTTAAAAATCTTCTTCTATGAATCCATAAGGCCTAGAGATTAGATATTTGGTATGAAGCATCATCTTATGGTTCGTTACGAAGATTGTACAAATCATGACCCTATGGTGATAAATGACCCCGCACCATGGGTCACTTGTTTTACATAGAGTTATATAGGAAAAACTTTAAAAATCTTCTTCTATGAATCCATTAGGCCTAGAGCTTAGATATTTGGTATGTAGCATCATCTTATGGTTCATTACCAAGATTGTTCAAATCATAGCCCTATGGTGATAAATGCCCCCGCACCAGGGGTCACTTGTTTAACATAGATTTATATAGGAAAAACTTTAAAAATCTTCTTCTATGAATCCATAAGGCCTAGAGCTTAGATATTTCATATGTAGCATCATCTAATGGTTCATTACCAAGATTGTTCAAATCATAGCCAAACGGTGATAAATGCCCCCGCAATAGGGGTCACTTGTTTTACATAGAGTTATATAGGAAAAGCTTTAAAAATCTTCTTCTATGAATCCATAAGGCCTAGAGATTAGATATTTGGTATGTAGCATCATCTTATGGTTCATTACCAACATTGTACAAATCATAGCCCTACGGTGATAAATGACCCCGCACCAGGGGTCACTTGTTTTACATAGAGTTATATAGGAAAATCTTTAAAAATCTTCTTCTATGAATCCATAAGGCCTAGAGCTTAGATATTTGGTATGAAGCATCATCTTATGGTTTATTACCAAGATTGTACAAATCATGACCCTATGGTGATAAATGCCCCCGCACCAGGGGTCACTTGTTTAACATAGAGTTATATAGGAAAATCTTTAAAAATCTTCTTCTATGAATCCATTAGGCCTAGAGCTTAGATATTTGGTATGTAGCATCATCTAATGGTTCATTATCAAGATTTTCAAAATGGTGGCCCTTTGGAGATAAATGCCCCCGCACTAAGTCTTCTCCTCTGAAACCATAAGGCCCAGTGCTTATATATTTGGTGTGTAGTATTGTCAGGGCTAAAATGTTTAAGATTGAGTTATATCAGAATTCTTGTCTGTTTAAAAACCTTGTAATCAGTTGTAGCAATGGTACTCAGGTGAGCGATCCAGGGCCATCATGGCCCTCTTGTTTATTAGGAGATGCTTTTGTGTACTTGCAGAACAGGAAAAAACTGTAAAACCAGTTCAGACTGAAAATGCCTTGTTTTTCAGTGTTTCAGAGTGGTGTATAACAGCACATTTGAGAAGTAAATGCTTCACTGGTGATAACATATCACATATTTCAATCTTTTTAAGTGACAGCCAGAGCCAATATATTTTATTCTCTTTGCCTCATATAGGCTAATTTTTTCACATTGGCAAACAAAGCAGACCCAGATCAGACAGCAGTCTGATCAGGTTCTCCTCCATTTCCTCATACAATATTTTCTTAGATTCTGTACAGTCTGCGCAGCAAAAAAAAAATGTCCGTGTTTTATATACCATTTAAAGTTCATTAATATTCATCAAAACATAAACTTGTACATGAATATTCATAAGGTAAGTGTTAAATTTCCATGAGCCATGTTGTAGAACCTGGTGAGACATCCAGTAAGAACTCCAGTGCCAATGTGACGCCAAGGACTCCTGCAGCAGTCTCCCCTGTACAGTATAAACCTAGTCCTAAACTGGAACAGAAAGAGCCAGTAACAAAGGCAGCAGAGCCTGAGGTAAAAGAGCAGGACACTGAGGAGGACACTGAAGCTAGGATGGCAGAATTCAAGGTAATGTATATACTGCTAGAGGTAGATTGAAGGAAGCGCTTGTAATGAAAAAAATCATAATGAGTAAAAGTGTTCTTAGAAATGAAAAAAAAACAACAACAACAAACAATTAAAGAATGTGACATATTGATATCACTGTCATCTCTCTCTCTCTCTCACATACACATTGTCTTCCACTCATTCTTAGTGTTCCTCATATATTTCCTCTCTCTGCATTTTTCATGTAATAATGATCTTTCTAGGTTATCAGTATTCATAAGATTAGCTGGGTTGAATTCCACCATCAATCCTTAGTGCTAAGTAAAACTTAAATCCTTAAGGGCGAATTTCATTAGTCTTGTTTCTCTAACAAAAATACCTAAATGTTTCATTTTTTATCAATTATTGTTAGTTATTAATGTAATTATTCATTTCAACTTAGCTGTGTACTTAAATTTTTCATAAACTAGTAATGGTGGAATGTGTATCTACCTATTTTAAGAATTTAAATATTACTTAGAGCTAAGTATTGTTTGTGAAATTCAGCCAGGTCCTTATTTCAAAACTCCCAAGATCTTTTCCTTTTTGAGATTTGAAAATACTGTATGTATTGTACATACTGATATTGTCCTATTTTAGAGCTTTGCCTATCATTTATATTAACCTTTTTGCTTCATATTAACTCACTTTGATAAATTGGCAAACAGAATAGACCCAGGGTGGATCTGTCTAATCAGGTTCTCCACTGTTTGCTCATACAAAATCGTGGCTCAGATCCTGCAGTGTCTGCATACATCTGTACATGAATATTCATGAAGTCAAGGGATAATATGCACTGATGATTGTCTACTGACAGCCCTCGACATTCCTGGAAGAGGTAACATCACTGCGTGGTATTGAGTCCGAGGTGGGAGCGCGTACCAAACAGCTGACCACACTGAGGATTGATGCCACTAATGCAGAGGCTGTAAAACAACTGAAGGGTAAGAAACAAGACACGGAAGTTATTTGAGTATCAGGCATTTGTAATTTTGGATTTATAAGAAGTCATGAAGTTAGAACTTATGAGGGACAGAATCTTTTGCAAGGTTAATGACAGAAATTATATTGTGTAGCTATTAAACCTACACTGTGCAAGAGGAAGTGGAGGCTATATAGGAATCCTCTTCTTTCTTCCATTGTGTCTTGGTTATAAATACAGTGGTTTCACAATTTCTGGAGGTTGAACGGGATCAGCAAAAAACCCTCAAGAATTGCAATATTCAAGGAATCATTAAGATGTCAAAATTTAATGTTGACATTAAATTTTGTTGATACCTAAATAAGTTTTTTTTTCTTTAATTATTATATGTTTAGCCTTTAATGGATAGTATTTAGTATTTTTTAAACATAAGATATGTATTGTCATTAGAAAAAATACCACATGCATACTAATTAGTTTGCCTTTTGTTTGAGACTTGAAGCTAAATAGTTTTTTTTTTAACTCACCTGAGCAAAGCTCAGGATGAGCTTTTGTGATCACTTGATTGTCCATCGTTCGTTGTGCATCAACAATGTCAACAATCTTCTCCTCTGAAACTACCAGATGGATTTTCATCAAATTTTGCCAAAATGATACTTATGATAGCCTAACGCAAATTCCTATTTTTTTTCAATTCCATGAAAAACTCTGGTTGCCATGGAAACCAGAAGATAAAATCTTTAAAATGCCTTTTCTGAGAAATATATAGACCTACAGATTTGATATTTGGTACATAGCATCAGCTCATGTTGCCTCAACATCAGTACAAAATTTGTGCCCCTGGGGTCACAATGGACCATGCCCAAGGACCACACCCAGATTTTGTACGAAAGTGATACCTATGTAAGCCTCAGGCTCATTCCTCATTTTTATTGAATTTCATGATGAACTTTGGTTGCCATGGCAAACAGAAAGCATAACTTCAAAATATGTTTTCTCAGAAACATACAGACCTACAGATTTGATATTTGGTACATAGCATCAGCTTCCGGTGCCTCAACACTATCAACAAATATGTGCATCAGGGTTTACATGAGGACACTAAACCCCTCTAAACCAGAAATTTATGTTGTCCCAAACCTTGTTTGATTTAAAGGGGTTCTACTGTACTTTAATTTCATAACATAAAAACTAGTATTTAATTATTCCTATTATTTATCTGAAGCTGATTTTTAAATGAATTAATGAAGAAATGTTGCAACATTTCAATAGATTATCTTTTTTCTTTCTTTTTTTTTTTAGATCGTTCACACGGCAAAGAGTTTTGTAAGCAGTTTGAGGAATCCTGTGTGAAAATAGAAGATTATGTTGCCATGTTGGAGAAGGAGATCAAGCAACGTCGCTATGTTCTGTCCTTCTGTGCAGATGCTGAGGCTTTCTACGATGAGCAGTTCAAGGAGGCCAAAATTGTTGCCAATGTAGGTTGTAGCTGGAGGAAAACTGTAGTATTATAATGGAGCTGCAATTAGTTATAAATATGGATATTTGTTGGTGTATCTCTTGTCTAAGCAAAGAATGTTTGTTACAGGTTATAGAATTTTGGATCCTGTCTCAGGCTGATGTAACTTACTTGAGTTTCATCTTAGCTTGACACTGTTTCCTATTCAGCCAAGAAAGTCACCCTCATTTAACACAGGATTTCAGGAAAGAGTTACATATCATATACATGTACTTCCTATTTTTCTAGATCCCATACTGTTTTGAATGAAGAAGATACCTCATAACTTAAACAATCAAAATATTGGTGAATAAATATTGACAATTGTATTTTTCTAGAATGTCAAGATAATGTGACTGGTTGTTGTATCATGCTACTCACCTGTGACCTGTCTACTGTTCACAATCATAAAAACCCAAATTAAGTCCCAATAAAGGACTTAAATTGTGCATACCAAACAAACAAGCACTGAGCTAATGATAGATATCAGACTGCTCTGTTTTCTACAGGCGTACAAGAACTTTGGAGCCAGGATCACCAATATGAAGAAGCGTGTGGATGACATGAAGAAAATCATACCTGCCACACCCAGTCCCGTCCCCTCCCCGTCAGCCGACGCCCCATCACCAGGAAACACGCCCCCTCTCCAAGACATGGATGATAATGACATGGTGGATATGGACCTGTGTGAGGACGACACAGAGGCTCCCAAGGGACCAGGTTGGTGTGTCCACATACTGGGCTCTGATTGGTCCATTGCTCATTGTAGTAGTGGCATGCAGTATGGTGGTAAAAATCATGTCCAGATATAGTGCTGTTTTGAGTCTGTAGGCAATGAAACTGATGTTGTGAAACTTGCTAGTGACCCCATATCTTTTATATCTTTTAAAATGCATATTTGAAATAAGTGAGCCACTGGTACCATACACATTAGGGGATCACACTCACAACCTTTCCTCATTGAAGTTTATTTACAAGAAAGCCATTAGAATTGGTTTAAAGAAAAACATAATTTTATTGCAAATATTTTTGTTATTAAAAAAGAACTAAAAAAAATATGTAAGCATTCCAAACACTTGAAAGAAGCTTGTAAGGAAAAGAAACAGCAGAATAAGTCATATAAGTATTTATTCAATTTGATGTAAAGATAAGATAATGATTCTTTAAGAAATTGAAGGAATTCAGGTTTTCTGAACTATGGTAAAGTAAAAAGCAAAGTCTTATGAAAGAAAAAAGTCTTGTTAAAGAAAAAGTATGTATTTACTTTTTGTTACCAAGGGATATTTTTCCACTACTACCTTTCACTTTTTTCTCCTCTGTTTTTAAGACCGATTTCAGCTTATTTCAGGCTATTGTAAATAGTTAATTTTCTTTGTAGAGACTGGGAGCACTATGCCACACCGTCTGGCGTACACAGCTATGGTTAAATCTATAGCCCAGCCTATCCCCAGTGTTACAAACATAGTCATGGGCCAGCAAGGTACTCTCCCAATTCAGCCGGCATCATCACCTGCTCAACAGTGTATCTATGTAGATATGCCCTCTCTCTCCTCTCCTGTCATAGATGACTAGTGGTTAACTGATTAATCAGACTATCAACTAAACATGATAAATGGTGGTGTTGCCAGGTCTTATTCATCAACAGTTTATTCTGGCTTAAAAAGTTTTCTCATGTTTTATACTGTTACAAAATTTCTCTTTAAAAAAATTGTAGTGTATCTAATTAAGAATCATTTCAAATATTTTTCATGTTATTTTTAGCTTGACTATTAGAAGGATAAGGAAAACTGTCCTACTCACCCAAGCATTGGTGTCACAGTAATGCTTTGGTTATTTTTTTCGCACCACCTCCCTTTCTCACTGAACCCTTTTAGGTATTGATTTGAAAATTGGAATACTTTGTAATTGACCATTGGTTCCACTTGTAGGCAAAAGTACATAACTCTGTCATGGATTTTGATATAATTATGCCCCTTTTTTTTCAACTTAGAATTTAGCACGGAATCTTGCTTAAGTGGGATTTTAAGGCTTTTCACTTAATGATACCCGTGAGCAGTGAAGCACTGAGCTGTTTTTTTGTGCATTATTTTTGATGAGTTGGAAACATTTCTATTTGCAGAACAACTTTTAAGGTGTTAAGATGCAAATTTGAAACACCTTTTAAGAACCATGCTGTCAACAAAATAGTGAAAAATATTATATGAATTCCATTCTTACAATGTCAATTAACATGTGCACCATTTAATATTTTGAGAAACTTTAAACTTATGTTGATACCAAAGAGAGAAACCTTAACCAACCATAAGTAACATAGTGCCTCCAAAGTTGTAAATCACTTTGTGTTTATCTGTTAATTAATTAACTTGAGTTGAGTCAAGAGGAAAAGATGGAAAGGATTTTAATACCCTTTAATACCCTTCCTCCTCCATAGCCCCCCTCTCAAACCATCTGTCTGTCTGTCTGTCTGTCTCTTAAACTTTATACAGACACACCAGTTAGTACAACCTTGCTAGTCAGTAGATTATGTATATCTATTTAGATTGTGTAACCAGAATTACATATCCTCGGTTCACCAAACCTCAGAAGGTTTTATTTGTAATACGTACATTGTATATAGCCTTGATGTGTGTTTGTTTGTTTGTTTGTTTCAACATGGATACAAGTAAGGTAATAGTATTAAATTTGTATCTCATACACAACTTAACATAGTCATTGGTAGAAGCTTCATCATCAAAAAAAGGCCAATTTCTTTCTAACACTCTAAAGGATTTTGAAGAGTTACATCCCCTATTTACTCTAACCCTTTTAAATGATTGAATCAAGGAAGTGAGAGTATATATCAACTTTAGTGATAGCTCTACTTTAATGCAGGGCATATAGGTCTTTTTTACTTGATTTTTTAGCTCACCTGAGCACATGTGCTCAGGATGAGCTTTTAGGATCGATGAATGTCAGTCATCCGTCCGTCCGTCCTCCGTCGTCCACAATTTGTTCGTTTGCACTCTAGCATCTTCATTTTATGAGCAATTATCTTCAAACTTTAAAACAAAGTTTATGACCATAAAATCTCGGCCAAGTTCGATTATGGCTGATATCGGAACATTAGGTCAGGAGTTATGCCCCTTTTAAAATTCAAAAATGCCAGATTTCACATTGTTTGCACTCTAGCATCTTCATTTCATGAGCAATTATCTTCAAACTTTATATCAATGTTTATAACCATAAAATCATGGCCAAGTTCGATTATGGCTGATATCGTACCATTAGGTCAGGAGTTATGCCCCTTTTAATATTCAAAAAATGCCAATTTCAATTGTTTCACTCTAGCATCTTCATCTTTTGAGCAATCCTTTTCAAACTTTATGGCAATGCTTATGACCATAAGGTTTCGATTGAGTTCGATTATGGCTGAGATACATCAATTAGGTCAGGAGTTATGCCCCTTTTAATATTCAAAAAATGCCATATTTCACATTGTTTACACTCTAGCATCTTCATCTTTTGAGCAATCATCTTCAAACTTTATGGCAATGCTTATGACCATAATGTTTCGATTGAGTTGATTATGCTGAGATATAATTAGGTCAGGAGTTAGCCCCTTTTAATATAAAAAATCCAATTCACTTGTTTACACTCTAGCATCTTCATCTTTTGAGCAATCATCTTCAAACTTTATTACAATGTTTATGACCATAAGGTCTCGATTGAGTTCAATTAATGCTGAGATCCGTCAATTAGGTCAGGAGTTATGCCCCTTTTAATATAAAAAAAAGCCATATTTCACGTTGTTTACACTCTAGCATCTTCCTTTTTTTAGCAATCATCTTCAAACTTTATGACATTGTTAATGACCATAATGTCTAGATTGAGTTAAATTGTGGCTGAGATGGGTCATAATCATTTAGGTCAGGAGTTACGCCCCTTTTAATACAAAAAATGCAAGATTTCACTTTGTTTATTCTCGACCAACTTCATTTTTTTAACAATCATTTTTAAACTTTAAGACAATGTTTATGCCCATAAACTCACAATCGGGTTCAATTATAACTGATATTGACTTGTAAATTTAGGAGTTATGCCCATTTCACCATAAAAAAAGCCAGATTTCACTTTTACACTCAAGCATCTTTATTTCTTAAGCAATCATCTTTCTCAGGTGAGCGACCAAGGGCCATCTTGGCCCTCTTGTTGTTTTTTTTGGTAAAATGCTATTCCCCATCTAAAAAGAAAAAAAAATATGAGGGGTGAATATAGGAGTAAGTTTTTGGTTTGTTGGCTTTAGAAAAAATTTGGTAAATTTTCTCAACTTGAAGGCCAAGTTTGACTTTCAGCAAAGCCCATAATTTTTTGACAGAATTGGCCCCTTTTTGACTTGTATGATTTATTTGTTTGATATTAATTGCAAAATGATAGTTTGCAACTGATACCAGTCTAAGTGGTTGCTGGGTTGTACCAGTTCTTTGCCCCTGGAAAAAGAATCTTTGTTTCCATTAGGATCTGAACCAATTACTGAGGTCTAGAACTATACTGCTGGACCATGACTTTACCAAGCTTGTGGCTGATTGGTTAGAATGTCCACCCTTGATATTCAAGGTTGTGGGTTAGATCCCTGACTGCAACTTATCAAAGTCATAAAAAATGGTACTGTTACAGCTCCCTTGCTTGATGCTCAGCATATAAGGGTAGTTCCAGGAATGGTTGATACTTTGTCAGGATAATGCGACTGGTTTTGGTACCATGTCATATTATTCGACAGTGTGGCAGCACTATTTCTGACTTGGGTATCTGCATTTAATTAAAAATCCTGTTTGCGGGATGTAAAACCCAGTAAACTAACAAACTCATGGTTATGATAAAATTTGTGATAAATGATTGTATAATTTTACAAGATAGGATAAGGAAATGGAAAATATATGAAAAAAATTAATTAGTGTGTCATAAATTTACCTTTCTTACATTGAAGAATATTGATATTATACATGCAGGGTCACAATGTAATTTTGCAAATTCTGATATTTTTGACTGGTTAATGTATGGCAAATATGATTTCATTTTACATTTATTAATGTATACATTTTATTAAATAATAAACCAAGATATTGTAAATATTATGTCCTTAATGCCGGCCTGTGTGTGAAAGTTGGAAAATTCTGTTCTTCCAATATCTAATGTGTATTCTATATGCAAAAAATAGAGTAAGTTGTAGGGAAATCAGTTAAAAAGGGAGAAGTATTTTCACAAGAATACTTTCATAATACTGGTAAAACATTGTATCCTAGAAAGGCCTCCCTAAAAGTGTAAAATGTCCATATAACCATACTATATATATGCTATACTTTCTCTGTTCCACAATTAGCCCCTATTACAATTTACATAAATTCACAATCAAAGGTACTCAATTTGTTTTGATATATATAAAATAAGCAAACCAAGTTTCAGTCTCAAACTGAGTTGAGCTGGAAAAATAACCTCGGGGCCTGGTTATTCTACGGCTGGTCAAGTTAAATACTATATTATTAAACCAGTTGCCCTTAATCCAAGATTAAGTATGGAAAACCTCACCACCTCAGAATTAAAGACCACTTTGCTATAAGACCAATCATTTTTGGAACCAAATAGTTTTGTCTTGTTCTGACTGTATTAGTTAATTTCACTACGGACCAAAGAGTTTTGTCTTGTTCTGACTGTATTGGTTAATTTCACTAAGGACCAAAGAGTTTTTTCTTGTTCTGACTTTATTGGTTAATTTCACTAAGGACCAAAGAGTTTTGTCTTGTTCTGACTGTATTGGTTAATTTCACTACAGACCAAAGAGTTTTGTCTTGTTCTGACTGTATTGGTTAATTTCACTAAGGACCAAAGAGTTTTGTCTTGTTCTGACTGTATTGGTTTATTTCACTAATAAGAACGCCTCCATATAAAGACCTTTATTTGCTGGAACCGGTGGTGGTCTTTAAGTGAGGATTTACCATAGTCCACAACCTGGTCAGACTTGGATTAACGTTCAGTCATATTAAGATGTCTGTGCAATAGGATTTACCCTCCTTCTTAGCTTGTCTGTTTTAAAAAAAAAGTCGAGCTATTATGATCACTGAGTCGTCGTCATTGTTGTTGTCGTCATGTAAAAACTTTAATTAGCCCATTACTCAAACACTTTTAACAACGGACATTGGCATCTGTATGTGGTACTCTTTTTTAACAAGTACATGTGTTTTCATTAATTAAATATTACATGAATATGCATATATTTTCAGATACTCCGCCCCCAGAGCAGTACAACCCTGTCAAGCCAAAGACTCCTCCCATCACTGATACTTTCCAGGGTAAGGTATATGTATAAACTAAAAGCATTTAGTCTTCTACGAGAAAAAAAACCTGTTTCCTTTCACTATAAGGACCACCCATGTATGGTAGATAACTGATAACCCTCTTGAGGTTTTCTTTCCTATTTTTGTGAAAATAGGTACTTTAATGGCTCCCTTGTCATGTTGGTATAATACCCCTGCTTCAAACAAGTGGGGACTATATTGGAATCACTCTCATCCTGTCATGTCACAGCCCATCCAAACTCCACAGAGTGATCTCCCTTGCACATGCTTTTAGCAAAAGAATCACTGCCATCACAAATGTCTTGTGATGATGTTATGCTTTCAAAATGGTGGAGGTTGCATGAAAAAACATTTTGGAAACTTTTTTTTTTTTTTAACCACAAGGTGATAATTGATGTTTATTTTAGAAAATATATTAAGGGAAATGCCACTTGTAGTAAATTAAAAAAGAAATTAAAAAATAAATACTATTTAATTCTACTTGTGGTGGCAATGGCAACTGTAAGGGGAGGTAACTACTGCGTGGAGTGTGTCACATTGCATGATGGGTAGTAATCACCTTTAGTGGTAAGGTAACATGTTTGTCTTATCAGACAGGGTCAGGATAATGTTCCACAATGTGGTAATCAGTACCAACTACTACTCCTGCATTTTTAGCAAATGTGCATCCAGAAACCTGTGAATGCCCATAATTTATAATACACTTCTTCAATATAACGTATGTGCCAATGTAGGGATAGATAAAAATCGTATTTCACCATATTGGATTTTTAATCATTGAACATTTTGTTAACATGCTCTCTGTATTCTTTTCTAATGTTCATCTTTCCTGAATTACGAAATTGTGACTTTGACCTTCATATTAATTTGACTTTTCTTTATCATTTTTAGATGTAATGGTATACCCTCGTGAACTAATTTTGAGAGAGGTCATATAGGAGTCATTCTGTTGGTTTGTCGGCTTGTTAGTTTGTCTGGAGGTCCGTCTGTGGCAAAAATCTTGTGATGCAGAGTACTTCTACATTACTTCACAAATTGAAATAATTTTGCATATGCATTTATTATGATGTGTAGATGTGTGCAACATAATTTACATGCTTGTCATCCAAAGAATGACAGAGTTTGGCCCCTGAATTGCCTTAAAACCCTTGTGATGCCAACCACTTCTACATTACTTCACCAATTCAATTCATACTTTGTGTATGCAAATCAAAGTGACATAATGTTCATGCAGGTCTTCTTAAGAAAAATTATGGTCTCTGAGATTGGTCTTTAAAAAACTTCTAACAGCTTTTGTTCTAGGAAAAGCCCATGACAGGGTTATTCATCACTTTCAGTGATTGTTCTAGTGAGAGATAGGAATCATTTGAGATATCTCTAGGTATGATACAAATTAGCAGTGAATTTATGTTTGGTTTTATAAATATGGTACTATGTATTTGCAGGGAGCAATATCCTGGAGTCTCGGATTGCCACAATGCTGCCAAACCTTGCTAAGGGCAACAGCAGCCTTGGGTTGGCCATGGGACAGCCGCCTGCATCTTCGATCCTGGACGATTACGTCCCTCCTAAGCCTGAAAGGCAAGAGAATAATGATGATCGCTCATCCACCCCTGTCCTTGATGAACAAGAGGAGAAGGAGCCCCCAGTTCCACAGAAACCAGCTCCAACCAGTAAAGCCAGTGCTCCAAAAGTGAAGACAAATCCAATAGACTTCCTTAGTCAGCTGCTGACAAAGTCAAGCAACACCTCCAGCAGTTCAAATTTCCTGCACAGTCTATCACTGCTAACCAACACAGTAAAGACCCAGTATGAGAAAAAGAAGGAGGAAGAAAGTGGGGACGATAAGTCTCAGACCAGTTTGGATGCAGTCCAGGAGCAGAAACCACCTGTAACTTTTGCTGGTGTTCCCCCTCCTGAGCCAATGTCACAAGCTAGCACCTGGTCAACTTGGAAACCTGTTTGCCCAGCCCCCCAGCCTCCACTCCCTCAGGGCCCAGAGCCCACTTCTCCGCCCACAATACCCCCAGCTAAGACTCCAGACCTACCCCCTCAGCCACCACCCCAACCCCACCCACCCCTGCCTCCAGAGCCTATGATGCATGGGCAGTTAGCTCCCCCTTTGTACCCTGTACAACCCCCATCTCCACAGGACTTCTCCCTGCCCCCTCCTACATCTCAGAAATTCCCGGTTACATCCATGGCTGTTTCTCAGCCTTATATTCCCCCAACCACCAATATCTCAGTCCTTTGGTGTCCCTCCCCCAATGTCTCAGCCCTACCAGACTGAGGCTTCATCACAGAACTATCCCCCTGTCAATTCTCAGGCCTTCACTGGACAGCCAAACATTATTTCACCCCCAGCACAGCAGTTCAGTCCTATGTTTCCATTTAGTGTGAATCAACCCAAAAGCTCAGTTGCACCCCCTCCCCCTTCCTCAGCAGTGAATCCCCAACCCCCAGGTTTCATGCCAAATAAGACAACATGGGAACCTTCCAGGGCGGTACCAGCTGAGGCAGCTCCGCCCCACAGTCAGTCACATATGCAAGGAGCTTTTGCTCCGCCCCCTCCTCCAGAAAACAACTGGCAGCAAGAGCAGCCTCCCCCTCCTCCAAATCAGCACCCTCCAAGTAGCTATGGTAACCACATTTCATCTGTCCGAACCCTAGGAACAGAGTGGGACACCCATAGTTATCAAGATGACAACAAGTCATGGGACCAGGAAGAGGGAGATGACAAAAACATGGGCCCCGGGGGCGGTTATGCCCATCCCTGGGATCAGCCCCAGAATTATGAGGATGAGGATGAAACTGATGACATGCCCCCTGAACCTCTTCCCCCTGCCCCTAAAGGTATACTTAGAAACAATAGGTCTTCCTCTCTGAGAGAGGTGGTCCTAGTTGATGATGGAGACAAATCTTTGCCTCCAAATCATCCTCAGTCAATTCCTCAAGAGTATCGACCATCAGGTATTCTGAAGAAGCCTGATTCTGGACCCTTAGACAATGCTACTGATGTTCAATCTGAATTCATTGCAAAACTGAAACAGAAAGCTAGTTCTGGGATGGAAATTCCTCCACCAATGTCAAACCGGAATCTTAATAACTTAACAGCTGTATCAACATCAGGAAACATGCATCCGGAAGCAAGTCAGGGTGAAGTGATTAGTACAATAGGCGTGATCAGAAATAGTGGGCGGACGTCATCAGTGAAGTCTGACGACATGGACCTCGATAATGACGATAGTGATTCCAATAACGATGCAAAGCACCTTACTAGTTTTGGAAATAACAAAAGTGAACAGTGGGTAGAGCCAGCAAAGAACGAACCTTGGCAGGAAGATGAAATGGATGACTCCTGGTCAAATGACGAGCCCCCTGTGTCACGTGACTATGGCCATGGAGCCCCGCCCCAAAGGCATCATGAACACCACCCACGCCCCAGGCCCCCGAGACCCTTTGACTATGATGGCTTCAGGCCTCGGGGAGGGCCGTGGCAGAGGCCTCCTCCCCCTCAGGACTTCTATAGGGGCCCATCCCCTGCTAAAAGACCTTTTTTCAGTCCTCGGCCAAGAATGCCATATTATAGATACTAAAGTTGTGTTCACTATGTGTTAAAGTAGTAGAAATATGTTTTCATAATGGATCGTGATTTTAATGATTTTAAAGGAAACAGGTCTTATGCAGTATTTTTTCCTTCATTTTTTTAAATCAAAAATGTGAAGTAAGGCAAAAAACATTTTTATGAAAAATTTAAACACACATTCATCACGAAGGTCTTATACAGTGTCTGTTTTCATTTTCTGATATCGGTATAGATAATTGGAAATAGATCCCTTGAATGAACTTAATTTTTATTACAATTTCGAAAGAAGTCTTTGCCCTTTTTGAACAAATATATTGTTTTAGAAGAATATGAGAAACTCCCTTCTGAGTGTTGCCTAGACAGCAGTAATCACCATGAACCCATTTGTAGCTTTTTAAAATGAATTCAAAATTTATTAAAAGTGGAAGTCTGAAATGTTAGATATGGCATTTGTTTTTGATTCATTATATTAAAATGGAGTTAATATATCTTGTGGCATGTCTCATTTCTAGAATGTACAGTGAAGTCCTTGTTAGAGGAATTAAATATACAGAAGTATGGTCTTGCAAAATGTGACATATGGTCATCTGATGTCTTGAAAATCCATTCTCTGCCCAGCAAAAACCCTGATGCCAGTATATCTGGAAATAAAGAAATGTATTTTTTCAAATGAAAAGCTCTAAAGAATTTTATTTCAGTTGCCATTTTAATGTAATGTAGCTAAGTTTTGTTGTATTTTGTACAGATATCTCATGTAAAGTCAGAGAGAGTAAAAACAGTTCTAACATATATAGTGTATAAAAAAAATCACAAATATTATACAAATAAGGGAAAAAAAGCAGGATTTCTGATGAAATTGTATCTTCTTAAAATCAACATCATAAATTTAGGAAAGATACCAGTAGTCTTCATCAATGTTTCATATTCTGAAAATGTGAGGTGGGTTGTTTTTTTTTGAGGGGGGGGGGATTGAATATGATTTTTAAAACAACAGTTTGTTAGCAAATAATGTTGTAATGTTGCATACATACGATGAACTTGTGTCAGATATATATAAATATACAGAGTTGTCAGTGATATTCAACATTTGAGGTAGGGTCTCCGTGGCCAAGAGTGTAAAGTCGCTGACTTTAACACTCACTCAGCCCCTCACCGCGTGGGTTCGAATCCCGACAGGGTCATTCGGATTTTCATGTGAGAAAGCCTTCCAGCTGGCTTGAAGTAGGTCGGTGGTTCTACCCGGATGCCTCTGTGCATTCAGGGTCTTCCTCCACCTGTGATTAGCTGGACGTCGCTATATGACTGAAATACTGTTGAAGCGACAAACTCAAATAGTCAAGTCAACATTTGAGGTGTTGATAATGGCAGCTACACATGTTGGAGCATTGTAAAATGCTTTGACTGTGTGTGTATCAAAGAATTCAACATGAATATGAATCATGTGGAAAGATGTATTTAAAAAAAAATGATGAAGCATTTTGGGGTTAGAGGTTTGGGGAACTAAAGGTAACTGTAGATTTTTCTAAGGTATGTTTGTATCATTATACGAGTTGTGAGGCTTTTGCTATCATTAAGATTCAGTTAAAGAAAGCCATCAAGAAGTATATTAAAACTACATTGAAAACTGTGTATATCTATTGAGATTTAAGCATTAAAACTGAAATTTTTGGAGGTAGAGTATACTGCATTTGTTTTTGTAAATATTTGGGTTGTTATTCAGTCAAAAAATGTGCTCATTGTTATGTAGGGTCCATTTTATTGTTTTTGGAAAATTGTTTAAACATTTAAAATGTATACATTGCAAGCTTACTTTTGGTGGTGTCCAGTCATTCAAATTAAATTGTCTTGATTCTGTTTCTCATTAGTTGTATAGTCATTTTCATATCATTGTGTTTTTTTTCCTTCTACGTCTTACGCAGGCAACCTTTTTTTTTTCTTCTTCTTCTTAAACAACAGCATTTTTCTCATTTTATCCCAAAGTATTTTAACTTGATAATGTTTCGCTGCTTGTTATAAAGGCACGATATATGTAAAAGATTGAAATTTTAACTGATGTTCAGAAATTACTGAGATACTATTGATTTACATGGTCATTTGAGATTTCATTGTTGTCTTACTGTATTATTGTAGCATTTGAGTGGGTGTATGTTTAATACACTTCATCATACTTTTGTTATGTATATGATCATGGCAGTGAAATTTCTTAAACGAGTTGTTCTAAATACATTTGAAAATGTGAAGATATACCAGTGTTTTGTTGACTATTTGTGAAGGTTAATCATGCACAACTGATCCATAAACCCATGGTTGCTGGAAAAAAACTCTGTGTTGAAATCTGTAAATTTGTAACAAACACACAATTTGCTCAGGTTTTATACTGTTTATTGCTTGTCAACAATATACCAGTCATCACTTTGAAGTAAAACTCTCATTTGGAGTGGTCCTTGAACCAACTTTGCAGATTAGTATGCCATACTTCTAGCCTACAGTTAAGTTATGAACATTTGTCTCATGAATATTCACACAAAAAAAAAAAAAAATGGATTTTCCTTTGCCATGCAGACTGATTAGAATCTGGGCTATTTTTAATGAGCAAATAGGGAAAACCCTAATATGGATCTGATCTGTTTGCCAATACATCAAAATGAGTCTATATATAAATTATTGTTGTTGTATTGGGGTATACCGTCGCTGCGATAGTGTTTCAATCATATAGGGACGTCCAGCTAATTACAGGTGGAGGAAGACACTGAGTACACAGAGGTACCCGGGTAGAACCACCGACCTACCGCAAGCCAGCTGGAATGCTTCCTCACATGAAAAATCCGAAATTCCTATCGGGATTCTAACCCACAGCGGTGAGGGGCTGAGAGATTTGTAGTCCACGACTGTAACCGCTCGGCCATGGCGGCCCCTATATATAAATTAAAGGGTTTATATGTATGTCTCTTCAAGTGTGAGCTAGATGGGAATCCCACGTCGCAACACATTCCATCCTACACTCACATTACATGAAGACATAGTGACATGGAGGTATTAATCATCTTTAGTGAGTTTTATCAATATCAATACTATCACACTAGTTACGAGTTCTGTCCTGTGAATCATCCAAAAAATGGTAGATTTCACTGTTTACAAACTAGGATAAGCAAGGGCTTAATCTATAAATGCTAGATTTCATTGTTTCAATTTTGACCAAACATAAGACAATGTATACGGCCGTGTTTGATATGGCTGGTTGCCATCATCATAAATAAGATATTAGTAGTTGTGTTTTAAGAAAACGGTCAAATTTTAGTTGTTAAAAACAAAATGCTGATTGTGTGTTCTGTTATTTGTTGGTTTGTTTGGTTTAATGTCCCGCCTGTATTATTTCAGTCATTTTGAGACTGTCTTCATGAGACAGATTAGTGCTACCACACTGCAGTATCATGCCATAGATATGTAGCATGATACCACATCTTGTCACATTATCCTGACACCAGGTCAACCAGTACTGGATCTACCTCATATGCTGAGCGCAAAGCATGGGAGCTGTACCAGTTTTTTGTTTGTTACCACCTGTGTTAATATAAACATGAAATTTGGCCAGGAGTTACGGCCCATAATTGTCAGAATTAACTTCTCTAATATCAACATTGATAAGCAATTGTGATCAAATTTGAAAAATATTAATGATCAAATACCTTCACAACAAAGTTATTGAACAGATAGTTCTTGATTTAAAACCCTGGAAATAGAAGAAAAAATCCCACTTAATGTATATAAACTTTAGCACATTCAGTAATGCAAGTCGGAGATAATGTTTATGGCTATAATCTCTCGGCCAAGTTCGATTACCACCAGGTCAGAAATGACAGATTTAACTCCGTTTACTTACTGGCATCTGCATTTATAA
The DNA here is from genome assembly GCA_021229015.1 of Solen grandis. Lineage (NCBI taxonomy): Eukaryota > Metazoa > Mollusca > Bivalvia > Adapedonta > Solenidae > Solen > Solen grandis. Next base: position 6,495,337 of record CM037778.1, read on the forward strand.
AGCATCACTCTAGCATCTGAATTTATTTGGCAATTATAATCAAGTTTTAAGATTATGCTTACCTCCATAATATTTGCATCTCGGCCCATTCTCGCAAATATGGAGCATTAAGTGAGCAAAACAGGACCATCTTGACCCACTTGTACATTATTAGGTACTGGACTGATTTTTTGGTGCGTTTCTTTGGTTGTCCTTTACAAAGTTGTTCAAAGATTTAATGATCAGATTCTAGGCCAGAAAGTGGATGCAACACTGGTTTGTCTAATATTAACGGATGTTTGATGCCGAGGATAATGTTCATAAACAATCAAGTGTTAAGACATCAGGGAAGTTGTGTTAAGTTTTGAATGTCAATGAATTCAAGTGGTATGTATGTTTTCTTCAGAAGTGACTATCAAATGTTACCTGATTTGACTTGATACTTAATGTAAATTGTGCTTATAACGAACTCGCGAAAATTCAATATATCCGATGTCTGATATATAGAGGATCTAACATGGGTGTTCGTTGTGTACTGAAAATAATAACATGTTAGCCCCAATGATACGAAGCTTTACTCTTCAGCCAAACGAGTTGGTTTTACCCCCGCATCACAGAAGAGGCCTCGTCAATTCTATATAGCAATCGCAATCGTCACGCCCTCGTGTCTCTCATATCACGCCTCCGTCCTACACTCGCTTAACATGACCAGGTGGGATACTGGGTATATATCACATGTAATAGTTTTTGTGATCATGAATGATAAGATACTATTTATCACAAGTCATACGGTACCAAATCGTCAGTGTGTGATACTACTAGTTTGACGATGGACCGTATGCTGCTCCATGTATGCGGACGAATGTTTATAATGAACTTGATTTAGAATGATTTCGGTCTAGGAACGTCTTAATTTTTTACCCCTAAATGAAAAATGTGGACGTTCAAAATCTTCGTATTACCTGGAAACCAAAAGGTAACTTTGCTGGAAACCAGTTATTGTTAAAACTATGTTTTTTTTTTTAAAGAAAAAGAAAAAAACATCCAATGTTGTATTTGAAACCTATGATAGACGTAGTAGCAATACGTTCTCAGTGGCTATATTAAATGCCTAGAGTCCTTTTAAGTGCCAACTTGAGAACAGGTAACTAGGTTTGGTTCTTACTTTTACTGTAATGAAGTAAATATGACATATATTGTTGCACCCATACATACATATTTGGCATCAAATATTACATTTATATAGCCAACAAAAGCATGTAACAGCATGATATATGAAGCTACTGGTTCAGAAATGATACAGTTTGTTTTTCCGAGAATTCATGTGATAGCGCTACATTACAACCACTGCATGGAAAATTATATTGGTATACCTATTGTGTCATCTAAGGATACACACTCTACAAATGTTTTATTGCTTGATTTCACACTTTGTAATGCTCTGCCGATTCAGCTACTCGGCTGTCATCGGTACCGATGTTTGTAGTTAGACCTTGCGGCCAAGGAAAGCCCACGAAAAGTGCAAACATTTTTTTTTCCAGCGAGTGGTTACCTTGTTTTACTGAAGAGACGGTTTGCAGATGAGACAGTGATTGGATACAAGTGAGTCCGGGTGCGATACCTTAGCTGAGCTCATTTTACAAAAAGACCACTTAGTTCTTTTACTGCCCGACATAAAGCATTGACACATGGGAGATTAGACAAAACGAGCATGGTAATCCCTATTTTAATTCATTTATCTTTACTCAAAAGTAGATCTAGATCTACTAATGTGAAAAAATTTAAAAAGACGTCTGCTCGAAAGAATGAAAAATATATTTTCAAAACGCCCTTAAAACAGATCTTTAACAACAAAATTAATAAGGTATTCATTTTAACGTTAAAGTAAGAACGTCCATTATTAGTGAACAAACAATCTGTCCTAGCTTTATATATGTAATATGGAGATAGTCGCGATTATCTATTGTAGAAACAATGGCGAAAGATAACGTTATCTAATTTTTCCCGCTTTGAAACATTTATTTTACATTCGGGTACCAATCTGGCGAAATATATCTGGTACCCGAATACGTCATTGTAACAATACGGGAAGTAAGATTAGTAGCGGGAATCAGCTTAATGGATCCAGCAAGCATTTAACCAGGAAATGCACGAATTGAAATGGGAAATAAAGTGACAACGTTCACCGAAGAACAGCTGGAAGCTTATCAGGTTATAGTCAAAGAGTATTGAAATATTCAAAGTTAACCAAAAATTTTACAAACCTAGCATCCTTATTCTTTTGTGTAGATCCACAAATCTACATGTATTCAGTTCTCGCCATACTGTTTTTCTCGGCCCATGTACACCAATACAATATTTCACATTGTATGTGACGTAATTTTAAAGTGAAACCATCAGCAATTGGCAAAATTGATTGATCCCTTTTTTCCAAACTTTTTTCATTGAAAATATTCGGGTAAAACGTAAAAACATTCTTGTTATGTTATAACTTCCATGTCCTTCATTGGATTGCTTCAATATTTGGACAGATGCATAAGTGGATAAACATTTACATTATTTGTAGTTGACCTTGACCTTTGACCTACTTTTTATGAAGAAAATGTGGCATCTGGACAGGTCTTATGATCGTGAAAAACCCTTCCATAATACCATCAGGTCTTGTTGAAATAATATTTTTGACTTGTATTTTGCCAGATATTTTTAAATTTGCTTCAGTTAGAGCAATGGCGGGTATGATCGACAGGTTAGGATTAATTGAAGTATATCTTAGTTTTAGATGATGTCTACTTTTCGGTAATTTTCATATATAGTTTTGTATGCTTATCTCTCATATTTAAATGTGAGTGAATAAAGAGAATACACACTTAGTGCAATAACCATGTAACAGTAACATGTCAGTAGTCACCAACTGTTAGAGGCAGTTATCAACAGGTGATTGCAACTTATGATCTAATGATATAAAAATGCACCATTTCAATAATTAATTTCATTTATCCATGCATAAGTCTAACATGCTTAAATGCCATATTTAAAGGTAAAATTCGCCTTTAAATCTGTTCCACGGGAATCTCTAACAGATGAGAGCAGTGCCACTGCTTTGGGCGCTTCTAACATTTCATCCAATTGTTGTTGTCATCACCCTCATCTACCATTATTTGTTGCCCTTTGCTTTGGTTCCGAGATTTTTAATGCATCGAATGCAGACAAAACATAGATCTCCCGGGTTGGGATGATGGTTGGGTAGATTGATGTATGGCAGATAAATATTGAGATTCAACAGATGGAGACTGTAAAACATTGTGTCCAATGTCATTTTGCAAAGAAATAGATGTATGGGAGAGTGTTGTTGCGCGATTGCAAAATATGATGAAACAATAATTTGGACTGGATTTAGACAGGCCACTTTCAGATGTGCCAGGATGTACTCCAGTACTTGAAGCCGGCTTACAACTTTATTTATCAGTACCATTTATATTATTTAGATTATCAGCAAATTACGTAATACATTGCTCTCTGCGATCAAATATATGAAATCCTGCATTTATGCTTTAAAACAGTAAACACATTGTTTAATTTTGTATTCATTATTAGTGTAAATACTCTTGTAGATTTATGTGAATCTTTTACATGCATAAAATATAAAAATAAATAAGATAATCTTTTGCCATGTTGATAATAGCAGAATCGTCATTTTTGGTCGGTAGTTATAGACAGTCTTGTCAGCACGATACATACAGCTCAAATGTATTATTGGTGTTGCCATACTCACAGAAAATTTAGAACACGTCTTTTAGAGGTTTCGATTCCACTTCATGAGATATTGACATGCCTTGCAGTGACTTATCAACACACCCTCCTTAACCATGCCATTAATGACGTCAAAATATACTAGTGAAATACATAGTATGTTGAAATAACCCTATGTTTTGTTTTATGCAGGATTCTTCTAAAGCAAACCAAAATAGAGTCAAAGACTTCCAGAAAACCCTTTGACGTAATAAATGACATTGCATAAAACAATGTTATTATTTTTTAAATAATAAAAAAGGTAATTATTATAACTGTTGGCAACTGCCAACTGTCGCTAATACCCGTTTTTGCTCTACCATTGACAATTCATTACATTTGAAGGGAAGATATTGATGCATTTGATGATATATTTATGATACGAGAGAGGATTTTTTTTGTTTATTTCTCTTGCAATAACTTCTTTTGCTGGCGAGAACTGGATACTCCAGGATATGGTTATGTCGTGGTTTAAATGGATTGCCAGTGGATGATTTTTTTTTTTATTCAAATCAATACCAGTATACATGTATTTACAGAATTCAGAATTGAACATAATATTTAAAAATCAAGCCCCTGCCTTAAAGAAAAGGAATAGATAACCATGAATATCACGTCTTGGTTTAAACAGAGCCCTTAGTTCTGTCTTGTCTTCAACTGAATGAATAACTTGAATCATGAAAAGCCAGTCCTTTTGCATGCACAGATCCAGCAATTTGTCTCAGGTGGGGGGTCTGACAAGGAAATATATTGGCAAATTACCATGTCAGGCAAACTATGAAATTGACCGTACATTGTGGGGGGAGGGGGGGGGGCGAGTATGTGCCATCCTTTCTTCTTCTTGTCAAAACACTAGATTGATACAATTTAAACATAATAACCAAATCCAAAGGAGGTGGGGTCATGCCCCTTTACCCTGTTATGCATATTTTAGGCATAATAGCCAAACCCCACTGGGATAGCAGGATACACAAGTAATTGATGCCTTATCTAATCATTATTGTAATTCTAGTTTTGATAGAGTTTTGATATCTGTGTTTGCCTTATACCCTGACAACTAAGTAAAAATGTCAAAAGTTTACAAATTCCCAATTTGAAATCACATAACTAACACCCATTTTTCTCGGATACCATGGTTCACTGGAATTACCTCTCAAAAAAGTTTCATACTAGTGCCAGTTTCAGGCATGCAAAGTTACCTTGAAGAACCATAGCAAATAAAGAGCAGTGATTTCTATTGTGTTTTTATTAAGCCAAGTAGATCTAGACTACACATAATTATAATGTGATCCATTATGAACAGAATTCAGATTTTCATAAGCAAACTTGCACCTGTACTTCATTTAGACAAAATAAAAGGTTATATGTTAGGGATTCAAAATTGTGTAATTTAATTTAAAAAAAAAATATTAAACAGAAATTTCTTATATTAATTCTAGGACTGTACATTCTTCACCAGAAAAGAGATACTGAGGTATGTATACTTCATGCTTTTGATTTTAATTGGTTACGGCATTGTTTATAACATCATACAGAATGATATGCATATCAAACCCAGCATAGGACAAAATTTTATAACCACTGTGCCTCTCCACAAGTAAATGCTTCAAGTATACTATCATTAATTGATTAACTGTATTTATTTAGTTTGTTATCAACTGCAAAACCTTTATGCAAGTAAAATGATACCTTTAAGAGTTAACTCTTTGTCACTCAAGTTTAAAGTGTGCTTAGTTCTCTCCCATTTATTTATCATTTGAAGCTAATTAACCCTTTCCCTCATAGAGGATACCATGAAAAGACCTATGCGAACAGCATAAAACAAGATCAGCCTGCGAGTAACTCGCAGGCTGATCAGGTTTTATGCTGTTCGCTGCTCCTCAGTAGTCTGGTAATGAGGATTTTACATTTAAATTTGGTAAGGTTTAACTGTGGTTTTCTGCAGATCAGGCTTTATGTGGTACCTATTGAGTGCGTCAAAATGAGTCTATATGAGAGAAAGGGTTAAGATGGCTTTCAGTACTTTGTCATAGAGACTTGTTTTGACACGCTTTCTGGAGCTTCCTCTACGTGCTCATACAATGTAGCTCAGATTCTACACATTCTGCAAATTTAAGAAAAATCCATTGTTTCATATTTTATTCAAGGTTCTGTGAATTAATGTTCACCATGTCATAAATTTGTACATTATACAAGGGTCATCCAGAAATGAATGAGAGTTGCTTAATTACGTAAAAACTACAAGTGTCACTCACAAAATATCTTCATAGTCCCTCAGTATAATCTCCTGCGGATGCTATGGTCAACTCCCATCTTTTTGGCAGATCCCGAACTCTTGTTGCTAGCACAGGTACTTGAGGACAGGACCCTGTCTTTATCAATAAGAAATAAAAATCACGAGTCTATACATAGTTATTTTATATAAAGTGATTTATTTATAAAGACATGGATAGTAAATGTTAGATTTATTTGGATGTGAATATTTTGATACATAAACTCAATGTAAATGGCGAATTAACCGTTATATTCAAAACGTTTTGTGTGTGTGTGTGAAGGGGGTGGGGGGGGGGTGGGTGAGGTCACAACTAGGGTCCTGTCCTCAAGTACCTGTGGTTGCTAGGCAACCTTTGTTGATGTCCCTAACAACTACGTTCACGGCGACATATAGTTCATTCAAATCGTCATATCGGACTTCTCATAGTGGTTCTTTAAAGTTTTGGAAACCGGTCATAGTCGGGGGGACTTAAGTCTGATGGATATGTCGGGTGATTAAGAACTTCCCAGTGGTACCGCTCAAACATGTCCCTAACAACACCGGACTTGTGCAGCGTGGCGTTATCATGCACAATTAATGGCATCACCTGTAAAAGTTCCGGTCGTTTGCGGCGTATCACTGGTCAAAGAATTTTAGTCAAATACCACTCATAGTACTCTTTATTTTACTCTTTGCTTCCATGTTGTCAAAATGCCGTAAACATCGTAAGCGAATATCATTAACATCTTTGGACAGTTCATACTGCGGTGATATTTCACAGGTCTTGGCAAGTTTGGAGTATGCCATTCAGAGCTTTGGCGTTTCAATCCTGGCTCATATGACTGGATCTATGTTTCGTTGATAGCAACCACTCTATTCAGCATCATTTCACCGTCCTCTGAATATCTATTCAATAATTCAGTGCAAATTTGAACATGTTTGTCTTTTTCAGTTTTTGAGAGTGCGTGTGGCACCCACTGTGCGGTGATCTTTCTCATGCCTAAAGTCTGCGTCAGAATAACATGAACGGATCTCTTACGTATCCCCGATTCATACGCAATTTCCTTGCATGTAAATCGTTTATCAGAGTTGAGAAGTTGAGCAACAATTTCGGTGTTATCGGCGTCTGTAACTGTCACCAGCCTACCAGAGGAGGGCTTTTTGTAAGACTCTTGCAGACCATTATTGAAATCCTTCAACCATATACAAATAGTGCTTAATCCAACTGTACATGTCGGGTCAACCTCCTGGAGTGCATTAAATATTTCAGTCCCTTTCTTTCCGCGCCTACTCTCTATCTTGATATACGCATAAATTTCTTCTCTCGTCAGCGCAAACACATCGTCTGCCATCGCGTTGTCTGATATGACCTCATCAAGAATGACGTAACGTCACGATGCTTATTATTATTAGAGTTAATTTAGTTACGTGCCAAGTTTTGTGGCTTTATGTTGTTTCAATCAAAAGTTACAAACTTACTCTCATTCATTTTCGGATGACCCTCGTATTCATGAAGATAAACCTGACTCCCCAATTTTTTGTATCATGACTTATTATTCAAACGGGTAAGTAAATAATTTTAATATAAATTATGGTATACCTCCAGCAAAAAAAGTTCTACCATAACAGAGTTTCCATGATGCACAAACTTTTCCCCAAACTTTTTTAAATTACATCCAGATGTTTAAAATTTTGTTAATTATCAAGGGGTTGTTTGATCCCAAATTAGAAAAAAAATAATGAAGGGTACCTCTGCCATTATTTACCCATAGTACAATCGGTTAAGATTTGACGTATTTGCTTTGTTGACCTTGAACCAATATTTCTGTTTCTGCAGTATCTTTCGCAGATACCGAGAGTTGTCGCCTCAGAGGGTTCCACTTAATATGAAGGATGGTAGAGGCAAGAGAGTCAAAGTCCCGTACACTGAAGTATCCATCATGAATGAACTAAGAGTAAGGTTGATTTTAGCTCACCCAAGCACATGTACTGAGGATGAGCTTTTAGGATCATTGAATGTCTGGCGTCCAGTGTCAGTCCATCCGTCTGTCAACTATGATTAGTTTATTTCCACTCTCATCTTCATTTCTTAAGCAGTCATCTTCAAACCTCATGACAATGTTTATAGCCAGAATCTCTTGGCCAGGTTCAATGATGGCTTATATCAGCCATTAGGTCAGGAGTTACTGCCCTTTCTGTCATATTTCACTTTGTTTACACTCTTGCATCTTCATTTCTTAAGCACTCATCTTCAAAATTCATGACAATGTTTGCAGCTATTATCTCTTGGCCAAATTCGATTACGGGGGTATGGCTGATAAAGACTAATTCAGTCAGTAGTTATGACTCTTAATATAAATAATGCCAGAAATCACTTTGTCTACACTATAGCATCTTCTTTTGTTGAGCAGTCATCCTCAAATTTCATGACAATGTTAAAGGCAATAACTTTTCAACCAAGTTTAATTATGGCTGTTATTGGCATATTCAGTCAGGAATTATGGCCTTTGGAATTGTTATGGCTGTTTTTTCTTCATTTTAGGTGCTTAAAATATCAGAATATCACTCAGATTTGCCATTTTTTTACACTCTAACATCTTTATTTCTTAAGCAATGCAGGCAATAAAGGCAGTGTTTTTCAGGAGAGGAACTTCAGAGCCATCTTGACCCTCTTGTTTCTTTACCCAGCTTCACTATGAAGTGGGAGGTTTACTCTTGAATATTTCCCTTTAATATGGTGTCTTTAGTGAAACATGAAATATTTCTTCTGTGTCACTAAAGGCAACTTTGAATTAAATTTCTGATGGACATGATCTAGGATAGTTCACTGTATCTCAAAATAGAATCATGGAATTGATATCTTAATGAGAGTCATGGTAACAGATCAATATCACCTGGTATAAAGCACTATCAGAAAAAATATAGCCTTTGGTATCTAGGGTTGAAATAGACAAGCAGATGACCTGAATGATGAATGTGTAGAAGATAGCTTAGGTTGTGAAATATAATTTTAACTCCTCATTATTTTTTATAACTATTCAATTGCATCAATATCAAGATATTCCAAGACTTAATGTTAACACTTTCCCTCATAGAGGACACCATGAAAAGACCTATGCGAACAGCATAATCATTACTCGCAGGCTGATCAGGTTTTATGCTGTTCGCTGCTCCTCAGTGGTCTGGAAATGAGGACTTTATAATTAAATTTGGTAAGGTTTAACTGTGGTTTTCTGCAGATCAGGCTTTATGTGGTACCTACTGAGTGCATCAAAATGAGTCTATATGAGGGAAAGGGTTAATTAATGTTAAAGAGATTGTTTTTGTAAATGAGGTAATAGAGATGATAGATAATTTGAAGATGAATATAAAGATAACAACTGGCCATTTGCTTTTTTTTCTTCAGGAAAATCCTTTCTGTGAGAGAATCTGCCAGGTTTTCTCAGAGGATGGCTCGGGGGATATGAGTTTTGATGATTTCCTTGACTTGTTTTCCGTGTTTTCTGAGGCAGCCCCAAGGGATATAAAATGTGTCTATGCTTTCAAAATTTATGGTAAGTATAAAGACCAAGTTGTTAAGTATTTAGTGAAATGTATTAAATTAATGACTAAAATGGTTAGTTAACCTTTCCCTCATAGAGGAAACTATGAAAAGACCTATGCGAACAGCATAAAACCAGATCAGCCTGCGAGTAACTCGCAGGCTGATCAGGTTTTATGCTGTTCGCTGCTCCTCAGTGGTCTGGAAATGAGGATTTTGTAATTAAATTTGGTAAGGTTTAACTGTAGTTTTCTGCAGATCAGGCTTTATGTGATACCTATTGAGTGCGTCAAAATGAGTCTATATGAGGGAAAGGGTTATTATAGGTGGTAAATTGACATTGGGTATCAATCAGTTGTTTGTTATGCAATTACTTCCATCTGCACTGTTACTTGGGTACCAACGAGTAATAGTATGACGAGTACCCTGGTAAAAATAATTGACTCGTTGCAGCCCTAGCTCAGAAAATGGTTTACTAGTGTTTGGATACTTAGTGATACAGGCTTACCAAAGGAAATGTTCCCGAATGTCTGAAATTCTGTTGGTTGAGATTTAAATCTTTAAAAAAGATCTTTAAAAGATAATGTGTCTAGATCAAAACTTCTGTGTAGTTAACCAACATAGATGTAACTAAAAATGAAATTCTCCTTTTTCTATCAAAAGCATGTAATTTACATTATCTAGTTTCTCACTCTCTCACTTTCTCTTTTAGGAATATTTTAATTGCATATTCTAATTTGATGTTTTTGTAAATGGTGAAATGACTTTAATAGGTTATTCAATTGTGTCCTGAGTTAAAAAATATCAAGAACTAGATCTAGGTTCTTAATTACTTTTTCACTGTAGGAGCCGGTAACATTACATACACAAGCAAGGCCTGTGTGTAGATTTAACACCTGAGAGGTACATGATAGAATGAGGCTTACATGATAATGAAGTCAAGAAATTAAGGTTACAGAAAATATGAAGGTTACCAAGTTTATTTCATGGCAAAAATCTTAGGACTTCATTGCATCCGTGCACTATAAATGATTAAAATATCAGAATAGACGGTTTATCTGGTCATCTATCCTGTTCCAGTGACATTAATGCTAATGAAACAGGATCTCTGACAAAAATGAATATAAGTTTTACTAAGAAAAATACATATTCAATGTATATTTGTGTTTGTTTGAGCGAGTGTTATTCATTGATTTTTTTTTAAAATCTTCTTGTAAAGAAACTTATCAGTATTTACTTGAATGCCATTGAACAGATAAGTCTTAGAACGTTTACTGTTTCATCTAATGGTTCCTGGATTGGACAAGACTTTGGTGCCTGGGAGAGCCACAAAAATTCTTTGCCCCCCCCAATAGGGTTCTAACTCAGAACCTTCAGATCAGCAGTGTTGTTTGAATTGTCAGTGTGTATGTGTGTAAAAAAGAAAAAATATTATTTCAACATATTACAATGTAACAAACTGTGAAAGATGATCTAGTCTGTATTTACCTTAAAACAGCAGATGCTATGGTAGGAGTGTCTGAGTGCAGCAATAGGAAAAATTCCTACTCATTAAATGTAAGACTCTAAATGGATGATGATGATGGTGGTGATGATGATACCTGTTATAAAAATGTTCATATTATAGTTTAACCCTTTCCCTCATAGAGGAAACCATGAAAAGACCTATGCGAACAACATAAAACCAGATCAGCCTGCGAGTAACTCGCAGGCTGAGTAGGTTTTATGCTGTTCGCTGCTCCTCAGTGGTCTGGTAATGAGGATTTTACAATTAAATTTGGTAAGGTTTCAGTTTGGCTTTCTGCAGATCAGGCTTTATGTGGTACCTATTGAGTGCGTCAAAATGAGTCTATATGAGGGAAAGGGTTAAAATTTGTTATATTAAATAGAAAATGAACAATATAAAAGGAAACATATACAAACACATTGCAATAAGAATTTTGGTAAGGCCTTCTAAGAAAGTGTGTTAAAACACCTGTGCCCCGCAAGTGTTTTAACCAGCTGAACTGATGAAATCACTGACCTGAACTGGTGTAGAACATGTCATGTGATATTGCAAGCACCTACCGTTTCTTTGGTATTCTACATTTAACCAATTTTGTTGAAATTGTGTTTACAAAAATAACCTTTTCTTGTATAATATGATCTACACTTACAAGTTTGTCAGGTAACAAAGACTGCACCAACATTAACAAGGGAAAGTAGAATTTTTTTTAACTCCTACTGCTCATCTGTGAATGAACCGCTTTAACTCCACTGTCATCCATCTATAGCAGAGTTATGGGCTCTTTGCTTAGTATGTGACGTCTATATCTCCGAAAAAATATTTTGTTTGGGTTCTTGATGTTTTACAGAAAAGTATATTAGTATGGGACGTTATATACCTCATGGTGGGGATGGGGGAGGTATATGTTATTGTAAAAAAAAAAAAAAAAAAACCTTTAGTTAATGACAGGGGTCAGTTGGCAGACCTCTGGTACTTAGAATTTTTTGTCTTTATTAATCCCATCACTGGAGCTGGAATTTATTTGTCTTACCCTAAGTGGGAACGGGTTTTTAAATTAATATGTTTAAATTTCTTTCTAATCACCTTAATACTTGTTGAACCCATTCTGAGCAAATCAGTCTTTGTACATACCCAAAATATTAATGTCTGTCACACATAAAGATCATTTCTTGACAGAGCGTAGAATTGTGTTAACCCTTCCCTCATAGAGGATACCATGAAAAGACCTATGCGAACAGCATAAAACCAGATCAGCCTGCGAGTAACACGCAGGCTGATCAGGTTTTATGCTGTTCGCTGCTCCTCAGTGGTCTGGTAATGAGGATTTTACAATTAAAATTGGTACGGTTTAACTGTGGTTTTCTGCAGATCAGGCTTTATGTGGTACCTATTGAGTGCGTCAAAATGAGTCTATATGAGGGAAAGGGTTAAATATTACTGACATGTATGTATTATATAAAAAGTACACAAGGTATCCTAACAGAAAGGCCAACATTGTGTAATGAGTAATAATTTTGTACCCAAGTATCGGCAATTTTCTACCCTACCCTTAGGTACCCGGGTACTCATTTCAGAGCCCTACTTTGAACTTTGCTGAGCTAAAGAGGAAGGATCATTGGGTGGTACTGTACAAAATAGCTAAAATGGGTTGATCTGCTGAACAAGATGACCACCTGCAGAGCTAACAACAAAATCACCTTTTAATGACATCTTTTCCAGGACCACTGTTCAGATTTTGTTGAAACCAGATAGAAATGATCATTAGGTGGTATTTCCTTATTTAAGCATTTTCTTGTACGTGTAGCAGTTTAATTCAGGTTAGCGATTTAAGGCCATAATTGCCCTCTTGTTAGTCCCCTACCGGTGTTTACACCGGAGGGGACTATAGGTTTGCCCTCCGTCTGTCCGTCCGTCCGTCTGTCCGTCCGTGCAATCATTGGGCAAATAAGGGCTAAAATAGTGGTCCAGGACATGATTATGTGCTAAAACAGGTTTAGGGGCTAATAGCCCTTAATAATTTTAAAGACACCTGCAAAGTCAAGGAATAAGGGCTAACAGCATTTTAAAGCACTAATTTAAATAGACCTTTATTTTTGGGACAAAAGTGTCTACAACTGTCCGACTGCAGTAATTGCAGTTGTTTCCCTTAGTCTGTGAAACATTTTACAATGTCTTGGACGATCTTTATTCAACGATAAAATCCGAGTAATCTGCATTCTCCAAAAAGAGTGGGAGACAGAGCACTTCAAAGAAAAATGACAGGGAAAAGAAAGAAAAGGAGGTAAGAAAACAAATAAATAGAAGTTTTGTAGTACTTTTCTCAACTTTTATCTATAAAAGTAAAGAGAAACATTGCTCACTTACACATAAAATCAATTTGATTTCAATGTTCTTTCCCAATATTATACCCCACCCACTTTCCCCATTAACAATATAATATTTGTTTTTATTTAAAGATAGACTATATCTTGGACAATTTTTTCTTTCTTACTATCAGAAATCATGTTTACTTTGTTAAATTTCACATTCTCCTTTAATTTCACATTCTCTACATTGTTTTTAATGACATATACAGTTTATTTGCAAAATCAAAGATGTGAATCACCTTGTTAGAACTTAGATGGTTATAAACTTATGATCTGATTACTTGGTAGAAATTTTAATTTGTTTATTGTGACCTCACTCAGTTCAAATAATATTATGGTGTGTAATTGTAAATCATATTAATTTCCCATTAATTTGTGGCTTGTTTTAATCTTTAAAGAGATCCAGCCCTAATTGAAATTCTTGACTTGGTCTCTGCCAGCTTGCTTTTAATATCATTAATGTACCTGGCATTTTAGGAAGTCTGTATTCCTTTTGAAGGTTTGCCCAGACCAGGCCCATAAAAAGACGACATGAGATGCAAATATTGCCTGAGTAAGTATTGGAATCTTTTATAAATTGACACCTGTTTGCTTGTTTGTTTGTGATTGTTAATGTGAGACAGATACAGTGCTGCCACACTGCGATATCATGCCGCAAACATGTGGCATGATACCACACCAAGTCACATTATCCTGACACTGGATCTACCAGTCTTGGAACCACCCTTAAATGCTGAGCGCAAACCAAGATGATTATACCAGTACCATTTTTAACAACTTAGGTATGCTGCAGCCAGGGATCAACCCACGACCTCCCTGTTACAGGACGGACACTCTAACCACTCAGCCACTGTGAATGGTACTACACCTATTTGCACAGAAACAATAATATTCTATATTTTATAGCTTGCACTGAATTTTCACAAGGCTGTAAGCATACAATTATGTAAGGTTTTAATGATGGTAAGTGTCAGAAAAAGGTTATGTTTATTGCATATGCATGTAGTGTAAGGCAAGATCAGAAAGCCTCTAGCTGTCTGATCTGGGTCAGCTCTGTTTATCTATCTGTTTATCTTCTTTCATTATTGTCATACAGAGAGAGGGACAGGGTTAACTTATATCCCATGTAATAATTCCTGCTGATTAGTACAGGTTAAAATGACAGTAAATACAATACATGGATATAGATTAATATCTGCAATTTGATAATAAAGGAGGAGAAATGAGAATTAAATATTCACATGATGGAAAGGGGTCATCAGCAGAATAGCATATAATGAAAGACTTTTCTTTAGCCCATAAATATTAGACAAAATTGTATCCCACAATGCATTTAGTTACAGGAAGTTAGCCATTTGTATGTAAGACAATGGATAACCATGCGTTTCAGATGTTGACAACAATATTTCTTGGTTTGAATTTAGTGGTTTTGATTCTCATTCTTGTTGTAATTAGCTGTGTTTCTGAAAGATGGAATACATTGTTCAGATCTTGGAATAATGATTTACAGTAGTGGAGAAGCAAAACCCAGGTAACTTTGCATTCATGCAATATTTTTTAAATGACAACAAAACTTAAAAGCTGAATACATGTAACCATTTCCATGGTAAGTTGAATGTCAGCTTGAGTAAAGAATGTTTTGTGGGGAATATATGAGGTAGGAACATTTTTTTGGTATCTGAATTCTCATCAATAGAAGACATATAGGCAGTTTAGCACATAATCTTAACTCTGCTATGTCCATTATTTGCAACTAATTTTTTTTCAGGGCATGTTTTACTTTTAATTTCATCTGACATCAATTGAGCAGAGAAGAAATGGCTAAACCATAACTTTGTCAAAATTACAATTTCGAATTGTGAATAAATTTGAGTCCCTCCCAAATTGTGGAAGGGTCTTTTCATGGGTGCCAGTTATTAAATGAAGGAAAAAAATCGCTGGTTTATTTAATAGAGATATTGCATCCAATTTCAAACAATAGGCCTTGATCATTTCTTGCAACAGTTTTTTTAGCTCGTCTGTATATCGAAATTGTCATCACCTTGGTGTCATTGTCCTGAGTCAAAGCGTCTGTGTTGTAGTTATGGAAAATTTAAAGCTGGCATTAACTTTTTAACTATTACAGGTTATCTCATGAAACTTTGTATACATGTTCGGCATTACAAGGACTACCTTGCCACCAGGGGAAGTAACTGTTGGATTTTGTCTGAATTATCTGCCCTTGACCAGGCGAGCATTGGCCTCCGCAGACGGGGCATCTTGTTTTGATCTGGGATTATTCTGTTTGCTTACTAAAAATTGGCAAAATCAGGCTTTTGTTCAAATAGATAAACCTGTAGACTACAGTATCAGTTTCAAAAATCAAAAAGACAGTATGATATAATGTTCCTAAAATGCATATATTTCTAAAGACACATAAATTTCTGTATTAACTTTTATCAATGAAAGGCAAAATATGCTTAAATTATATAATGAATTTTGAAATTTTAGGTTTCTGCACTAAAGGCTTCAGCAGGTTATGAAAGTTTAAAATTATAAACCAAATTTGAAGCAAGTTTATTGGTACTCCTTTCGGTTTTGCGGGTTTTCATGGAATGCCCATATATATCATCGCCATGTTCAGTTCATGTGTCTATGATTATGTTCTATTTGTGTGTCCATTATTAAGCTCTAAAATTTATTGTTAAGTAATACTGAGTAACGATAGAAAAAAAAATATCCCCATGTTTTATTTTCTGCAGGTGTCTATGATTATGTTCTATTTGTGTGTCCATTATTAAACTCTAAAATTTGTTTATCATTAAGGGCTATGGGGTTAAGATAGAAAAAATTATCCCAATGTTTAATTTTCTGCAGGTGTCTATGATTATGTTCTATTTGTGTGTCCATTATTAAAGCTCTAAAATTTGTCTATCAGAAAGGGCTACTGAGTTAAGATAGAAAAAAAATTATCTCCATGTTTTATTTTCTGCAGGTGTCTATGATTATGTTCTATTTGTGTGTCCATTATTAAACTCTAAAATTTGATTATCATTAAGGGCTATGGGGTTAAGATAGAAAAAATTATCCTTATGTTTAATTTTCTGCAGGTGTCTATGATTATGTTCTTTTTGTGTGTCCATTATAAAGCTCTAAAATTTGTCTATCATTAAGGGCTACTGAGTTAAGATAGAAAAAATTATCCCAATGTTTAATTTTCTGCAGGTGTCTATGATTATGTTCTTTTTGTGTGTCCATTATAAAGCTCTAAAATTTGTCTATCATTAAGGGCTATGGTTAAGATAGAAAAAATTATCCTTATGTTTAATTTTCTGCAGCTGTCTATGATTATGTTCTATTTGTGTGTCCATTATTAAACTCTAAAATTTGTCTATCAGAAAGGGTTACTGAGTTAAGATAGATAAAAAATTACCCCATTTTATTTTCTGCAGGTGTCTATGATAATGTCTTTTGTGTTACTGAGTTAAGATAGAAAAAATTATCCTTATGTTTAATTTTCTGCAGGTGTCTATGATTATGTTCTATTTGTGTGTCCATTATAAAGCTCTAAAATTTGTCTATCATTAAGGGCTACTGAGTTAAGATAGAAAAAATTATCCTTATGTTTAATTTTCTGCAGCTGTCTATGATTATGTTCTATTTGTGTGTCCATTATTAAACTCTAAAATTTGTCTATCAGAAAGGGTTACTGAGTTAAGATAGATAAAAAATTACCCCCATGTTTTATTTTCTGCAGGTGTCATGATATGTTCTTTTGTGTGTCCATTATTTAACTCTAAAATTTGTTTATCATTAAGGGCTATTGGGTTAAGATAGAAAAAATTATCCCAATGTTTAATTTTCTACAGGTGTCTATGATTATGTTCTATTTGTGTCCATTATTAAGCTCTTAAATTTGTCTATCATTAAGGGCTACTGAATTAAGATAGAAAAAAAAATATCCCCATGTTTAATTTTCTGCAGGTGTCTATGATTATGTTCTATTTGTGTGTCCATTATTAAGCTCTAAAATCTGTCTATCATTAAGGGCTACTGAGTTAAGATAGAAAAAAAATATCTCCATGTCTAATTTTCTGCAGGTGTCTATGATTATGTTCTGTTTGTGTGTCCATAATTAAGCTCTTAAATTTGTCTATCATTAAGGGCTATTGGGTTAAGATAGAACAAATTATTCCAATGTTTAATTTTCTACAGGTGTATATGATTATGTTCTATTTGTGTCCATTGTTTAGCTCTAAAATTTGTCTATCATTATGTGCTACTGAGTTAAGATAGAAAAAATTATACTTATGTTTAATTTTCTGCAGATTATGTTCTATTTGTGTGTCCATTATAAAGCTCTAAAACTCGTTGATCAATATGTTAATTAAATGTTTACTTTATGGGTCAACTTTTAAGTCTTTATACTTTGGAAAGTTTAATTTTCTGCAGATTATGTTAAGATAGAAAAAATTATACTTATGTTTAATTTTTGAAGGACAAGACACATGATTCTGACACAATGCATGAGAAAGAAGAATGGCCCAACACCCATCAGACAAGGACAAGACACATGATTCTGGACACTATGCATGAGAAAGACGAATGGGCCGAACACCATTCAGAACAAGGACAAGACACATGATTCTGGACACAATGCATGAGAAAGAAGAATGGCCAACACCCTCAGGACAAGGACAAGACACATGATTGCGAGAACTATGCATGAGAAGACGAATGGCCCAACACCATTCAGAACAAGGACAAGACACATGATTCGACACAATGCATGAGAAAGATGAATGGCCCAACACCCTTCAGGACAAGGACAAGACACATGATGCAGAAACTATGCATGAGATAGATGAATGGCCCAACACCCTTCAGACAAGGACAAGACACATGATGCAGAAACTATGCATGAGATAGAATGGCCCAACACCTTTCAGGACAAGGACAAGACACATGATGCAGAAACTATGTATGAGATAGATGAATTGCCTGAAAAACTATATACAGCTACCAAAGCCCTTTGCTGCTTTACTGGAGCTTTCTTTGTCCTCACTATGTAAAGCAGCTAGGTGGGGTATTCATCATATTTAGTGATAGCTCTAGTTTCAAAAAGCTCTTTTTATTTACATTGTATGAAAACTTTATTTTACATTGTATGAAAACGTATGTGTATCATGTGTATCATACATCTTGAATCTAGGTAAGACACAGCTTTAAACCTCACCTTGCTCACTTTGAAAATCTTGCTATTTATCAGACTAACAAGCATAGGGTTTAAGTTTGTGTCAATTCTCTATTGACAGATTACCATTTTATGGAAATCTGCATTTAAGCTTGACTTACAAAAGAAAAAAATAGTTATTGTCAGAGCCAGATTGTGTAAATCTGCATCAGCATGTGCGATGTTCAAGTTTTGATTTATTATTATTTTTTTATCAGAGATAAGGGCTTTTTAAAGTAGATTTTAGTTTGTTTTTTTTGTTTAAGCTTTTTATTGGTGTATTATTTTTCAATAACTGGGAAAAGTATTCACTTAAGACAGTGTCTATTTTTTAATTATGAAGAGAATCCCTTTTAAATGGACAGGTAATCCTGAAATTACAAATTAATACAAAATTGTTCAACTTAAAAAAGTTGTTCACTGTTGGTAAAGTGTAGTTTGTTGACCAGTGTCAATTTTCACTACATCAGTGTATGTGTTTTGCCATTATCACTATCAGTTGTTACATTGTGATAGTTCTAAAGACATTTTATCCAATCTTCAAGAACTTTGTCAGAATATTTGACTTCCTGATATCTAGGTCTTGCTGTTATGGGTTATTGGAAAACTTAGCAGTACAGAGGCACACATATATATATATGACCATGGTTTTTGTGTCCAGCTGTTTTTGGTTACATCTAACCAAATCTGTCCAAAAACTGATTTTATAAAGAAAATAAGAATGATTTGGGCATCTTTGCTGCAGTTCTTGAATGTATGATTCCACCCTTAGTGTTTAATTTTAAATTTATAAAAGGAAAATGACCATTTGTCAAGATTTAACTATGTTTTTGATGTTGTGTCCAGTGTTACATCAGTCATTGTAAAAAAAAAATCATTTATCATTGCTAAGCACTTAAAATATTTTTAGTTTTTTATTCTGTTTATTAGAATACTATCAACAAACTTAAAATTTAGCAAAAAAAAACAGGTTAACACACAAGTCAAAAATTCTAAATTTGTAGGACACCAAGCTTTTTATGATGTAATCAAAAACAGCTGGACACAAAAACCATGACCATATATTATATATACACATGTTAGTTAATGATTGACATCTATGTTGAACTGTGGATCCAATGGTAACTGAAAGGATATAGAATGATTATCTCGCCAGAAGCTGATGATAAAAAAATATCAATACAAGTTTGACCAAAGTTCACAGGCTTGTCTTTTTATCAAAATCCCCCAAACAATAATCTAGCATCTATAGAAGTAGTCTGATCTAGGTATAGAATGTTAATCAGCATATAAATTCACAAATTTGAATGTTCTAGATGTATGCTGTGGGAAAAAGGATTCTTTTACCACACAAAATCACATATATAGAGGATACTATTTTTTATTTATAATATCACTGAGTAAATATAAAAAGTCATATTTCACAAGTGGCTATGGCAGAAGATTAGTTGCATCTTTTTATGTTCACAAATAAAATTGTGTATTGGTCTTAAACTAAAACAATTTTTAAAGTAGTAAATGAAATCAAATATATTTCTGAAACCATACATCATAGAAACTATAAATGCATAATTAGGCATTTTTTTGTGATACTGGTTGTACAAAGAGTGTTATCAACTTGATTTTAGGGCAAAGTATTTCAAATAACATAAATCTGAAGGGTCAGAAAAATGTTTGGGTCGAGTATAAAAAGTAGGGTTGGTCAGGTAACAAGAAACAAACCTTTTTTTTTAGGCGTAATGAGCCAGATCTCACAGGTGTTTCTTGGGGAATTCTCTACCAAGATTGGTAATTTTTTTTAAATCCATGGGAAGGGGATTATTTGTCCTGTATGTCTGTAGCAACCCTCTATGAAGATTGCATGCTCAAATTTTACTGATTGATAAAAATGCAACACCTTTATCTCATAAACACCTTTTTACGCCTTTAATATGCACTGTACGAGCCGCAGAAAGCCACAGTGAAACCTTACCATTTTAATGGTAAAAATATAATTTTCAAATGACTGAAGAGCGCGAATAGCATAAAACCAGATCAGCCTGCACGTTACTCCCATAGGTCTCTATGTTAAGGATTAAGAGCTGCTGTACTGGTGACTGATCTAGGCCACTATGGCCCTCTTGTTCAATTTATAGCTTTAGTTTAGTACTACTATGTCTTTGCTATAAATCTGTACATTATTGGAGTTCAAAGCACCTAAAAATGGACATTTTAGCCCGTTTAAATGTTGGTAAATTCTCTTAATTTTAGGCAATTTTTAGCCCCTAAATTTTTAGCCCTTAATTGGCCGCTAAATTTTGGATCCCGCGATAACTTAATAACTAAGCAAGCTAACTTGATGAAACTTGGTATATGACTAGATGGCAATTTTTGTTCTTCGACTAAAATTGTGGTTGCTATGGTAACGGAAATAGTGAAAATATGGCAAAAAATGGGTTCCCGCGATAACTAAGCAAGCAAACTTGATGAAACTTGGTATATGACTAGATGGCAATGTGTAGATTATGCACTTCATTTTATTTTTGTTCTTCGACTAAAATTGTGGTTGCTATGGTAACGGAAATAGTGAAAATATGGCAAAAAATGGGATTGATTACCATATTGAGTCAAGGTGGAGCCGGTAGGGGACTTTATGTGTTGCATACAACACCAGTTACTTGTTCAATATTGAATGCTGACAATGCATGCATTAATCCAAATTTAGACAAATCTGAGTCATTTTTCGCTTCATTTAAGGTGAATATGGTGCATTTAATTGGGGTCACCAAGGAGAATGAAATTTTAAGTAGAAGTTGTCTAACATGAATTTCAAAACATGAAAAGTCATACTTATTTGTGCAAAATACTATAAATTCCAAATGCTGACAATTTGTTGCAATTAATACAATTACATTATCTTATGAGAATTAAATTGAAATAAAAAAAAAATATCATATTCAAAATATCAAAGCCACAAATCTGGGAAAAACGCCCATGAAGGACCAAAATTGTAGGTTTATTTCAGTTCTGTGAACTAAAATCTAAACACTTTTAAAAGCAAATTTAAAGATGACAATGTTTTTCTGTGACTAAACTTTTCTCATTATTTTCCATTGAAGGATATTTCACAAAAATGATCAAGAAAAAAAAAGAAAAAGGAACTAATGTATTGAAACTGAACAACAGTGAATAAAAACATAAAGATTGCAGGAGGGTGATCTATATCAATTATTGGCTATTGCATTTATTCTCAAGTCAAGGAAAATGGAATCACTTGAGAATTAATTTTCGCCTTTGAAAATGATTTTATAGTGGTAACTGATGGTTATGAATGAAGCCCTTTGGGAAAAATTATCTCTAGAAGTTTCAGAGAATAGTCAAATGTGTGACATTGAGTTGTATGTCTGTAATACCAGAAGGGAAAATCATGTACCAGATCTTTCAGTGCCGAAGAATGGCTAATACCATCATTGTGTCTATCTTTGATTTTTGGAAATCAAAGATGATAAGATGAAATCAAAGATGGTAAGAATGTAATCATCACTTGTAATGGTGGAGATAGCTTTTCCTATATATAGGCACAATAAAATAAAAAGTCTGATTTTGTGTGTGTATTATCAATGCTTACCACAGGGTCAAATAAGGCACTGATCAGGGACATCCTTTCTTATTTTACATAGATTTGTTAACTTTTTATACGCCGCCGGAGGCGGTCGTATATCGGCGTCATCTTCTCCGTCTGTCCGTAAGTCCATATCTTGTGAACGCAACTCCTCCTACATTTCTGAATGAATCTTTTCAAAACTTGGTCAATGTCATTACTATAATGGGTAGATGTGCATGAAGTGTAGCTGATTGATATTGCAGCCTTGTGAACGCAACTCCTCCTACATTTCTGAATAAATCTTTTCAAAATTTGGTCAATGTCATTACTATAATGGGTAGATGTGCATGAAGTGCTGATTTTACGGTTCATTGGTTTTTACAAGATTTGTGTCCCTTGAAACTGTAGCTGATTGATATTGCAGCCTTGTGAACGCAACTCCTACTACGTTTCTGAACGAATCTTTTCAAAACTTTATCAGTGGCATTACTATAATGGGTAGATGTGCATGAAGTGGAGATTTTCCAGTTCAATGATTTTTACAAGATTTGTGTCCCTTGAAACTTAGTCTCTGTAGCTGATTGATATTGCAGCCTTGTGAACGCAACTCCTCCTACGTTTCTGAAAGAATCTTTTCAAAACTTGATCTGTGGCATTACTATAATAGGGAGATGTGCATGAAGTGGCGATTTTCCAGTTCATTAAATTTTGAAAGATTTTTGTCCCTTGAAACTTAGTCTCTATAGCTGATAGATATTTCAGCCTTGTGA
>CM037778.1:6518437-6568437 GCA_021229015.1 Solen grandis
AAGTAGCAAAGTAAACCATGGGAAAGCCTGATCAGACTGAAATCTTTTGTCTTGTTTTCATTCTAATCAATATTTACTTGGTTACCATTGTAATGAAGATTAGCGAAGAGTATAAAATTATATCCATCGGTATATATATCAGTCGTTACCTTACTGAAATGAACAAGTGTGACCATATATTGAGGTATGGGCCATATACTTAAACTATTCCTAATGTTGCATTAAGCATAAACTGGAACAGTAATGGAAAAACGTCCACTGGCTTGTAATTTTTAACTGTTTTATTGAGCTGTTTAAGGTTATGTAGCCAACGACTGGTGTCATTTGGTCAGTCAAAAAGGTAACACTCTAAGGACACGTAATTTTTGCAAAATGGACAACATCCCTGAGAGAGCAGTGATTCCATATTTACTAAACAAAGGTCAAGCACCTAAGGTTATTCATGCTGATATGGTAGCAACACTAAGAAAGGATGTCCATTCATATGCTTTTAACCCTTTCCCTCATCTGACTCATTTTGATGCACTCAATAGGTACCACATAAAGCCTGATCTGCAGAAAACCACAGTTAAACCTTACCAAATTTAATTACAAAATCCTCATTTCCAGACCACTGAGGAGCAGCGAACAGCATAAAACCTGATCAGCCTGTGAGTTACTCGCAGGCTGATCTGGTTTTATGCTGTTCGCAAAGGTCTTTTCATGGTTTCCTCTATGAAGGAAAGGGGTTAAGCCTGACAGGCAGAGCCTTGTGCCTGACCCCTGTCCTGGAAAGCCCATCACTGTGACAACTCCTGAAATAGTCAATAAAGTGCATGATGTCGTTATGGGTGACGGACGAGTTAGAGAGATATATAGATTTATCAGTATAGTGTCCATTTGATTCTTACGGAAGATCTTGAAAGTACATACAATCCATTGGGTACCAAGACTGCTGAGAATTTATCAGAGGCACACAAGACGGAATATGTTGCCTGCTAATTTGAGACAGATCCTGCCAACTTCCTGCTGAAGTTTGTGACTATTGATAAAACATTACTCAGAAGAAAAACAACAATCTAAACAATGGAGCACCCTGCCGGGTTCAACCTCTCCAATGAATCTTCGCTGGAAGGTTATGGCCACGTTTTCCTTGGATGCTGATGGTATTCTTATGTTAGATTATCTCCAAAAGGAACAATCAATGGAGCATATTATGCATCACATCTTAGGCAGTTAAGAGAAACTATTCAGATCATGCAAAGACCTAATAGGAAAGCTCAGTAAAGGTGTGTTGTTTCACCAGGACAATGCCCCTGCTAATAAGTATGTCATTGCTAGTAATGCAAATAATGACTGTAGCTTTGAATTTATTCAACATCCCCTATACTCGTTCCAAAAATTGAAAAAAAGTCATTTTCGTTATCCACTTTCAGTCAGATGATGTCATACATGCAGTGGAGGACTTTCCGGGCAGTCAAGGAAACAAGAGGCCCATGATGGCCCTAAATCGCTCACCTGAGATAAATAGGTTGACCCAAGGAACATCTGTACCAATTTATTTTAAAATCTGGCCAGTAGTTTTGAAGAAGATGATTTTTAAAGTTTTCATATTTTTTTTTCTTTTTGTTGCCATGGCAACCAGAGTTCTATATGGATCAAGTTTATTTTAGCAACTTTTGTGAAGGTTGACTCAAGGATCATCCCTGCCAAGTTTAATCAAATTCTGTCCTGTGGTTTCAGAGGAGATGTTGTTTAAAGGTTTCTCTATATACATATAAGGCAAATAAGCCCCACCCCTGGTGGCCATGTTTTTTTACGGATCGGAATAATTTTAGCAACTTTGGTAGAGGTTGACCCAAGGAACATCTGTACCAATTTATTTTAAAATCTGGCCAGTAGTTTTGAAGAAGATGATTTTTAAAGTTTTTTTTTTTTTTTTTTTTTTTTGTTGCCATGGCAACCAGAGTTCTACATGGATCATGTTTATTTTAGCAACTTTTGTGAAGGTTGACCAAAGGATCATCCCTGCCAAGTTTAATCAAATTCTGTCCAGTGGTTTCAGAGGAGATGTTGTTTAAAGGTTTCTCTATATACATATAAGGCAAATAAGCCCCGCCCCTGGCGGCCATGTTTTTTTACGGATTGGAATAATTTTAGCAACTTTGGTAGAGGTTGACCCAAGGAACATCTGTACCAAATTATTTTGAAATCTGGCCAGTAGTTTTGAAGGAGATGATTTTTAAAGTTTTTAAATTATTTTTCTTTTTGTAGCCATGGCAACCAGAGTTCTTCATGGATCAACTTTATTTTAGCAACTTTTGTAGAGCCTCACCCAAGGAACATTCCTGCCAAGTTTCATTAAATTCTGTCCAGTGGTTTCAGAGGAGATGTCGTTTAAAGAAAATTGTTGACGACGCACGACGGACGACGACGGACGACGGACGAAGAGTGATCCTAAAAGCTCACTTGAGCACAAAGTGCTCAGGTGAGCTAAAAACTACTTTAATTGTGACACATCGCTGGCAAAAGTGTATAGACACTGACGGGGACTATGTTGAAATATAATACAATATGTATCCCAAAAGACAAAAACGATCCTTACATATAAACTCAAAGCTTATTAATCAGTCCTCATATGTATATGTAAAAATAATACACGACATTTCATATATTTCTTAATCTATGTGTTTTCAACCTTGCTATGTATATCTACTGCTTCATACGTGGTCATTCAAAAGAAAACACCATTCAAACTCCTTGTTCATAATATTTACTAAGCTATAAAACATATATGCTTACAAATATAGCTATGATATAATCAACAAATTCAAGTAAAACCATCTAGGCATTGAAAATCTTTTGATTCCATACCATCAACATACATCATACATTCCTCTAACTTACATGTATCAGTACTTTTGAAAAAAATTTTAAATGAATGAAAACCTAAGTGCAAGCATTCTTTTCCACTGAGTGTATACAGTATGTTTTTGTGTCAGCTGTTAATCTTATGAAATAGATGTGCGTGTTGATGAAGAAATTTGAATACCATTATTTCTTATTTTGTTGCATTTTCCTCATTTTATTTTTCAAACAGTCTTTATAATATCAATGTTATTTCATAGGAAATGTACAACAATTTAGATGAAGTACAAAAAGAGACATAAATATATAAATTAAATAAAGGTAGATCTGTACACGGTACTATAGGATTTGCTAAACCTTTCTGGTTTCTTTCTAATGAATTAAGAACCTACTTTGATGACAATGATGTTTTCAAAATCATATCCTCAAAAAAAATACTCAAGACACAAAATACTGAGTAGTAATACAAGTATGATAGTATTAGCAGAAATTAAAAAAAAAAAAAAAAAGATATTCGTATTCAATATGTCATCTATTTTTCTGTATTTCACTTGTTAAACCTAAGAATGACAGCAGACCCACTAAGACGCTTCCCTCTTTGTTGCAGTCTCCTCCTTTTACAAAGAATCCACACTTTTACACTGTTTTATATATGCTACATTATTTTAAGAATAGAAACACAACAATGATATATCCACTACAAAAATAACTTATCACATGCAGATAGTATTTCTTGTAACTTAACCCTTTCCCTCATATATACTCATTTTGATGCCCTCAATAGATATCACATAAAGCCTGATCTGCAGAAAACCACAGTTAAACCTTACCAAATTTCTTTATAAAATCCTCATTTCCAGACCACTGAGGAGCAGCGAACAGCATAAAACCTGATCAGCCTGCGAGTTACTCACAGGCTGATCTGGTTTTATGCTGTTCGCATAGGTCTTTTCATGGTGTCCTCTATGAGGGAAAGGGTTAATGGTTCAGTGAGGAGAGCATTCATCCATATAATAAGGTTTAATCTTGAATAAAAATCAACTATATAACGATTGCAATCAGACTCACCATATTTTACACAATGTTCTGAGTTCTTAATATTTAATGCAGAGTGTTATAATTGGAACAGTTTATTATAATGAAGAGTTATAATTCAGTTTATTATATTGTAGAAAGTTATAATTCAGTTCATTATAATGAAGAGTGTTATTATTCAGTTTGTTATATTGTAGAAAGTTATAATTTTGTAATGATTTTTTTTATATGAAGTTATAATTCAGTTATTATATGAGAGTTATAATTCAGTTTTATAGAAGTTATTAGAAAGTTTAATTTAGTTCATTAAAATGAAGAGTGTTATTCAGATTATTACAATGGGGTGTGATTAATTAAAATGCATAATATACAATATGTGATTGAATGAATATTTACAATAAATAGTGCACATACATTTAGAATAAAATAAAAAATTAGACATCTTAAAGTACCGAACTTAATATGACATAGCGTAATTTTAAAACTTTTTAAAAAGAAATTATGAAAGATAAATTTGATCAGACATTTATGTTTCATGAAATTTTGGTTACTGACAAAAGGCAGTTGCTCAATGCACAAGTCTAAGGAAATACACAAATACACAAGTGACTATAACTGAAAAGCAAAAATTATAACAGAAAATTATACCCTTTTTGAATATATAAAAAAAATTAAAAATAAGCCAATGTCATTGGCCTTGACATCAAAAACAGCAAATACAAGCCCATCCTTTATTTGTGATATTGAAGATTTGTTCAAAGTATTATGAACACACTGGTAAGATGGGATAGGACAGTATGTGACATGACACAACACGATATAACATGTATCACGTATTCCATGTCTGTTTGTTTATTGGGTTTATTGTCTCACCGACAGTATTTCAGTCCTGTGGAGATGATGCCTACTTGAAAAAGATATAGTGCTGCCACACTGCAATATCACGCCATAGACATGTTGCATGATACCACACCCAGTCACATTATCCTGATACCAGGCTAACAAGTCCTGAAACTACCCTAATATACTGTGCGCAAAGCAAGGGAGCTATAGCAGTACCATTTTTTTTTACAACTTTGATATGTTGCAGCCAGGGATCAAACCCATGACCTCCCAATTCTGGAGCGGATACCCTAACCACTCTGCTACCGGGATCGGTGTATCACTCCATTTGATTCTTGTGTACCCACTAATTCATAGAAACTTATGTGTACAATGTCAGTGTATAATAATTATATTGATGCTATAGTAAATAATGCATTTTGTTATATTCAGTCATAAAAGATTTGTTACTTTTAGATAAATAGCAAAACAGATGGATAATGCAGGAAATACAAATTGATAACATTATTAATTTTAAATTCTTTTCTTTACAGCCTCAAGAATCCAACAGACGAAAAAGAAATCATTCAACAGCCAAAAATATTATAATCAAAATATCATTATTAAACCATAGCTAGTTTCAGTTTTAGGTGTTAAAATCTATTGGAAATTTGATGACAAACTGTCTAATGATTCAGTAAACTAGTTATAACTTTAAACAATTAAACCATAATTATGCTAACCATCTTAATATTTACCGTCAACTTGCTTTTAAAAATAAATTCTGAGAGAATGAGCAATTTTCATATCTTCTGTTGTTGTTGTTGTTAAAATACAATGTTTAATTTAGAAAGAGGCTACATATAACAGTTATAAAAGTATTATGTCCTGCTAATATCAAAGAATCAGTTATATCATAAATATGGGTAAATATATACATGTATGTCATAGTATTTATACCACCTTAACCCTTTCTCTCATATAGACTCATTTTGACACACTCAGTAGGTACCACATAAAGCCTGATCTGCAGAAAACCACAGTTAAACCTTACCAAATTTAATTACAAAATCCTCATTTCCAGACCACTGAGGAGCAGCGAACAGCATAAAACCTGATCAGCCTGCGAGTTACTCACAGGCTGATCTGGTTTTATGCTGTTCGCATAGGTCTTTTTATGGTGTCCTCTATGAGGGAAAGGGTTAAAATAGTCTTACATACTCCTATATGCAAAGTATTATATGATAGGAACAAAAATATTATTTCAAGTCAATTATTTGATATTGATAAAAATGCATTTTAAATATGGAAATATTGTGCTTTCAGCATAATTTAACTCAATGTACATGTGTGTTAAAGTGACCACCAGGTATAAAATATTTTTGTGTTAAACATAAGAAAGTCATGGTCATAATAACTTATCTCAATATTTTGAGATATATACATGAATATTGTATGCACTCAATAAATATCTATCTATTTTAAGAAGCTAACCAACAAAATCACTTCACCAGTACTAGACTTACTGATAAACAAGTGACAGGACTTGTCACAAAACCAGGTTTTCTTTTCGCAATGTTTCATCCCAGTACAGATTATTTGTATCAATCAAATAATTTTGTGCTCATTGTCTTTTATATCTAATGCAAAAAAATAACTAAGGGCCATAGCTCCATTTAAAATGGTCAAACTGCAAAACCAATCATTACTATATATTTTAAAATTAAGGTGTTATGCTCCATATCAGGAATTTTTACGAAGGGGCAAACATGTAACTCCAAAATTATGAACCACAGAGTGAGGTTCCTATGCACTGCATTCCACCTCAATGAGATGTATTCACCTATAAAGTTTCAAGTCAATACCTATTATAATGTAGGAGTTATGCTCCGGAAAAGGAATTTTATCAAAAGGGCCTAACTCCTTCAAAAATGGTCAAACTGCAAAACACAGGTAATATTCTCCAGGGTGACTTAGTGAAGGTACTTCTGTTAAATTATGGACAAAATTTCTTAGAAATGTAGAAGTTGTGCAAGAAAGAATATTTCCCTTTATATTACATTGGTTAAGGGGCAAAGGGCCATAACTGCATCAAAAATAGTCGAACCACAAAACCCTGACAATATGCGCCAGGCCACTATGTAATAATGCTTCTGTAAAAGTTTGGACCAAATCCATTGAAAAATGTAGGAGTTGCGCACAGAAGAATATTTCCCTATATATTACATATGTGAAAAAATAACAAAGGACCATAACTGCATCAAAAATAGTCAAACCACAAAACCCTGACAATATGCGCCAGGCCACTATGTAATAATGCTACTGTAAAAGTTTGGGCCAAATCCGTTGAAAAATGTAGGAGAAGTTGCGCACAGAAGAAATTGTTTACACCTGCCCACCCACCCGCCGACATACCCAAATCTAATAACCAGAGTTTTCCTTCCGAAAACCTGGTTAAAAATAAGAATTATCAATGAAGATGAAGAATACATCCAGATACCACTTTGTCACATTTATTGTTACCATGTCAGACAGTTTTGAGCAATATAATAAAAGGCCATAATTCATCCAAATTAAGCGAATCCTGATGTGCCAACAATATGCTCAACTAGGTTTTGTACTTATTAGTTTTGTAAAGTTTCATCAAAATCTGACCAAAGGTAGCTGAGAAATAAGACAGCCAAATCTCATCTACAGACATCACCGACCAACAGACCAACCAACAGACCGACCAACGGACGTGACTCTGTATCTGGTGTTAAAGACACAAGCACAGTTCTAGCAGTAGTTCTCAGACAGGGTCCAAGCTCTGATAAAGTCAGAAACATCAAGTCAAGTCTAAACCCCAAATCCCACTTAAAATCTGTGAAAAAAAAACATTTATTAATATTATATGTGAAGATAGTGATTTTCCCAAATATTATTAAATTATCATTTAAATCTAAAATACTTCTAGAAAATATGATATTTCATTCAGAAGCTATAACCAGATAAAGACACTGTTGGGAAGAGTTCAATGTGTCCAAGTAATCAAACAATAAGACAGGGCTAGATCATATGGACACAATAATAATGAAAACAGATTCTAAATATAATAGTTTGACACAATCAGTCAATCTTGTTTTAGATCTAATATGATCTTAAATTCAGTTTTATTATGATTAATGTTGGCATCAAGAAGATGTGGAGATAATAATACTGTGTCCTTCTATATAACATTACAGTCAGAACACTTTTAAAAAAAAAATTAGTCTGAAGAATTATGACAGATAAAGGAAAAGTTATATCACAATAAACTAAAAATTAACACAGAAAGAGGAAAAGTTGTTTCACCATAAACTAAAGTTAAGACAAAACAAGGGAAAGTTGTGTAACCATATACTAAAGTTAAGCCAGAAGGAGGGAAAGTCATGTCACCGTAAACTAAAGTTAAGCCAGAAAGAGGGAAAGTCATGTCACCATAAACTAAAGTTAAGCCAGAAGGAGGGAAAGTCATGTCACCGTAAACTAAAGTTAAGCCAGAAAGAGGGAAAGTCATGTCACCATAAACTAAAGTTAAGCCAGAAAGAGGGAAAGTCATGTCACCATAAACTAAAGTTAAGCCAGAAAGAGGGAAAGTCATGTCACCATAAACTAAAGTTAAGCCAGAAAGAGGGAAAGTCATGTCACCATAAACTAAAGTTAAGCCAGAAAGAGGGAAAGTCATGTCACCATAAACTAAAGTTAAGCCAGAAAGAGGGAAAGTCATGTCACCGTAAACTAAAGTTAAGCCAGAAAGAGGGAAAGTCATGTCACCATAAACTAAAGTTAAGCCAGAAAGAGGGAAAGTCATGTCACCATAAACTAAAGTTAAGCAAGAAAGAGGGAAAGTCATGTCACCATAAACTAAAGTTAAGCCAGAAAGAGGGAAAGTCATGTCACCATAAACTAAAGTTAAGCCAGAAATAGGGAAAGTTGTGTCACCATAAACTAAAGTTAAGCCAGAAAGAGGGAAAGCCATGTCACCATAAACTTAAGTTAAGCCAGAAAGAGGGAAAGTCATGTCACCATAAACTAAATTTAAGCCAGAAAGAGGGAAAGTCATGTCACCATAAAGTTAAGCCAGAAAGAGGGAAATCACCATGAACTAAAGTTAAGCCTATCCTTGGGTGGTACATACCAACACCTTAACACCTCGATTCATTGTCTCATAACATGCTTCAATTTTTTACCAAGTTCTTTACTGAAATTAATATCAATTGTGCTCTGATCTCAAATTATGTTCTTTTAAAAATTAAAAAAACTTTAGTTTGAACCCGAATATGATATTTGAGTGATTTCTCAAAAAAGATTCTCACTCAAAAATCAAGCTCAAACTTAAAGCATCGCATTCACATATAGGTGTAAATAAGTCTGATTGAAGGAACATCTGAATCTGAATCAAATCTCCATACATGAAAGTTTCATTTAGTACAGGGCCAGTTAATTCCTATATTGCCCCTCTTCTCTCTCTGTGAAACTTGCTTGAATACATTGTTTCTAGAACTTAGAAGTAGTAAGGACTATACTAAAAACATGTGGCTTATCATGCCCTGATTTGTCACATGGATCAGTTTGTTAGTGTCACAAAAGGTAACTTGGGACTGAACATGTATTTGAAAGGATCACATCTGTTCTCTGAATCTGATATATTGTAGATCTGTTTTACACAACTGTTACTATAAACAAGAGGGCCATGATGGCCCTAAATCGCTCACCTGAGTACCATTGCTTCAACTGATGTCAAGGTTTTTAAACAGACAAGGATTCTGATATAACTTAATCTAAAACATTTTACCCCTGACAATACTACACACCAAATACCTAAGCAATGGGCCATATGGTTTCAGAGAAGACTTGGGCGCAGGGTCATTTATCACCGTAGGGCCAAGACTTTGAAAATCTTTGTAATGTACCATTAGATGCTACAACATACCAAAAATCTTAGCTCTAGGCCTTATTGATTCATAGAAGAAGATTTTTTAAGATTTTCCTATTTAACTCTCTGTAAAACAAGTGACCCCTGGTGCGGGGTCATTTATCACCATAGGGCTATGATTTGTACAATCTTGGTAGTGGCCCATAAGATGATGCTCATACCAAATATTAAGCTCTAGGCCTTATGCTTCATGGAGGAAGATTTTTTAAGATTTTCCTATATAACTCTATGTAAAACAAGTGACCCCTGGTGCGGGGCATTTTACCAGGGTTATTTGTACAATCTTGGTAGGGCCCATAAGATATGCTACATACCAAAAATCAAAAGGTAGGCCTTGTGGTTTCGGAGAAGAAGGTTTTTTCAAGTTTTTCCTATATTAGCCTATGTGAAATCAAGTGACCCCTGGGGCGGGGCCAATTTTGACCCCAGGGTCATAATTTGTACAATCCTGGTAGAGAGTCATAAGATCATGCTACATACCAAAAATCAAAAGGCTAGGCCTTGTTGTTTCAGAGAAGAAGATTTTTTAAATTTTCATTTTTAAAATCTATTTTTAGCTCCTGTGACCTAATTATGCAATGGACCAGAACCATTTATACAACTTTAGTAGAGCTTCATCCAAGGAACATTCCTGCAAAATATTTTTCAAATTGGCCAAGCCGTTTAGGAGGAGATGTTGTTTGAAGCAATTGTTGACGCCGGACGCACGCACGCACGCACGCACGCACGGACGACGGACGACGGACGCCGGACAAAAGGCTATCAGAAAAGCTCACCTTGAGCACGTTGTGCTCATGTGAGCTAAAAAAGAAAGACTTATTAGCTACATGGGAATTTGCTGGGTGGATGTTAAGTCAGAAACAGCGGTATGATAAATGTTGCTATTTGTGAAATATGTTTACCACCATGAGCAGTGTAAATATAGTCTGGTGAAGGTTTAATCGTTTATTACAAAAAGAAAAAATATTGTAAAAATAATAGTAACAATTGAAAAAGCAAATATTAACAATCCTCTCCCCACATAAACAATGTTAATATTCAGTATACCCTAAAGTACATCCAATGAAATGTAGTTTCGGTCTTCATATTGAAATCTCTGAATACAATAAACACTCTAGAGGGATACTTTATAGCTCCCTACAATGTACCTGACTACAAACAAATCCATATAATTCAAAGTAAGATAGTTGTACATCAGGATATTTAAAGTCAAGAAGACATTCTGCAATTTATTTGCCATTAGTATTCCTTTGGGTGTATAATGAAATATGAAATTCTTCATATAAACACCAGCATGCGAGAGTAATTTGAGACAAGCAATCTGCAATAATCCAGAAACTAATTTTCATGAGTTTTCATTTAAGCAAGAACCAGTAAAAAAATGATCTTTATATTTATTTTATAACAATTATATAAATAACCTTGTTATCTTTAACCAAATAATTATTTGTAAACACTGTGTCTCTGACAACATCAACAATACATTTCAGGAGATGGTACTGAAAATTTGGAATATGAAAGGGCAACATTTCAAATGATCTTAATACTCTGAACATAACAATCTGACAATTACTTGGTTATTACGATAAACATGAGGAACAAACACTATTCAAATATGTCAACCCATTCAGGAGTTATCGTGCAGACAATGTGTAGGGGCCAAAACCTTGTCAAAATTTTACAGATTTTGCCCAATATTGTACTTGACCTTCATTTTTTTTTTTTTTAAAAAACGTATGAACCAAAACTTATTTAAATCTGTCAAACTGTTTGGGAATTATCACGCAGAGGTGTTTTTTTGCAAATTCTAAGTCGAGAAGGGGCCATAACTGTGTCGAAAATTTACGGATTTAGCCCAAAATCGAACTTGACCTTTATTTTATTTGGATAAACATGTGTACCAAACAATTTTTAAATCTGTCAACCCATTCCGGAGTTATTGTGTGGAAACTAAAGTTTGACACCGCCCACCCACAAAAGGACATACCCCAATCTAATAACTCTCAAAGGACTTCGTCCAGGTGAGCTAAAAAGAATGGTTTAGTGACACAACGAGAAAGATGCAAAAAGACCAGCAAAAAATGTGTAATTTCAGTATAGCTCCCTACTTGTGACGTAAAGATGGGGTTAAACAAAAGGACATACAGAAATATATATCAATAAGGCAAGATGATTTCGATCATATCATTATGACTTGAAAATTTTACAAGTACTGCTCTACAGCATGGAGATTACTCAGTTCTTCGGGAGTGATCTCTGAAATGAGAAACAACATCAAATATATCAAAGTTTTTAGAATCTCATAGTATATTTATATTTCATATAGACAATGTTTTTGACAAAAATGACACACATACTGCATATGATGCACATCTATTTGAACCATATTAACCCCTTTACCTTATGAATATTCATGTACAAATTTATGACTTGATCAATATTAATTAACTGAACTTAAAATGGTTTATGAAATCATGAAGTTTTCTGTGTCAAACAGACTGTGTAGAAACTGAGCTACAATATGGTATAAGCAAAGAGAGGAGACCCCAATATGTTCTACATGTATTTGCATATGTGTCAAAATGAGTCTCTATGAAGTAAAGGGTTATATTGAAACAAATAGTAACCATGAAAAAAATTAACAAGAGCACTGTATGCGGATGCCAATGCTGGTATGTTTGGGTTTTTCTTAAAAATGGGGAAGATAAATAAGTTGAAAATGGGACCCAAGATTTATGGCCCTTGATGAGAATGTAGCACTTGTGATAGTGAACAAGTATGTGAAGTTTGATGACAGACGGTTTAATAGTTAAGAAGTTATGACCATGGTTAAATTTTTTCACCATGGCGATGCCAACTACAACAACACCAGAGTGATAACAATACTTCAACTTTTTCTCTTTGAAAAACAGACAAGCTAAAAAATTAATGGTTTTGAGTCCATGATTAGAACTGTGTTTTACTGACTTATCAAACATGATAATAAAGGATTATCACAAGGCCAGAATTTGAGAGGTTTGCTCTACTCTGACACTCAAATCTGCTGAAATGAGAGAACAACCCCTTTTAAAATTGTAAACCTGTCTTAAATAAGATTTAACTCCCTCTAAGGATCTAGACAAGTTCTCACTTATTTTGTCCAAATGAGAAGTTTTCCTCATGATTTTTCAGACAATTATCAATCTTTATCATATGTTTAAAGTGGAAATGTGAAATTCAAATCCACCTGTACAATTAGATGTAAAGATCAGAGGTATAGCTAGCTGATATTGTACTTGAAACCTATACTGTCCTAATTTAAATGATTAACCCTTTCCCTCATATAGACTCATTTTGACGCACTCAATAGGTACCACATAAAGCCTGATCTGCAGAAAACCACAGTTAAACGTACCAAATTTAATTCTAAAATCCTCATTACCAGACCATTGAGGAGCAGCGAACAGCATAAAACCTGATCAGCCTGTGAGTTACTCGCAGGCTGATCTGGTTTTATACTGTTCGCATAGGTCTTTTCATGGTGTCCTCTATGAGGGAAAAGGTTAAAGCATCTATTTTTGACATATTCAAAGAAATGAAAGTATTTTAAAACACAACAGATGTTGGAATTACACCCAGTTTATACTGACCTGGATGATATGCTTAGTTCCAAGATTTTGAAATCCTGTCAGAACATATGGAGTTACAAGAGGGCCAAGATGGCCCTGAAGTTGCTCACCTGAGAAAAACTGCCTTCATTGCCTGTACAAGTTACTAAATAGCATAATTGTACTGAATATATAATTTGTGTAAATTTAATTTTAATTCATGGAATTTAAATTCCACAAACCAAACATTACCTGTGGTCAAAATTTCATGTCAAACTTGACTGAGAGATGATGGCTATAAACATCATCATGAAACTTCAAAATGATTGCTTAAGAAATGAAGATGCAAGAGTGCAAAAAATGTGAAATCTGGCAATTTTTAATATTAAAAGGGCCATAACTCCTGTCCTATATAGGCCAATATCAGCCATAAATGAACTTTGCTGAAAATTATGCCTATAAACATTGTCATAAAGATTGAATATGATTACTTAAGAAATGAAAACGCTGCAGTGCAAACAATGTGTATCTGGCATTTTTTACAATTGAAAGAGGCATAACTCCTGACCTAATTGGCCGATATCAGCCATAATCAAACTTTGCCTAGAGATTATGGTAATAAACACTGTCATTAAATTTGAAGATGATTGCTTTTGAAATAAAGATGCTAGAGAGCAAACAAACTAATTGTGGATGATGGACGGACAACAGAGGGATGGACGACGGACATTCATCGATCCTAATAGTTCATCCTGAGCTAATGTGTTTAGGAGAGGTAAAAATCAGGGAAGGCTTTGGTGACTCAATGATGGTCTTGGTGAAAATGAGACTTTTTTCAAAAACTTTTTATCTATTCAAAAATTCTTCCCCAATTATGCAAATTGCAGTAATGTTAAACAAAATAAGGGACCTGCATAGTAATTTTTGTTATGTTTTTGAAAACCTGTCATTACATATTATGATTATATCTTATCAAACTCAGTTGTGGTCCCCAATTTTGCCAGGATTTAACACAAAAAAAGTTAAACCGAGTAACACAAGAAAGCAGTATTATGCAGCAAGTCCCTGGCCACAACAAACTATAAGAAGCCGATGTCTGTATGTTGCTAAATTTGTGAAAACATTTCTACGTCCAACCAAAACAGTGTAAAATGAGTGTAGGTAACAATTATGCCTGCAAAATTATAAAAATGGAACATTTGTGAAGAAACATCTAGTCTCAAATATTCTATATACTGGGGAATAATTTTGACCATATCAATATGAAAGTTTGAAGCAAATAAACATGACCAAAACAAAACCAGATCAAGGTGCAAGTATTTGATCAAAAATGTATAATATTTACTGATCACTACTCACCAAACATTTACAGATAAAAAGGCAATACTGAAAGGAAAAAATTCAAAGAGAGAAATATATGTACTTAAAGTTTGATCTGGTTTGTTAATTGGTCTTTCATATGGAAAGGAAATCATATGAGTAGTGAAAAAGAGTTTACCTGTACGCTGTACATCACACATCCCTTCTCCAATATCACACGTCATGTCACCAAGGTAAACCCTCTTACTGCAAATAATGAAAGAGGAAATTTAACTCTTCACATGAAAGTCAGTTACTGTAAAATCATTCATTTTCATGAGGAACCAGATTTTCGTTGATTTTATGGACAGCTTTTTTTAAACAAACATTAAACTTCTATGAAAACTGTTCATTTAGCAGACCTTATGTGTTCTAGAATATGAAGCCACAAACATAATATGTTTGATACTTATGACCTGGCCTGAATTTCACAAAACAACTTAAATGAGATTATTATTTCCAAGATTAAATTTATAAAAAAAAAAAAAAATTTTAAATTTGTAACAGCGTGTAATTTTAAACTGATATGCATTTTACTGTAAAAATGCTCAATATGTGATCCATGCATGTTGTAAATGAGTTTACATCGCTTTGGCCATGAATGCAAGGTTTTATTTATAGCTGTTGGTTCTAATTTTTTCCATTCATCCTTTAATGCTCGTTTAAGACCTGCCAAAGTGTAAATTTTACGTTTTGGTAAAAGTTGTTTTAAGATACTCCAAACAGCAAAATACATTGGTGCTGCATCAGGACTTTTGGGCATCCATTCTTCAGGCGTTACAAAGTTGATTATTTGTTGACGCAAGTATGCAATTGTGTGTTTTGAGGTATGACTGGTGTCACTATCCTGGTGGAAGACCATGTCTTTAATTTGGTCTCCAGGAAACATTCTGGGAAGATCTTTATTGACAAAAGGCTTCAGAACTTTATTGATATAGAAGTCTGAATTGACTTTTACACCTTATCAATAATACGGATATCCGTTTACGCCTGCCCAGGCCATGAATCCTGGTGCAAACGAATCATGTTTTACAAACTTACGTTTTGAAACATCATTTCTCCTTTATGGTAATAACAAACTCGACGACGACCATAACTGCCACCGAGATAAAACATTGCCTCATCGGTGGTGACAACATTTTTCCACTGGTTGTTATTTAAACGTAAATACAGACGCCATGAACAATGACGTCTTTTCTCAATTTGATTTGCATTGAGCTCATGAATTTTGCATTTCTTGCGAAGTTTACATTGCAGTACACGTTTAATAATTCGGTTAATAGTAGCCTGAGATACACCTAAACGTTGTGCCATCTCTCTCTGGGTTGGAGGATTTACCCTTTGAATAAAAATGGCGACTTTACGAACGACGTCATCAGTTGACTTAGTAGGTCGCCTACGAAACTCACCTGGTTTCGGCTTTTTAGTATTAGGATTTCGAGATGGAATGTTTTATATTATGTATTGTGGACAAAGATACATCATGCCCCTGCCCCTTTAACTCCTTCTTTATGCTTCTATAGGAATTTCCTTTCTTCAAAAGGTATTCTATAACACCCTCTAAACTTGAGTCAATTTTACGTCTACCCATGTTGAAATCACAACTATGTGTAACATATATTTGTAGTTTGCTATTAAAAGGATAAGATACAGTAACAAGAGGGCCATGATGGCCCTGAATCGCTCACCTGATTATAAATGAGCAACATATGTTGGATTTTTCATATTGACCAACTTTTTGACCCCACATGACCGCCTTTTGAACTTGTCCGAGATTTTATGGAAACAGACAATCTGACCAAGTTTCATGAAGATATGGCCAAAAATGTGGCCTATGGAGTGTAAACAATGTTTTTCGAAGATTTGACCTCATGACCTACTTTTTGACCCCACATGACCCAATTTTGAACTTGTCCAAGATTTTAAGGAAACATACATTCTGACCAAGTTTCATAAAGATTGGGCCAAAAATGTGGCCTCTAGAGTGTTAACAAGGTTTTTCTAATATTTGACCTCATGACCTACTTTTTGACCCCACATGTCCACTTTCGAACTTGTCCAAGATTTTATGGAGACAAACATTCTGACCAAGTTTCATAAAGATTGGGCCAAAAATGTGGCCTCTAGAGTGTTAACAAGGTTTTTCTAAGATTTGACCTCATGATCTACTTTTTGACCCCACATGACCCAATTTCAAACTTGTCCAAGATTTTATGGAGAGAAACATTCTGACCTAGTTTCATGAAGATTGGGCCAAAAATGTGGCCTCTAGAGTGTTAACAAGGTTTTTCTAAGATTTGACCTTGTGACCTACTTTTTGACCCCACATGACCCAAAGTCGAACTTGTCCAAGATTTTATGGAAACATACATTCTGACCAAGTTTCATGAAGATTTGGCCAAAAATGTGGCCTCTAGAGTTTTAACAAGGTTTTTATAAGACTTGACCTCATGACCTACTTTTTGACCCCACATGACCCAATTTTGAACTTGTCCAAGATTTTATGGAGAGAAACATTCTGACCAAGTTTCATGAGGATTGGGCTAAAAATGTGGCTTCTAGAGTGTTAACAAGGTTTTTATGAGACTTGACCTCGTGACCTACTTTTTGACCCCT
The DNA here is from genome assembly GCA_021229015.1 of Solen grandis. NCBI lineage: Eukaryota > Metazoa > Mollusca > Bivalvia > Adapedonta > Solenidae > Solen > Solen grandis. The sequence continues at coordinate 6,535,661 of CM037778.1, forward strand.
CATGACCCAATTTCGAACTCGTCCAAGATTTTATGGAGACAAACATTCTTACCAAGTTTCATGAAGATTGGCCTAAAAATATGGCCTCTAGAGTGTTAACAAGCCAAATTGTTGACAATGCACGACGGACAATGGACGCCGGACGAAGAGCCATCACAAAAGCTCACCCTTGAGCACGTTGTGCTCAGGTGAGCTAAAAATCATGAAACTTGTGCTGCAGGTGTTCACGAGAAACAAAGCTACAAAGTGTTTCAAAATTCATGAATCACCTCTTGTATTCTCTCAACAGTTCATACAGACAACCACTGCCCAAATTCAAGCACTTCTTAAGTACCTTTTCCCAGTTTTCAGGAATTTTTGTTGTATATGTTTCACTTGTTGCCGAATGATATGTACAATTCCTTTGCTATTAATGTATCATATATTATGCCTTGTTCCTTGTTCTTGATGTTAATATTGGGTTTCTGCTCCGAGATTTGAAATATTTTCAATGATATGTAAGCAGACAATTCCTCTTCCATTCTCATCATCACTTTTTACATCATTTTCATCATTACCATCATCGTCTACAGAAATTTGCAAAGTAAATTCTATTAAGAACTTAAGACTTGTTTTTATTTTGTTTGTTTGTTGATATTATATTTTCTTTTATCACCATTGTACATAACACTGATGTTTTATTTCAGAAGGCCTCGTGTAAAGAAGTTATACTTACAATGTTTGTAAACTTACTGAGCTACCTTCTATAAATAAAGATTTTATTATTATTATTATTTATGATTAAATAAATTAGTACAGAGTTATAAAAACTGTGACTATATTTTTTAATGTGACTAGAATTAGTCATGTATCGACTCATTTCATATTTACATGTACATGTAACTTACAGTATCTAAGTATGCTTAGCAACCATATATCTACCTACTGTTTCAATGGCCCAGAACTACAATAATACTTCAATGTTAATGTTTCCATAGACCTTGAATTCAAACATGTTTGCTTTTTGTGTGGCATTTCAACCCTGTTTTGCCCATATGGGAAATGTCAATTATTTTGTTACATGTACGACACTTTGCTTTACTTTCCTGAAGCAATTTTTCTTAAATGACCGACTTATTCATTTTCAGAAAAAAGTAAGCACTTTTTAAGACAGTAACCAAAACAAAGGACTTTTAAGAACTTTTTTTTCCCGTTTTTAAGCACTTTTTTGAAAGGGCATAAAATTCAAGCACTTTTTAAGACTGTGTGAACTCTTCTCAGTCAATAATCTCCATCAATAAATAATGTTCTAGATCCGATTTAACTGGAGATGAGGAAATCTCAATTTGAATTGTCTTGTGAAATGCAAGTTTAAAAAGTTTAAACTTTTATTTTTTTTTCGAAAACACAAGGCCAGGTCTTGCAAACACTAGGGTACACAGTATTCTGAATATCTGACTCAAACTACTTAAATGGCTTCTTAATGATATATAATATTAAACTGAACTGAAGAACAGTACTACTGCTATATGTTAATTGTAAAATATTTCGTTAAGTATCCAGCTTGGATCTAAAACAAAATAATTCAGTTACGTTAAAGATATTTTATCAGATCCATCCTAAAAAGCACATAGCTGCTAAACATGAAATGAGATTTAAATGAATTGATAAAAGAAACTTTACAAACAATAAAATATTACTTTTCTCCGCAATGTCTGATCATTACATTGCCACTAGGCTGCCTCAAGCTAAACGTCTCCAACTTCTGGATGGAATCATCAGAAAATAGTCGCCAATACCCATTCTTGTCCTTCCATCTCCAGACTGCAATCAACCCTTCTACAAGCCATGAAATTAGATAAAATAACTTATGTAACTTATATATATAACTTTTTTTTTTTTTCATTTTTTCCGCACCCGCCGTATTCCCCAGACCTTGTCCCCTGTGACTACTTCCTGTTCCCGAGGCTCAAAAACTACCTCACTGGACGAAAATAAAAAACACGAAAAGATCTTGGTTAAGCCATCTTCCAGTGTCTCAAGGGTATACCCAGAAACGACTATGAAACTGCCTTTAACAATTGGATCAAAAGGTTGAAACTGTGCATAGCTCACGGAGGTGAAAACTTTGAAGGAAGCCGATAGTTGGTTTGTGAAAATTAACAGATCCTTTCTAGATATGCTAAGAATTGCATTTCAATTTGAACATCCCTCGTACCTTATTCAGCAAGGTGGATGTCACTGAAACATTTAAGAACAAAAGTTACCCACACTAATTTTCAAACAGTTCATTGAACTAAAAAAATAAGAGGTGTTCCTTGGAACACATGTGTCACTTGCTGAAAGAAGTGTGACGGAAAAAGTATGAAAATGACAGAAAACCCAAACATTTCAGAGTAACACTGTTGTATTAGACTGAGTAATGACAACATTGTCATTTGCAAGTTAAAGAGATAATTATGAACATAAAGATATGGATCTAACACAATATATATGGAGCAACATTACATCTGTGATGTTCATATAGTTAGAGCTATCAATGAGGGTGATAAATACCATGGTACCCTGCCTTGACTCTTACTGTGATTTTTCATACAGCTCGGCAGAATGGGACAATGTACTTGGTTCCTATATGGCCCTACTTCACTTTGTGAAGCAGGCATATATTGACAGAATGATAGCTTATTTTTTCTTAAAATTCAACCTAACAAATATTTAGACATACCTGGTAATATACTTGAACTGAACAATTAAACTGGTGTACTAAATATACAGTAAAGTAATTATGATTTTTACAAACTTTAGTATGTCTCTACGCAGGATTGACCTTGTGCCCTTCTATAAGACACACTAAACCTTCAATCACTAAATAGAGTTGAAACATGTCTAGTATGTGTAAAGGAACATTCGCCAGACGATCCAGTACTATACTACATGTATACTATAATACCCCGGTATTATAAGTTTGCTGATTTAAATTAACCAATCAGAGACTGGAGAAAACTCTCAAATGTATATTTATTTCCCATTGAACAATGTATGGAATTACACACCAGCATGTAGATTAGGTGTTTCTGGAATGCTTGTTCATAAATGTAGTTTTACATCTCATTATGGAGTGAAATGGTCTATACCACAACTGTTTTAGTAAGACAATATTGAAAATATGTCCCCCACCTGTTGTGGCTGGCAGTCCAGATCCTTGTGTTTGGTCATGAGATGGTTCGGAAGTGAGAGTCCCAGAGCTGGTGTCCGGCATTTCAGCATGTGCTTGACCCATTGTCCTGGAATGAAACAACATAGTCAAACATCAACGCTGTAGTTGTGTTGTTGTTTATGTCCTGCATTGAAACAACAGTCATATATCAACTCTGTTATTGTGTTGTCGTTTATCTAAGTTACTGAAAATAATATTTCATTGCACTGGTTTGACATCCCCACCAGCAGTATTTCAGTTATTTGAGGCCCTTATATTCAAAATTCAGAATTTCACTTGAACTTTTTCATAATGAGACTATTTTTTTGGTTAAAGAACTTAACAATTACTGGTTATGTCAGTGTGAGTGCAGGATGTGACGAGAAGTAATGGGACAGGACATGAATAGCAGGATTTCTATAAAGCCCCATTTCTGTAAAGCAGACAAAAGACTGATTGACTGATTCTTTTAGTTTAACGTCACTGCGACTTTATTTCAGTTATACAGCGACGTCCAGCTAATTACAGGTGGAGGAAGACCCAAATGCACTGAGGCATCTGGGTAGAACCGCCAATCTACTACAAGCCAGCTGGAAGGCTTCCTCACATGAAAATCCAAATGACCCTGCTGGGAATCAAACCCACACAGTGAGGGGCTGAGTGAGTGTTAAAGTCTGACTTTACCCTCTTGGCCACGGAGGCCCCAAAGCAGATAAAGATCTATTACTTATGGTGATTAACCCTTTCCCTCATATAGACTCATTTTAACCCTTTCCCTCATATAGACTCATTTTAACCCTTTCCCTCATATAGACTCATTTTAACCCTTTCCCTCATATAGACTCATTTTAACCCTTTCCCTCATATAAACTCATTTTGACGCACTCAATAGGTACCACATAAAGCCTGATCTGCAGAAAACCACAGTTTAACCTTACCAAATTTAATTATAAAGTCCTCATTTCCAGACCACTGAGGAGCAGCGAACAGCATAAAACCTGATCAGCCTGCGAGTTACTCGCAGGCTGATCTGGTTTTATGCTGTTCGCATAGGTCTTTTCATGGTTTCCTCTATGAGGGAAAGGGTTAACATCCCCACAAAACTGTTTTATCCCAGTTTACATCGTACACACTTTGTGACGTATTTTAACAGTATCATATGTCTTTAAATCAATAAGAGATATATCTCATGATGGTTTGACCCTAAACTTGTTTACTTATGTCTAGATTTATCCAATTATCCTACTACTCTATAATTACAGACATAGTGGAATAGTTTGTTATGTCATGGATAAGTTCTGCCGAGCCTGTGCTTCATACCACACACTCCCAAAGAGATATTACCATAAAAGCTCATGATTTTTATTTTTATTTCAGAGAAGGGGTGTGCAGAATATATGAGACACAGCACTGCTTTACCCCAGTTTACACCATATGTGACATATTTCAACAGTATCATGTCTTTAAATCAATAAAAGATATATATTATGATGGTTTGGCCGTAAACTTGTATACTTATGTCTATATTCATCCAATTATCCTACTACTCTTAAGTGCCAATTTTGACCCCAGGGCAATGATTTGAACAAACTTGGTAGATGTCCTTAAGGTAATGCTACACACCAAATATCTAAACTCCAGGCCTTGTCATTTCTGAGAAGAAGATTTTTCTAGATTTTCTTACATAAACCCATGTTAAACCGGGGTAATTTTGACCCCAGGGCCATGATTTGATCAAACTTGATATATGTCTATAAGGCCATGTTACACACAAAATATCTGAACTCCAGGCCTTGTGGTTTTTGACAATAAGATTTACCTAGATTTTCCTATATAAACCTACGTAAAATAAAGTGACCCCTGGGGAGGGGCCAATTTTGACTATCATGACTTGGAAAACAAAGAAAGTCATAGGATAAAACTTACTTTCAAATATCTTCATTCAAACAGAAGATATATGAAACATGACTTTGCCAGAATTGGACAATAATTTATGTTGCATGCTTTTGTGAGATTTAGACTAGTTTCCAATCTTTGTGTAATACTTGTAGGTCTTTGATAATATTCATTATTATACAATGTATAAATATCTATATAACAAATTATAGAGTAATAATCTGTAACACATACACTTGAAGGTCCCATTTGTTGTCTGCTCCAAATCTATACCTCTCTATAACACGAGATGGCCATCTTACCTGAGCAACAGAAACAAAGACGTCAACAGTAACAGATTCAATTTCCACCAACAATACTTATTTTGTTTAAATGTCAGTCAATTTGAAAGCAGGTTCTTTTAAGTTATGCTAATCCCTCTTGACAGTTATGGGTTAGACCAGTACTTTGCGACTTGGAAGGTCATGTAAAATCCTTGCCCCAAATGGGGTTCAAACCTACAACCTTCAGATCTGCAGTCGGGTATGTAACCACTGAACCTCAGAGCCCAACAATACTTAACACTTAGTAATATATAAATTCTTAAATCAGAAACCCTTTAGATTTACAGAATTTAAAGTTCATGACTAAGATAATATAAATAATCACCTTAAAAATTAATGAAATTTTTGAGTATTTTCCGAAGAGAAACAGAGACAATGAAATTGGCGCCATAGTACTTAAGTACTACTTAACACTAAGTATGGTGAGTGGAGTTTGAGCCAGATGCAGTATTCATATACAGTGCAACTCATCATATCCATTTGAAGCAACCAATAAAAACAAAGTGATGCTCATGACAATAAAAAAAAAAAAAAAAAAAAAAAAAAATTAGGAGAGATAATTTAAAAAGAAACCAGTCAGAGTTCTCTTTTTTAATCATTAAATATCAACTACTCACTATCTATTTATATTTTAAGTTTCAAATCTATGACCTGATTAGTTGAAGAGTTATGCTCTGGACTAAAATTAAAATAAAATAAATAAAGGGAGATAAATATAAAAATTGGACCCGACAGAATAATGGTTCTTGGTTACTACATTATTATTTGCTATCATATTATGTTTCAAGTTTCAAGCCCTTACCTTGCTTTGTTTATAAGTTTTTCTCCCAACAAAATTTATAAAAAAAATAAATAAAGGGAGATAAAAGAAAAAATTGGACTTACTAGAGATACGGTTCACAGTCAGTGCATTTTTCCTAGTTGTCATCTACTTATATATGAAGTTTCAAGTCAATTCCTTGCATAGTTTTCAAGTATATGGTAAATAAAATGTTATCTGAACAGAACTTCATTATAAAATAAATTTCAAAACATGATCAAGGTAGAGTTACGGTTCTTGGTTTACTGCACTTCCAAAGCTCACCATCTATTTATATTTTTTAAGTTTCAAGTCAATACCATGAAAAGTTAATGAGTTATGCTCCCGACATAAATTCAAAAACAAAAATTAAAAAAGGGAGATAATTAAAAAATTGACAATGCAGAGTTATGGTTCTTATCTACTTATCCTAGTAGCATTCTATTTATTTATGAAGTTTCAAGTCAATACCTCTTAAAGTTTTCAAGTTATGGCCTATGTTAAAAATGCTGACAAACAAACAGATGGCAAAAACAATATGCCCTCGATCTCAGATCTCGGGGGCATAAAAAGCCTTACAACAATAAGAGGTCAGAAGTAAACATAAATGTATAGTATAATAATATAAAGAACAAATGTACCTATAGCTAGAAATAAATGATTACACAAAAGAGCTATCTAAATGGGGGAAAAAAGTTGTTTACAGCCTTTATCTTGTTCAGAAGGGAATATTCTAAATCCAGGAAAGATCAAAGTAAAACCGTATACAAATGATGACAAATTTGTAGCAATGTGTAATGCATAGCCATGGATTCGAATCAAATCCATCAAAAGCTTATTAAGTAATTGGTTGATTTATAGAAATGTACTATAATAAAGATGTTGTCAACATGATCACAATAAGACGTAAAGGAGCAATTTTTCAGAGAGCAGACAAGTTAAAATGTAATGCATTGTCTGTGGCTGCAGACACACAAGTCTTGAGACTTTTAGACAGAAACATTGAAGGTGATACATAGTGTTAATAAATTTCTAATGGTGCAGTAAAATGCTTTTTGATGCAATCTGACATATACAATTTAAACAATGGATTGTATTAATAATAAAACTTTAGAATTTACTAAAACAATTTTGACAGGAATATGATAACCTATAATTACGATATATACATGAATGATCACTAAACTGAGAACTAAAGCATTCAAATTCAGATGGGGTGATTTAATACTGATCATATATCTTAAGTCTTTAGAGATATGTTTTCTTAACATTGTTGACTTTCAATTATTGCAAAATAAATTCAAGCAATTTATGATCATCACCTTTTTGACACAAGTGGCAATTTATGTTAGAAGTAAGTAAGTTAAACTTTATTTATAATCGATAACAAATTTGGCAGAAACCATTATTCCATATGATCCACAATGTGGATGTTGTCAGGAAAGAAACAGGCATGCCTCTAGAAAACTTGTGTGTCTGAGTGGGCAACCAATATAACCCACTCTCATAACTGAGAATAGAGGCTAAACCACAAAAACACTGGTGAGAATATTTGTTACACATAACCATAGCACAACCCAAGCAATGACCTGAAAGTTTTTCAAGTTATAGTATCCTCACTTACCTGGACATATCTCCCTATCAACTTCCTGATGACCACGCCCACTGTGCCCTCACCCCCATCTTCATCCCCCCTGTCCCAGTCAGCACCTGATTATGTATTCAAAAACTGTCTACAGAAGTGTGTCAGGTACAACCATTAGAATTCTTCATTCCAAGGTCCAAACATTCATATCAACCAGCCAAAATCATATTGCTGCAAGTCCTAAGGACCAAAATGGCTACATCTCTTGTATTATAACACACCAGTATATACAAAAGTCATCTATTATTTTTTAGTTTTTTACCAAGTCTTAATTTTACAAAGGAGGTAGCTCAGTAAGTTCTTTATCCATACAAATGACCAGTTATAATAAATCCAATTCATATAATAAAGTACAAGCAATATCTTTATCTAAAAAACAACTTCATCAGAACAATTTCATTCTATTCTTTTATTTTCTAATTACAACCTGCATGTTTCTAAAACTATTAGAAAATTTAAACACTGGTCAGTCAAATGTCAGGATAATACTGTACTACTGAGTCACAGGTTCCCAGCTTGTTATCCAATTCATATACTTTAGAGACAAGGTAGACAACTCCCTCATTCGGCAAAGAACATCGGCTTCGTTGTTTCGCCAATATTTTCATTTCACTCTTCAACTTATCTTTCAGACCAAATGTCTTACAAAATTTCAATGAATTACAAACATTTTGGTATACTGGCCATTATCCGACACGGATATAAAGCTGATTGAGGGAGTTGTTTACCTTGACTCTTTAGTATATGACTACAGATAAAATTGGATCACAAGCCAGATGCCTGTGTACTGAGTGTGCTATCATACCACATGTTTGCAACAGAATACTTCAGTCATGCAAACCCCTTTCTCTTGATAAATTATGAACACATGCAACTGATTTGTGCCAATTCACGCCAAAAACTTCTCTTTATATATCCAATCAACTATCTAATACAATAACAGTGACCTTGAACTTGACCCATCAATCCCGCTACATATTGTGATACAACTGTTTTAAGTTCTAATGGAGTACCAAAGATATTGGATTGGACATGTCAGGATCAAACAGAATGGATCCAACACAACCAGACAGGACGCAGACCATCTGATTCAGAATGACCCCATTAATATTTTTATTTAACTCAGAAGTTGACCTCTTTACTTAACAACCACCCAACACTGAACTCTTGTTACCCAGCAACCACACCCACATTGACCTCTTGTAACATATCAACCACCCACTAACTGACCTCTTGTTACCCAGCAACTACCCATACACTGAAGTCTTGTTACCAAAGCAACCACATACACACTGACCTCATTACATAGCAACTACCAATACACTGACCTCTTTTTACCCAGCAACCAATCTCTATATGCATATCATGCACATGTCTGGGTTGATTGTCCACTTGAATGTCGTATTGGCTCTGGTGTCCATAATTCAGTGTCTCTAGCTTGTCCATCCTGTCCCACACCACAAACACCTTGCCTATCAAAGGGGAAAGAAACCAAAAATAATATGATACTTGCTGGGATTTGAAGTTGAGCAAGCAAGCATAGGAGAATTACAAATGACAAGGATCTGCTGAATCATGATTTCTTCTAGCATTGTTTGCCTAACTTTAAATCAATAAGTGTAGTATATCATTGTCTTTGTCATCCTTTTAGACATAAGCTGTAATATTTCTGATGTGAAATACAGTTACATTTGAATATACAACAAGAGTGTTCTTTGGAACAATCGAAGTGTGATGGACAAAGTGTGAAGGATAGAAAGACTGACAGACAGAAGATGAAAAAGTGAACCCTATGTGTCACCTCTGCTTTCAGCAGGTGACACAAAATCTAAGTATGTATTTTTGTAACACTGTCATAGCTTTGAGATTCAAAATTTCTTGCATTAACGCTTTATCTTGTAAATATGATGTGAAATTTATGACACAATAAATATCAATGTATGGACTTTAAACCATATATGAAACAAAAAATTATATTTGCAGTGCAGTCTGTGTAAAACTTTAGCTTCAATATTGTATGAGCAAACAGATGAGACCCTAATTAGATAGCTCCTTTTATGTTTGCCACTGTCTCAAATGAGTCTATATCAGATAAAAGTTAAACAAACCTTGCAATTAAACAGCCCTAAAAATTAAACAATTCTAAACCTTGAACTACCCTGAATCCTGTTTGTTGTATAATTGCACACAAAATAAACAAGAGTACTTGTTAACACAAAATACGCCTGTCCGGCAATTTTATCAAGTTAAGGATGGTAACACTGGAGTGAAGTATCTAAGACATTCTGACTAATTTTCAAACTCAATTGAGATACTGTGCCAATACACATTGTGACAAAGTTTGGTAAAGATCAGTTGACGTTTGTCAGTGTTAGAAAGCAGACACTGTTAACCCTTTTCCCTCATAGAGGATACCATGAAAAGACCTATGCGAACAGCATAAAACCAGATCAGCCTGCGAGTAACTCGCAGGCTGATCAGGTTTTATGCTGTTCGCTGCTCCTCAGTGGTCTGGTAATGAGGATTTTACAATTAAATTTGGTAAGGTTTGAGTTTGGCTTTCTGCAGATCAGGCTTTATGTGGTACCTACTGAGTGCGTCAAAATGAGTCTATATGAGGGAAAGGGTTAAAGTGTCAAGGGCCATAAGATTGTGCAAGATTTTACAGTTTATCCAATTTGGTTGAGATATTTATTCACATTGTGACAAATTTGGTAAAGATTGGTTCATGTTTGTTTCAGTTAGAGAGGGGACACTGATAATTTAGCAATTTTTTATCAATTCAGAATGACTGAGACAATCTAGCTGGTTATCAAACTCCGCCAAGATATTGTGCCCAAATACAATGTGGCCAAGTTTGGTAAAGATTGGTTACATAATTTTAGTTAAAGCAGAAACTGTTAATAAAGCAATTTTTCACCAATTCAAGGAACATAACACAAGATTGTCTAAGATAATCGTGACCAAGTTGGTATAGGTTGGTTAACATTTGTTCGAGTTAGAGAGTGGACAAAATCAGTGAATGCCATCCAGCCGCCCCAGGTGAATCGATAATATGTACTATCTTTTGAAAGGGCCCAAAAGAAAATAGTTCCGTTTCTGGCCTCCAGCAAAAAAAAAAACAAGAGGCCCATGATGGCCCTAAATCGCTCACCTGAGATAAATAGGTTGACCCAAGGAACATCTGTACCAATTTATTTTAAAATCTGGCCAGTAGTTTTGAAGAAGATGATTTTTAAAGTTTTCATATTTTTTTTCTTTTTGTTGCCATGGCAACCAGAGTTCTATATGGATCAAGTTTATTTTAGGAACTTTTGTGAAGGTTGACCCAAGGATCATTCCTGTAAAGTTTAATCAAATTCTGTCCAGTGGTTTCAGAGGAAATGTTGATTAAAGTTTTCCCTATATACATATAAGGCAAATAAGCCCCGCCCCTGGCGGCCATGTTTTTTACGGATCGGAATAATTTTAGCAACTTTGGTAGAGGTTGACCCAAGGAACATCTGTACCAATTTATTTTAAAATCTGGCCAGTAGTTTTGAAGAAGATGATTTTTAAAGTTTTCATTTTTTTTTCTTTTTGTTGCCATGGCAACCAGAGTTCTACATGGACCAAGTTTATTTTAGCAACTTTTGTGAAGGTTGACCCAAGGATCATTCCTGCCAAGTTTAATCAAATTCTGTCCAGTGGTTTCAGAGGAGATGTTGTTTAAAGGTTTCTCTATATACATATAAGGCAAATAAGCCCCGCCCCTGGTGGCCATGTTTTTTTACGGATCGGAATAATTTTAGCAACTTTAGTAGAGGTTGACCCAAGGAACATCTGTACCAATTTATTTTAAAATCTGGCCAGTAGTTTTGAAGAAGATGATTTTTAAAGTTTTCAAATTATTTTTCTTTTTGTTGCCATGGCAACCAGAGTTCTATATGGATCAAGTTTATTTTAGCAACTTTTATGAAGGTTGACCCAAGGATCATCCCTGCCAAGTTTAATCAAATTATGTCCAGTGGTTTCAGAGGAGATGTTGTTTAAAGGTTTCTCTATATACATATAAGGCAAATAAGCCCCGCCCCTGGCGGCCATGTTTTTTTACGGATCGGAATAATTTTAGCAACTTTGGTAGAGGTTGACCCAAGAACATCTGTACCAAATAATTTTGAAATCTGGCCAGTAGTTTTGAAGGAGATGATTTTTAAAGTTTTCAAATTATTTTTCTTTTTGTTGCCATGGCAACCAGAGTTCTTCATGGATCAACTTTATTTTAGCAACTTTTGTAGAGCCTCACCCAAGGAACATTCCTGCCAAGTTTCATTAAATTTTGTCCAGCGGTTTCAGAGGAGATGTCGTTTAAAGCAAATTGTTGACGACGGACGACGGACGACGCACGACTAACGACGCACGACGACGGACGCCGGACGAAGGGCGATCACAAAAGCTCACCTTGAGCACTTTGTGCTCAGGTGAGCTAAAAAGAGGGTCTGTAAGTCGGGGGTTTTTTTTATTATTTATTTTATTACATGAAACAAAAGGTAACAAAAGGGGAATTATTTTTTTTAAAGTCGGAAAAGTTAAAAAAACTTTAGGGCAGTTCTTTGTAAAAGAGGGTCGGTCCGGAGACCAGTAACCAAACTTTTTTTTGGACGAAAAAATGAAAACAATGCTTGATTGTGTTTCTGATCTGTCAATGAAGACATGACGGATCAAGATTAGTTCCAAAACAGCTATGAAACCTCAGCAAGACATTTCAATGATAAGAAACTATAAGGACAGCAATACCTTCCATATGACCAACTACTGTGCCATAATCATTTCCGTCCTGGTCCTCTGGCTGCCTTAATTTTCGCTTGACGCGACTCCCTATCGGTGGAAGCCTGGCAATTTCTGTGAAACCAACTTGGTCCATTCCTTTTTGTATGGTCCATTGCGGAAGCTCTGGTCGCTGGTCAAGCTCTCTTGTGGGTGTTCCTACGACAGAGGGAGATTTTCTGGCGACAGAAGACGCTCTTGCCTGTTGCAGATTTTGTGGAGGTCCAGATGGTCTGGTTTCCTGGAACTAAAGAGGTGAGTCCCTATAAGAGGTCAGTTTTAAATAAAGCCATAAAGGGATTGATAACACCAGATCACCTAATATATAGTTGACAGGCCAATCCTTATCACAGCAATATTGTCAACCTAAATTAGTAACAGGTGCCGAGTTCAAATGATCATGTGTATTGAATAGGGAGCCAAAGGTTGGAGATAAGATCTCAGCTTTCGCAAAATATTACGTGACTAAAGGCAAAAAGCACTGGTCTAAACAAAGAACCAATGAGAGGATGTCCTTCACTTATTTGTTTAACCACATTTAGTTAAATGCAATTCAAAAGGGGACATATTTTACATTAAATACAGTCAAGAGTTATTTTACATATTGGTCTGATGCACCTGAACACCTTTATGAAATTTCAAGTCAATCATATTACTGATTGCTGAGATATAAATATAATAGTATGTTGCATGCAAACCGTAACAACCAAAAGTCCAAATAGGGTCATAATTAGTATTAAATTAGGTCATTTTTTTTTAACTTTGTCAAATTTGTTTGTTTAATGTGCCCCTGAAGACTAAGTGAAATTAAATCAATAAGCATAGCTGGTAACTAAGAGGTATGCATAATAATAAATAGCATGCAAAACTTAAAATTAAGCTGATGCAGATGTCGATGCCAATGATCAGATAAGTAGGATAGCTTTTCCTATGCCTAAAAACATGTTTTTCATTTATGTAAAATATCTTCTTTTTTACCATTTCCTGATAATGATTTTTTATCCTATTTTCTGACAATGATTCTTTTAACCTATTTCCTGACAAATGATTTTTTTTAACCTATTTCCTGACAATGATTTTTTAACCTATTTCCTGACAATGATTTTTTTAAGCTATTTCCTAACAATGATTTTTTTTAACCTATTTCCTAACAATGATTTTATAACCTATTTCCTAACAATGATTTTTTAACCTTTTTCCTGACAATGATTTTTTTTCAACCTATTTCCTGACAATGATCAAGATGTACTGGAAGGCTGGGTTCAGCTTGAAGGTGTGCCAAGAATCAAACTTACTTGTTCTGTAGTCCCTGATGCAAAAGGTGGAAACATGTCATCTTCTGGTTCATCCAGTCCATTTGGTGAGGCCATAATCTGTTCATGTAATTTTTTCACAACAATCTGAAATTACATATAAAACGTTATATTTTATATATGATTTTTTTCCTTATTCTAGATTTAATAAAAGCCTGTTATATACAATTATGTTCAGTTAAATGAAATTCATCAATCAAAATTTGGATTTTCATGAGGGAAGTGAAAGGTTAAGAGTGATTATCAAGATGACAATGGAATGTAGATCAAAAACCAATAATCACCTTACTGAATCAGAGGTGAATTTACAGAATTTACAAGAAATATTGTTCATCATCAGAGTGGTCTTCCGACTCTATAATTTCCCTGTTTGAATGGCCTAATCTAATAACCATTCAAACTCAATAATTATCAAGCGTATATATTTGCCTGCCTTTCCCTCAGCCACAATGTCATACAAATTCTCTGTGTACCCTATTAATGACATTCACAACATCCTAAATATGTCAGTGCAAATAACTGCCATATATAACTGTTACAACATAAACACATTCACTGATTTAATTGCCTGCTGTCTTTTGTAATGCCAAATCAGTGCCGTAAAAAGAAATCTGAGTGGAATGACTAATGTGAAAGTTGTTGCAAAAGAGATACAAGAAATGTGTGAACCTTGCAGTCAGCTGTCAAACCTAGTAACGCTGACACTTTATCAATGATGTTATCTATGTTGGCTTGCCCTCTCCCAGCTGCCTCCATCTGTTCCATCATCCTGCATACTAAGCCCAATGTGACCTAGAAGGAGTAGAAACAATAACTCAATCTCCACTGAAAGCCAAAAAGGTTCATCAGTATATATAACAAGGAGTGTTCCCTGGAACACATGTGTCACCTACTATATGAAAACATGCTGGAAAAAAGTGTGACAAAGTGTGACAGACAGACGAACAGACAGACAGACATACAACTGAGATACTGATCACTGTTTACAGCAGGTGACACAAAAAGAGGGCTGATGAGCCCTTCTGACTTTCGATGTTCAACATTACTTTTACATCAATTAAAAAACAAATTTACAATAGGGATTATCCTTATTTACATGAACCCCTCTTATCTGTTTCTAGGTTGGACAAGTACTCTGAGCCTTGGGTTATCCTAAACAGTACATGTCCCATGTACAACTGATTTACCAACCTTCAAATCCATAGTTAAGTGTACCACTATCAGACCAAAGAGTCAATACTCATTCCATATCCACATGTTCAGTCTCAGCTTTGGTGAAGAACTATTGAAGGATTAGCTCTTAAAAGTTTCATCAATTTCATACTGTCATCAGACAGCTCTTGTTATTTAAACTGAGCACATCTTGCTTAAAATGAACAGTTGGAATCGCCCTGTGTCCATTGTCATCATCTGTCATTGTATGTTTTGTGTGGTTTCTCATCATCAATCAGCTTTAAATGACGTCTGCTCATTTTGGTCTGCACTGGTCACAAAGGCAGTTACAAGCATCACAGCATTGTAAGGATTAATATAGCTATTAAAGTACCATTAATACTAAAATACTTTGCGATATAATTCAAACAGGATCACGCCTGAGTGATAGAGGTTTAAAAGAGACAACAAATGAACTGCCAACCTGGTGTTTATAGTAATTGCCGGCCAACTCAGACTCCCTGAGCTTGAAGAGTTGCCCTCCAGTGTTGAAGATGAGTTCACCGTACAGGTCAGCATTACTCTCGGCAGATGCAGGCACACAGCTAATGCTGTACTGACGTTTCTTGAATACATGACTCAAAGAGAATAGCTTTCCAAGCATCTGCAGCAAAAGATAATATCTGTTGTTTACAATACTGGTGGGTGGGGGGTTCAGGAAGTTAAAACAAGATATGTCACAGGATGTGACAAAAGGCCCTGAAGTGCATATTCATGGTTTTGTGAAAAATTTCCCAACATTTCACCTTGAAGCTACAGACCTAGGGATTGCACACAACACATTTTCTCATGATGGAGAACATTTCTACCATGTTATTTCAAAATCCATCATGGAGTTATGCAGAAGAAACCAAAAATAGACCCCATATTTTACTTTTTAACTCTTAGTGTAACCTTGAACTTGGAGCAACAGACCTGGGGATTGCACGTGACACATTGTCTAATCATTGTGAACATATCTGCCATGTTATTTCAAAATCAATCAAGGAATGTCAAAGTTATGGAGCGGAAACAAAATACAGACAGACGGACGGTGCTATTACTATATGCCCACCTTTGGGGGCATAAAAATGAAATATAAAATAAATCAAACAAGAGGGCCAAGATGGCCTTGAAGTCACTCACCTGGGAAACATTGCCTTCATTGCCTGCACTGCATAAGAAATGAAGATGTTAGAGTGTTAAAATGGCATATTTGTGTGATGTTCTGATATTTTAGGGCCTAAAATGTAGCTCTATCAGTCAAATATCAGCCATAGCAAACTTAACTGAGATATTGTTGCCCTTATCATTGTGTATAAGGTAAATGATTGCAGATGCTAGAGTGTAAATAAAGTAAATATCTGGCATTTTTTATAATTCTTAGTCCATAACTCCTGACCGTATTGGCCTAAAACAGCCATAATCAAACTTGACTGAGAGACTTTGGCTGTCAACCTTGTCAATAAGTATGAAGATGATTGCTTAAGATATGAAGATTCTAGAGTGTAAACAAAGTCAATCTTATATTTTTTTTAAATTTAAAGGGGCATAACTCATGACCTTATTGGCCAATATCAGCCATAATCGAACTTGGCTGAGACTTTTTGGCTATAAACATTATCATTAAGTTTGAAGATGATTGCTTAAACAAACTAATATTGGACGATGGACGGATGACAGACACTCAACGATCCCAATCAGCTAATCCTGAGCACATTTGCTCAAGTGAGCTAATAAAAAAAATGTATTGATTGACTGACTTGTAGAATATACAGTGTTTCTTTTTTTGCAGTGTGTCTTTTATATTTATTCATTATACGGTTTCTCCTGGAAATAAAGTTATTTCATATTCTTCTTTCAGTTATGACGTAGGCCAAAAACACACTCACATAAAGTCATACATATATCTTTTCTACTGTTTATGAATTCAATAGAGCTATTTTCATACTGTAGAGATGATGCTATACTTGTAATATCTAGGGACAGAGCTCAGACAAAGCATTGCAACGTCTTAACTTCTTGTTTTCTTAGTGCGCACATGCAACAATTTTACCTTTTTAAAGTGAAAATACATTTTTCAAGATGGCGTTTAATGTAGACAACATTTAACTTGCATTACAACAAATACTATTCAGCAAGATTTAACAGATGATATGTGTATTTATCTAGCACATGAACACTATTTTATATAACTCTAAACAGAAATGCCTAACAAAACATATGAAAATCAATAGCTTTGTTGACCATGTTTGTCTACCATATTACTGTGTGATGTTGCTTTGAGGAGCACCTCCTGCATCAAAGTATATATTTTTGCAACATCCGGTTGCATAGAAATCAAGGAAAAATAGTACAGCAACTTATTGAATCTCTTTGTCTGAGCAACTCATCCCAAATTGATTCAGTCTGCAACACAATATCAACTAAGCACCAATCCCTTGCAGTCATGTTATCTATCAACTCAATGCCAGAATATCTGAACCAACTCAGGTTAATGCCTGTCCAGTAGTTATTGGAACGTCACACAGTTTACCTGTATCCTCATCTGTCCTGTTGCAACATCATCACTTCTGAAATTCCTGTCATTTGTTGGCTTGAAATCTGATACAATTAAAATCCTAGGTGGAACAAGGTGACTGTCACTCACTGTGATGGATTCCCCTATGTGCAGAAAGAAGAAATATGATTGCATTTTTTACTTTTCTATGTGCAGAAATAAGAAATATGAGTACATTTGCAACTCACCTATATGCAAAAAAGAAATATGAGTACATTTGTGACTCCCCTATGCCCAGAAATAAGAAATATGAGAACATTTGTGACTCCCCTATGTGCAGAAAGAAGAAATATGAGTACATTTGCAACTCCCCGATATGCAAAAATAAGAAATGAGTACATTTGTGACTCCCCTATATGCAGAAATAAGAAAAATGAGTACATGTGTGACTCCCCTATGCCCAGAAATAAGAAATATGAGTACATTTGTGACTCCCCTTTACCCAGAAATAAGAAATATGAGTACATTTGTGACTCCCCTATGCCCAGAAATAAGAAATATGAGTACATTTGTGACTCCCCTATACCCAGAAATAGGAAATATGAGTACATTTGTGACTCCCTTCTGTCCAGAAATAAGAAATATGAGTACATTTGTGACTCCCCTATGCCCAGAAAAAAAAAGGAATATGAGTACATTTGTGACTCCCCTTTACCCAGAAATAAGAAATATGAGTACATTTGTGACTCCCCTATGCCCAGAAATAAGAGTACATTTGTGACTCCCCTATGCCCAGAAATAAGAAATATGAGTACATTTGTGACTCCACTATAATATGCAGAAATAAGAAATATAATTACATTTGTGACTCCCCTATGCGCAGAAATAAGAATATGATCACATTTGTTTCTAAATATTTTTACAGAAATGTGTTGTTTTGGAGTTTACTGTTGCTGTGGTAATTTTAGTCATTTAATGATGTCCTGCTATTTATAGACAGAGGAAGACTGTTGGGCACTCAGCTAGAAACATCAATATCCCTCAAGCCAGTTAGAAGACTTACTCGCATGCATAGTTCCAAGACAGGGACTCGGGCAGACAAATACAATATTGTATTTATCAATAAAAATTAACATCATTTTGACTTTTTCATTATTTGAATGTCAATGCATAATTTATCTCCGAGCAACAATTACTGTACTCTACAGAAAGAAACCACTGAGTATGTCTTACAACTCATTTGTCATTTTTCACCATTGTTTAACATAGAATAAATAGTTCAGACTGGACGCCATTTTCAATCTTAACTGCTTTAAAGGTTCAACTTGCTGATTACTAAGGTATTGGTGCCAAGAAAACAGATTAAAGCCAGATCAGCTTGTGGATAACTTGCTGGCTGACCTTGTTTTCTGCTTGTCCTATATGTCTCATGTATTATATATGAATGTTAAAATCAGATACTGACCTTGAAGCTCCAGGTAACACAGTGTTAACAACAAAGCTGTCATAAGGGGTGTCTTCCCATGACACTGTATCTCATCTGAAACATGACCGATAATATTATGTACATTTTTTTTTGGGGGGGGGGGCATTTTTCATCAAATTAGGTCAAATGTCAAGGTCAAGGTCAACTGCATAGTGAAGAGGTTCATCCACTTTAGCAACTGTCTAAACATTAAAGTAATCCAATGAAGTACATAGAGGTTATGGCAGATTAACTCAAAGGGCAAACCTGTCCAGACACCGCTTTTTTTTTTCATTAAATGTCAAAGGTCAAGGTCACAAGGTCAAATGCATAATGTAAAGGTCCATCCAATTAAACAGCTGTCTAAATTTGAAGAAATCCAATGAAGGACATAGAAGTTATAGCAGATTAAAAAAAAAAAGAAAAAAAAAGGTCAACCTGAGCAGATGCCAAACACAGCCTGACGCACAACAGGACTTCATCAATTTAAAGGAAAAAAAATTTTCATTGAAAAATCTGTCTAAATAAAAAAACATGTAGTTCATGGACTTGAATACTTAGACAAGGGCCACTACCACGGAAGGAGACTTATAACTCCCCAACACCACATTGGCCTTCTTCACACCACACACACTCCCATACAACTTTCACTTCCTGTTTAACAAATGTGACCTTGACCTTTCCATCTCAAATACAGCTTCCATCTACTTATGTCACACTGAACAACTGTTTCAAACAACGCACAGGAGTAGCATTAGCTGCATTTAAGATCTTAACATTTAGAGGAATGTGTATATGTGTATTTATTTAGACCTTGTAGCTTAGGATAACACACAAAGTGGGTCTATTTGTTTTTATTTTTTTTTTTTTTTGATGCAGTGAAAACAGCTGCTATAATTATGCTACTTCCAGTCTAAAAACAAATTCTGGACCTTTGCTCTTGAAAATAAAATATAAACACTTCTTAAGTATTTTATGCCTAATCTTAGCATTCCCTTTAGATTCTGTAGAATTTTAATGCATAGGCAAACAGAGTAGACCCAGATCAGACAACTCCTGTCATGTGCTGCCTAATCAGGGTCTCCTCTGTTTGCTCATACAACATTGTAGCTCAAATTCTACACAATCTTCTCAGCAAAGATAAATCAATGTTCCAAATATCATTTAGTGTTGTGTAAATCAATAATCATCATGTCATAAGTTTGTACATGAATATTCATGAAGTTAGGACTTAAGTATTATTCAGAAACCTGTCTTTTCATTTATACTAAAAATCAATAAAATACAAAGCTTTTGCAAGGTTTTCATTTCATATGAGGATACATTAGTCATAATTCCAATATCAAAACAATTTTGAAACAAACCCAAGATATTTCTAATCTGAAAGTAATCATTTGTAAAATGCTGCAAAATGGCCGTCTGTGCTCCACACGTTACTATGGCAATATGTTCCTCAAGCCCAAATTCTGCAGCTGAAGCATCAATATCTGGAATATAAAAATACAGAGCATGCCCTTTACAGAAATTGGGATTTGTGTCTCTCTTATTTCCCATGACAAATATTGAAATTTCCATGTACAGGTGCAAGGTTGAGAGTTCTAGAGCATTAAAGGAATACGCTCGGCTGAAATGAAAATTTAACCATCAATAAACCTTTTAGTGTAGATCACTTTGACATGACTTTCATTTTTATACACGCTATATTTGTGAAGACATAGCTGTTTAAAGTTTGTGATTTCGATCGGCTATGGCCGCCGCCATCTTTGTTCATGTTTACCTTTCTGTGACGTCACAAATACCCATTGAACCATATCCCGATCGATGAGTGCGTTTAACAGGGGTTGTGATAAAAGCATTAAAGGAATACGCTCGGCTGATTACAACTAGGTTTCAATTGAAAGATATTGATGTAAATAAACCAATTAAATTTCTCATTTCATTGAATCAATCGTAATAAGAAAGAAATTGTAAGTTAAAGACGTCTATTTAAACCAATTTGCTCCGCGATATATTTTATTTCTATAATACATCTTTGTCATTTTTACCGTGAAATGCTTGCAACTGCGGTTATTGAAAAGTTGTGTGGTGTTAAACTGATTGGATAAGAAATCACTGGCAAGCCTTTGTAACAGAATAAGCGTCATATAAAATCGCACCTCAGGGCCATAAAACACGGCCATAAAACGAAGCGTGCGACCGAGTCACCATGTCAACAGCCAATTGATGTGCACGTTTTACTGAAACGGACATGTAGAGTATAATCATCACCACAAACATACTTAATGCATTATATAAATATGAAAGAAAAGTGTTGAATCCACGTTTTATATTATAATAATCTATAGTATGCTATTTTAAGGAAAAAGTCTGTTTAAATAAATATATATAAGTAAAAGTATCGTATCGCAATGAGCTCATGTTATTGTGATATACAGAAAGTAGCATAATTTACATTATTTTGCTAAATTGCGAGCAATTAGGTGTGTTAATCATAATTACAACACGGTGTCCCTTTGATTCGTATCTATAGTATTTCACAGTTACCGTCATTGCAATTAGATTTCTACTTACATGATACCGCCCCTTTTATATATTTATATGTTTGATTAAAAACTGTTTAGAAATTGTAATGATTTGCGCAATTGAAATAGCGATGTTTGTGAGAATGTGCATAAATGATTGCGTGACAAGGGGTATTTACTTTAGTTATGGTTCGATCACTATAGCAGGAAGTTTAATAAAGTTTTTGAGATATTTCTTAAAATGGAGTGTATACTTCCTTACGACTTTGAGCCCGAATATACTGAGGAAGAGCTGCAACTGCTTCAAGACAATGACGTACGGGAGGAGGAATATTTATGTGCTGAGGACTTTTGTCTGTGTGATAACTGTGTTATGATGCCATCCAATATGGAAAATGTATGTTGCAAATCGAGTGACTTGGTTGTTGGAAATTTAGATGAACTTACGTGCATTACGAACCATACGGACTTTCACACCTTAGTTCTGAATGATTCTGTTTTAGAAGTTGCATTCATTACCATTCTGGCATACAAAGGTCATAGGACGAGGGCTCCAGACTCTCTCACTCACGAGTAAGAAAACAATAAAATGATCATTGTTTAAGCTTTTAATAATATATTTTCATCATATTCAAATAATAAACATTTTTCAAACAATTTCTCCACAACACACGTAATTCCCTTCTATATTTCAATGTATGTACGCAACCGGAAGTGTGTCTGTGACGTCACGATTGTTGAAAAAAAGTCTCGCGAGACCACGAGACGTAAACAATGTCTGCGCCCATGTCTCGGAGCAAATTGGTGTAAATAGACGTCTTTAACTTGCAATTTCTTTCTTATTACGATTGATTCAATGAAATGAGTAATTAAATTGGTTTATTTACATCAATATCTTTCAATTAAAACCTAGTTGTTATCAGCCGAGCGTATTCCTTTAAGTAGAAACTTAAAAATTGTCTTTACTTTTCAAAATGGTTCACTCTATCAACATAAGGTGAACAGGATTCAAGACTACTTCAGTCAAAACAAGAAACAATCAAATGATGCAATACCAGGTGGAAAACCAACTACTTTTTATTTCCAACCCTGCTGTAAAAGCAAACTTATGACATCACATATATTAACATCGTCTATTTTTAGTAACAATGGCCTTGACCCTATCAACCTGACAATCAATCCCAATCTTCCCCTATAAGATGTCTACCTACCAAGCATGATTAAAATTGTATCTCAATTCTAGCAGGAGATATTTGACGGGAAAAGCCTGTGTGTTGAAAACCCTTTACACGCCCATCAGTAAACCCAACAACATACTCCACTCTAATAACCAGGATTTTTGTTGAAAACCTGGTTAACAATCAATTAAAAATACTGGCAAAAAAAATATGTTTATTTTCGACAAAAACAGTTTCTTCTTACCATATGAACAAACTAGAATTATCACTGAAGGTGATTAGTACCCCAGCATACTACTTTGAAACAGAAGAGGCTGTAATACTTATAAAACCCTTGACACAGTTATCTGCACTTGTCTTTAATATCAACAATAGTTATTAAACTTTATGTTATGAGTGTAGGATGAGACCAGATGGGATTGGCCGTAATGGGACATACACATGTAACAGGACATTATGGGATATGAAAAGTATAATTCCTTAAAAGCCCCCATTTCACTCTGCCTCCACTAGATACATGTGTGATAATGCAGACACTGACTGAATGTCTATACTCACTGTCAAGCACACCGGTAACAAAAGTCTTCAGCGACTGAAATGGCTGTCCTTCCATGCTTGCTGATGTGTCGAGTATCATTACAGTGTGTAGACCAATCGCACAGCTGGTAGGAATGTTGCTTCCTGAAATGGTACATTGAACAGATATCTACAAGTGTTACATTGGTCATATTACCTGAAATATTAAATTGGACAGATTTCCAGAAATTATGTTGGATATATTTCCTGAAATGTTACAGTGGACAGATTTCCAGCAAAAATTACATTAGATGCCATATTGTAATCATCAATTATCTGAAATGAATCACTGAACAGTCTTTAAAAGGATATCCATGTACAACATGTATTTTTTAATCATGCTGAACACTCAAACAGGGGGAAAACACTTCGCAAACTGGTGTAAACTCCAAGTTGCCAGTATGACATGGGTTGATCTGTATTTCAAGCCACTCATTCACAGATGATTGGTAGAAATTTAAAAAATGACAATTTTCTACTCTTAGAAAATATTTAAATTCATTTCAATGATGATACTAGTTGTAAATACCAATGTGAATTTTACATACCACTGAGGTAATTTTACTTATCAAAATAAATATTTCAAATTGATCAGACTTTTATTAAGGAAGACCAGAAAATATCTTTAAGTATCACTTATATATAGCCCATTCATCACTTATTTTTATGTTTTTATAACAGCTGTCATGTTGTTTTTTTCAAATTGCATAAAACAATTTTTTTTTTTAATTAACAATTAAAAAACCTTTCTAAACTCACGTTCACTAGAACTAGAGACAGCTGATATTACTTCATCAGTCATGTCCACACCAAAATCCTGCACCAACTGGATAAAGTCTCTCTTGTCAGGCTGCCCTTTAATCACAGGTTGACCTGGTAGCTGTCCCCTTTTGATCTCTGTTAACGAGGATAGAAACTGTTCACACAATGTGATTAAATTGAAGACTTTTGACTTATTCATAGATCTATTCATTGTTGGATAACCCACAGCTGCTGATTATGCTTATCTCCATACATCATGAATGGAGAGAAAGGGGAGGAATTAAGCACTGTGGGTGTCTGATAATAAGATCTATTCAGGATCTCTAAAACTTAACATGAAGTGTGCCTTGAAACACATGTGTCACCTCATAGATGAATAAAAATATATGGCTTACCTTTTGTTCTCTTCCGCCACATAAGAGCAAATAATAGCACATGAGAGTGGAATGAATGACATAAAGGAAATTTACTATTACCAATTGTTCCTAATGCCAACTAAGTATCTATCTCTGATTACAGCAGGTGACACAAAAACTGTAGTCAAGGTGGTAGTGTTCATTGACTTTGGGTTAAAGGTTGTATTATTGATCGTCAATGGGAATTAAAATTTTCAAGAAATTCTAAGGTACAAAGTACTGTAACAATGGATACATCAAGAGGGATTATCACATGAACTTGCCTACAAAATAAACTAAGAGCTGTGGTCAAGAGGCAGAGCACATGGCTCCAGATCCAGAGGTTGTGGGTTTGAACCCTGCAGGAATTTTTCAAGGTATAAAGTACTGGTCCAACCCAGGAACAAACAAGACAGATTGGTAGAAGTTCTAAGAAATTGTATTCAAATCAATGTGAAAACAAACAAATAAAACTAAACAAATTTACAAAAGTGAGCTTAACTGAAAAAATCTCTTGAAATATAACAAAGGTCTTGTAGGAGTAATAACACACAGCTTAAGCATTTATTTCATTTAACATATAGAGATTTGAAGATCAGGATGATGTGATCTAACCACTGAGAGACCATTCTTACCTCAGTACACAAACAACAAAGCTATAGCTGTGTGTTTATCCCTTTCCCTCATATATACTCATTTTGACGCACTCAAAAGGTATCACATAAAGCCTGATCTGCAGAAAACCACAGTTAAACCTTACCAAATTTAATTACAAAATACTCATTTTCAGACCACTGAGGAGCAGCGAACAGCATAAAACCTGATCAGCCTGCGAGTAACTCGCAGGCTGATCTGGTTTTATGCTGTTCGCATAGGTCTTTTCATGGTGTCCTCTATGAGGGAAAGGGTTAATGTAAGAATGAATTAGTAAGGCCTTTAACTGTACAGAAATCTCTAATCAGGATAAATAAGTGGCAGCTGACAACCTGTATAAATTGGATTTGCACTTTGTAAAGGAATTTAAATATGCATTAATTAAGTACATGAATAATAACCTCAATCAGAGTATTGTAATTTAATCACTAAAATATTCTAAAAAGTAAAAGCAGTACATATGAGATCTGCATTCTTCTGAATTATGAAATAAAATTATTACCATTACATATATTCATAACAAACATATCCTTTGATACTAAATATGGGGAAAATAATTCATCAAAGAAAATGTCTGATACATACTCTGAAGAAGCCTGTTCACCTTTTCGGATTCACTGGGGCTGTAACAAGTAAACATTCAAATATCAGTATATACAGTTTAAATGGAAAAATCATTAAAAACAATAAATTTAGCTTGGCTGTATATCTAAGCAAAGGTCAGCAGACAGTCAATCAATGATAATGGTTAACATACTGTTTTGTTAGCAATGCAACCAATGTTCGATCCCAGGACGGACTGATGTGGTATTATACAGTGAAAGGGTACATGTAACTGGTCATGCACTCATTCTAACATACAAGTTTCCTTAATTTACTCCTATTTCCTCCTAGTACTCTAGTTTCCTTAATTACTCCTATTTCCTCCTAGTACTCTAGTTTCCTTAATTACTCCTATTTCTTCCTAGTACTCTAGTTTCTTTAATTTACTCCTATTTCCTCCTAGTACTCTAGTTTCCTTAATTACTCCTATTTCTTCCTAGTACTCTAGTTTCTTTAATTTACTCCTATTTCTTCCTAGTACTCTAGTTTCTTTAATTTACTCCTATTTCCTCCAAGTACTCTAGTTTCTTTAATTTACTCCTATTTCCTCCTAGTACTCTAGTTTCCTTAATTTACTCCTATTTCCTCCTAGTACTCTAGTTTCCTTAATTACTCCTATTTCTTCCTAGTACTCTAGTTTCCTTAATTTACTCCTATTTCCTCCTAGTACTCTAGTTTCCTTAATTTACTCCTATTTCTTCCTAGTACTCTAGTTTCCTTAATTTACTCCTATTTCCTCCTAGTACTCAAGTTTCTTTAATTTACTCCTATTTCCTCCTAGTACTCTAGTTTCCTTAATTACTCCTATTTCTTCCTAGTACTCTAGTTTCTTTAATTACTCCTATTTCTTCCTAGTACTCTAGTTTGCTTAATTTACTCCTATTTCTTCCTAGTACTCTAGTTTCTTTAATTACTCCTATTTCTTCCTAGTACTCTAGTTTCCTTAATTACTCCTATTTCTTCCTAGTACTCTAGTTTCCTTAAATTACTCCTATTTCTTCCTAGTACTCTAGTTTCCTTAATTACTCCTATTTTTTCCTAGTACTCTAGTTTCCTTAAATTACTCCTATTTCTTCCTAGTACTCTAGTTTCCTTAATTACTCCTATTTCTTCCTAGTACTCTAGTTTCCTTAATTTACTCCTATTTCTTCCTAGTACTCTAGTTTCCTTAATTTACTCCTATTTCCTCCTAGTACTCTAGTTTCCTTAATTTACTCCTATTTCTTCCTAGTACTCTAGTTTCCTTAATTTACTCCTATTTCCTCCAAGTACTCTAGTTTCCTTAATTACTCCTATTTCTTCCTAGTACTCTAGTTTCCTTAATTACTCCTATTTCTTCCTAGTACTCTAGTTTCCTTAATTACTCCTATTTCTTCCTAGTACTCTAGTTTCCTTAATTTACTCCTATTTCCTCCTAGTACTCTAGTTTCCTTAATTACTCCTATTTCCTCCTAGTACTCTAGTTTCCTTAATTTACTCCTATTTCCTCCTAGTACTCTAGTTTCCTTAATTACTCCTATTTCCTCCTAGTACTCTAGTTTCCTTAATTTAACTCCTATTTTCCTCCTCAGTACTCTAGTTTCTTTAATTTACTCCTATTTCCTCCTAGTACTCTAGTTTCTTTAATTTACTCCTATTTCCTCCTAGTACTCTAGTTTCCTTAATTTACTCCTATTTCCTCCTAGTACTCTAGTTTCTTTAATTTACTCCTATTTCCTCCTAGTACTCTAGTTTCTTTAATTACTCCTATTTCCTCCTAGTACTCTAGTTTCTTTAATTTACTCCTATTTCCTTTCCTCCTAGTACTCTAGTTTCTTTAATTTACTCCTATTTCCTCCTAGTACTCTAGTTTCCTTAATTTACTCCTATTTCCTCCTAGTACTCTAGTTTCCTTAATTTACTCCTATTTCCTCCAAGTACTCTAGTTTCCTTAATTTACTCCTATTTCCTCCTAGTACTCTAGTTTCCTTAATTTACTCCTATTTCCTCCTAGTACTCTAGTTTCCTTAATTTACTCCTATTTCTTTCCCAGTACTCTAGTTTCCTTAATTACTCCTATTTCTTCCTAGTACTCTAGTTTCTTTAATTACTCCTATTTCTCCTAGTACTCTAGTTTCCTTAATTACTCCTATTTCCTCCTAGTACTCTAGTTTCCTTAATTACTCCTATTTCCTCCTAGTACTCTAGTTTCCTTAATTACTCCTATTTCTTCCTAGTACTCTAGTTTCTTTAATTACTCCTATTTCTTCCTAGTACTCTAGTTTCTTAATTACTCCTATTTCTTCCTAGTACTCTAGTTTCCTTAATTACTCCTATTTCTTCCTAGTACTCTAGTTTCCTTAATTACTCCTATTTCTTCCTAGTACTCTAGTTTCCTTAATTTACTCCTATTTCCTCCTAGTACTCTAGTTTCCTTAATTTACTCCTATTTCTTCCTAGTACTCTAGTTTCCTTAATTTACTCCTATTTCTCCATACTCTAGTCTAATACTCTATTTCTCCTACTAGTTTATTACTCCTATTTCTTCCTAGTACTCTACTCTAGTTTCCTTAATTACTCCTATTTCTTCCTAGTACTCTAGTTTCCTTAATTTACTCCTATTTCTTCCTAGTACTCTAGTTTCCTTAATTACTCCTATTTCCTCCTAGTACTCTAGTTTCTTTAATTACTCCTATTTCCTCCTAGTACTCTAGTTTCTTCCTAGTACTCTAGTTTCCTTAATTTACTCCTATTTCCTCCTAGTACTCTAGTTTCCTTAATTTACTCCTATTTCCTCCTAGTACTCTAGTTTCTTTAATTTACTCCTATTTCCTCCTAGTACTCTAGTTTCTTTAATTTACTCCTATTTCCTCCTAGTACTCTAGTTTCCTTAATTTACTCCTATTTCTTCCTAGTACTCTAGTTTCCTTAATTACTCCTATTTCTCCTAGTACTCTAGTTTCTTAATTTACTCTATTTCCTCCTAGTACCTAGTTTCTTTAATTTACTCCTATTTCTCCTATACTCTAGTTTCCTTATTACTCCTATTTCTTCCTAGTACTCTAGTTTCCTTAATTACTCCTATTTCCTCCAAGTACTCTAGTTTCCTTAATTACTCCTATTTCTTCCTAGTACTCTAGTTTCTTTAATTACTCCTATTTCCTGTCCTAGTTCTTATTTTTCCTTAATTTATCCTATTCTCCTATACTCTAGTTCTTTAATTACTCCTATTTCTCCTGTACTCTAGTTTCCTTAATTACTCCTATTTCTTCCTAGTACTCTAGTTTCTTAATTACTCCTATTTCTCCTAGTACTCTAGTTTCCTTAATTACTCTATTTTCCTAGTACTCTAGTTTCTTAAATACTCCTATTTCTCCTAGTACTCTAGTTTCCTTAATTTACTCCTATTTCTCCAGTACTCTATTTCCTTAATTACTCTATTTCCTCCTAGTACTCTAGTTTCCTTAATTACTCCTATTTCTTCCTATACTCTAGTTTCCTTAATTTACTCCTATTCTCAGTACTCTAGTTTCTTAATTACTCCTATTTCTTCTAGTACTCTAGTTCCTTAATTACTCCTATTCTTCCTAGTACTCTATTTCCTTAATACTCCTATTCTTCTAGTACTTAGTTCCTTAATTACTCCTATTTCTCCTAGTACTCTGTTTCCTTAATACTCCTATTTCTCCTAGTACTCTAGTTTCCTAATTACTCCTATTCTCCTAGTACTCTAGTTCCTTAATTACTCCTATTTCCTCTAGTACTCTAGTTCCTTAATTTACTCCTATTTCCCTAGTATCTAGTTCTTTAATTACTCCTATTTCCTCCAGTACTCTAGTTTCTTAATTACTCCTATTCTCCTAGTACTCTATTTCCTTAATTACTCCTATTTCTTCCTAGACTCTAGTTTCCTTAATTACTCCTATTTCTCCTAGTACTTAGTTTCTTAATTTACTCCTATTTCTCTAGTACTCTGTTTCTTAATTACTCTATTTCCTCCTAGTACTCTAGTTTCCTTAAATTTCTCCTATTTCTTCCTAGTCCTAGTTTCTTAATTACTCCTATTTCCTCCTAGTACTCAGTTTCCTAATTTACTCCTATTTCCTCAGTACTCTAGTTTCTTAATTTACTCCTATTTCCTCTAGTACTCTAGTTTCCTTAATTACTCCTATTTCTTCCTAGTACTTAGTTTCTTTAATTACTCCTATTTCTCCTAGTACTCTAGTTTCTTAATTACTCCTATTCTCCTAGTACTCTAGTTTCTTAATTACTCCTATTTCTCCTAGTACTCTAGTTTCTTTAATTACCCTATTTCCTCCTAGTACTCTAGTTTCCTTAATTACTCCTATTTCTCTAGTACTCTAGTTTCTTAATTTACTCCTATTTCTTCCTAGTACTCTATTTCCTTAATTACTCCTTTTCTCCTAGTACTCTAGTTTCTTAATTACTCCTATTTCCTCCATACTCTAGTTTCCTTAATTACTCCTATTTCTCCTAGTACTCTAGTTTCCTTAATTACTCCTATTTCTCCTAGTACTCTAGTTTCCTTAATTACTCCTATTTCTCCTAGTACTCTAGTTTCTTAATTACTCCTATTTCTCCTAGTACTCTAGTTTCCTTAATTTACTCCTATTTCTCCTAGTACTCTAGTTTCTTAATTACTCCTATTTCCTCCTAGTACTCTAGTTTCTTAATTACTCCTATTTCCTCCTAGTACTCTAGTTTCTTTATTTACTCCTATTTCCTCCTAGTACTCTAGTTTCCTTAATTACTCCTATTTCTTCCTAGTACTCTAGTTTCTTTAATTTACTCCTATTTCTCCTAGTACTCTAGTTTCTTAATTATCCTATTTTCCTAGTACCTAGTTTCTTAATTACTCTATTTCCTCCTAGTACTCTAGTTTCCTTAATTACTCCTATTTCCTCAGTACTCTGTTTCTTATTATCATTTCCTCCTATACTCTAGTTTCTTAATTACTCTATTTCTTCTAGTACTTAGTTTCTTAATTTACTCCTATTTTCTATACTCTAGTTTCTTTAATTACTCTATTTCTCCTAGTACTCTAGTTTTAATTATCTATTTCTTCTATACTCTAGTTTCTTATTACTCCTTTTCTCCTAGTACTCTAGTTTCTTATTACTCTATTTTCCATACTCTATTTCTTAATTACCTATTTCTCCTATACTTAGTTTCCTTAATTACTCTATTCTCCTAGTACTCTAGTTTCTTATTTACTCTATTTCCTCTAGTACTCTAGTTTCCTATTACTCCTATTCTCCTAGTACTTAGTTTCTTATTATCCTATTCTTCTAGTACTCTAGTTTCTTAATTATCCTTTTCTTCCTAGTACTTAGTTTCCTTAATTACTCTATTTCTCTAGTACTCTAGTTCTTAATTACTCCTATTTCTCTTACTCTATTTCTTAATTACTCCTATTTCTCCTATACTCGTTTCTTAATTACTCCTATTTCTCTAGTACTCTAGTTTCCTATTTATCCTATTCTCTGTACTCTAGTTTCTTAATTACTCCTATTCCTCTAGTACTCTAGTTTCCTTAATTACTCCTATTTCTCCTAGTACTCTATTTCCTTAATTTACTCCTATTTCCTCCTAGTACTTGTTTTTACTATTCTTACTTCCTATTTTCCTTCCTAGTACTTATTTCCTAATTTACTCTATTTCCTCCTAGTACTTAGTTTCTTTATTTACTCCTATTTCCTCCTAGTCTCTAGTTTCTTATTACTCTATTTCTCCTAGTACTAGTTTCTTATTACTCCTATTTCTCTAGTACTCTATTACTCCTATTTCTCCTAATTTTTCCTATTACTCTATTTCTTTACTTATTTTTCTATTTCCTCCTAGTACTCTAGTTTCCTTAATTTACTCCTATTTCCTCATACGTTTTAACTCCTTAGTTTCTTATTACTCTATTTCTCCTAGTACTCAGTTTCTTAATTACTCCTATTTCTTCCTAGTACTCTAGTTTCTTAATTTACTCTATTTCTCTAGTACTCTAGTTTCTTAATTACTCCTATTTCTTCCTAGTACTCTAGTTTCCTTAAATTACTCCTATTTCTTCCTAGTACTCTAGTTTCCTTAATTTACTCCTATTTCTCTAGTACTCTAGTTTCCTTAATTACTCCTATTTCTTCCTAGTACTCTAGTTTCCTTAATTACTCCTATTTCTCTAGTACTCTAGTTTCCTTAATTTACTCCTATTTCTTCCTAGTACTCTAGTTTCTTAATTACTCCTATTTTTCCTAGTATCTATTTCCTTAATTACTCCTATTTCTCTAGTACTTAGTTTCTTAATTATCCTATTTCTTCCTAGTACTCTAGTTTCTAATTACTCCTATTTCTCTAGTACTTAGTTTCCTTAATTTCTCCTATTTCTCTAGTACTCTAGTTCTTAATTACTCCTATTTCCTCTAGTACTCTAGTTTCCTTATTTATCCTATTTCCTCCTAGTACTTAGTTTCCTTAATTACTCTATTTCTCCTAGTACTCTAGTTTCCTTAATTATCCTATTTTCCTAGTACTCTAGTTTCTTAATTATCCTATTTCTCCTAGTACTTAGTTTCTTTAATTATCTATTTCTCCTAGTACTCTAGTTTCCTTAATTACTCCTATTTCTTCTAGTACTTATTTCCTTAATTATCCTATTCTCTAGTACTCTATTTCCTTATTTACTCCTATTTCCTCCAGACTCAGTTTCCTTAATTACTCCTATTTCTCCTAGTACTCAGTTTCCTTAATTACTCCTATTTCCTCCTAGTACTCTATTTCCTTAATACTCCTATTTCCTCCTAGTACTCTAGTTCTTAATTACTCCTATTTCTCCTAGTACTCTAGTTTCTTAATTACTCCATTTCTCTAGTACCAGTTTCTTAATTACTCTATTTCTCTAGTACTCTATTTCTTATTACTCCTATTCCTCAGTACTTATTTCTTAATTACTCTATTTCCTCCATACTCTATTTCCTTAATTACTCTAT